>JABRWK010000006.1:1413415-1543097 GCA_013372445.1 Hypothenemus hampei
ATTGTATAGTTTTCATTAAATTCTGGTATTTTCTTTACGAATTAAGGTATTTGTAAGAAGGAAAGGTTATATTAGGAAAATATAGGACTTAAAAATTCGTCAGAAAAAAATACATTATCATTCCGTTAAATTCTTCCACAGAATCTTCAGAAAATTTAAACAGAATCGTCCTTTTGATTCTACTATGTATAACAGCAAACTTTTCACTAAATCGATTCAAGTAATGATTAAGATGAAAGCGGATACAACTTAATACAAAAAAAAACATCAAAATCGATCCAAAACTTAAAAATGTCATTATTTAATATTTAATTTTAACAAAATTTCAATTGTCTGTTTTTTTTATCTGGGAGTGTAATTGATTTAAAAATGCAATGGACAGTAAATTTTATGGTCCGTAAAAAGAGCACACATCTTATGCTCTTTTTTATCTAATAACAATGTACAAGTAATAAAAAATACTTAATATCTTACTTTATGCCTGTCTGATTTTTAATAATAAAAATATTAGTAACAATAGTGCCTTCCCAAAATAAAAATATAATTACATAATTAACCATAGATACATCAATGAAATAACTGTATCAAAAGCCATCATCTTCAACCTCTTCTAGCAAAAGATGGTAGGAAATAAACTCCACTCCCAGCAGTGTCCATTTCCTCATCCTTTTCCTCATTCGCTTGACTCACTGATCGCTTTCCTCTTCTAGCAAATGACGGCAAAAAGTAAACACCACTTGCAGCGTTTTCCATTTCTTCTTCTTCATTCTCGTTCAGATTTGGTGCGGCACGTCTACCTCTCCTTCGGGCAAATGATGGTAAAAAGTAGACTCCACCTTCAGCAGTATTTAAGTCTTCATCAACAGATCTTCTTCCTCTCCTTCTAGCAAACGATGGTAAGAAATACACGCCACTTTCCGAGTTATCCAAATCGGATTCTGCTTGGGGAATAGATCGTTTAGATATCTTTTCCATTCCAGTTAAACCAAAATTTTTCTCAGTATAAAGAGACCGTTTTTGTATTTTCTTCTCCTCTACGGGCTGAGATAGAGCAGATACTGCTAAGAGCAGTAAAAATACCGCGTATGCGGCTTGCATTTTGAAAATTATTGCTGCTTTGTTTAAAAACTTGTAAATAGTGCACACGTTAAATTCACTGAATATGACCAAGGCAGGTTTGATCATCGAGTTTTATAGGATTAAAGTGAAGTGGCAAGTTGATTAGCACTAAATTAACACTCTATAATTTAAATTTGGTTATTAAATATTTGATGAATTAATTTATATTGACTCAATGTCGATACTTCAACCGAATTTGACAATTGTAAAATTGCTACAATTAGAAATTTAATTTAAAAAACTTTGCTTTATAATATTACACATCTAATGGTAGGTAACGTTTTGTAATTAACATAATTAAATTTATGCTGATTAAATTCTTATCTGGTGATACAAGAATTATCACAAAATTATCGGTATTTACCACAAATTTCAAGGAGAAGTCTTGATGTAGTCATTTAAAAAAAAAATACGGATCAACCAACGAGCGCAGGGTAGTGATTCTACATGTTTCGAAATATAGATGTTATAATAAGTATTCGAGGTAATAAATGAATGATTTTCAATTCAAGAATTCTTGCTTATTTCTTATTTCATATTTCCTTTCCTAGTATTTTTGAATAATAGAACATTAAATTATTTAAAGCATGTGAAAAGCTTTTTCAGTTATGAATTCTATTATTCAATTCTAAATTATTAAATTTTCCAGAATAATTCTAAATAACATTTAATTTCTTGTTTACAAATCATTGAATATTAATATTTAACGTCAATAGATAGTACCTCGTATAATAAAAGAATAATAATGTGCTTTATTGAGAAATATTGTGGCAAATGATTATCACCTTATATGGAATAGTAATTGTCCTGTATTGTTGAAAACTTCCACCGACGTAAACGAGATGATTAACGGGAAAATACTAAAATTAGAGCAAACAGAGGTAAAAATGAAATATTACGCACATATGAACACGATAATGGTAAAGGTTATAATAGGTCAAATTTATTATTATCCCTATTGGTCTTTAATTTGTCACACAAATTTTTAGAAAGGACTTGTTAGTTGACTATACAGACCTGAAATTTTATAATAATATACAGTGGAACCTTTTTAATACAGACTACCTTGAGTATCTTAACAATGTGTATTCGTGTTGTACACACTGTTACCTAAAGCAGAATTTTGTGATAGTAATAAAAAAGATGCTCCTTTAGTTGTCTTAGCGAGACTAATTTTAAAACTCAAGGAAACTTTAATGTTGGATAAGATGCTTTATGTGAACTCAACAGATAAAGAAATCTAATAGTTGTGGTCTATGATTTATCAAGTGATTAACGAACAGGCCCTCGCATCATACAAAGAATTGGTTCCGAGAGTGATATCAGTGTTGCTATTTTCATTCTGCCATACTAAAATTATCTGTCTTATTATCTAATAATCTACAGTAGATAGAGCAGATCATCTTTTTAGGGTAGTACTATGTGGAGAATTCTGAATCCTGCAAATAAAATAAATTTTGTGTTCAAAAATTCTATTTACCTTGCCATATTTTTGAAGTAATTATGGTATCTGTGTTACTACCACTTAGGAAATGAAAAGATTAGTATAGGAGAGTGTTATTTAACGTAAAAATAATAGAAAAAGATAAAGAATTATTATCGCTTTCCTAGACTGAAAACAACTGTGAAAAATAAATCGAAAATTTTCTTTTAACTAAAACAAGATTTTCTTTCATAGACTTAAGCCAGTATTAGTCTATACACTTTTTCTGCCAAAAGATGTTTTATAACAGACATTTGTTGAAAAATTTTACGGCGTAATGTACCATATTTTATAAAATAATTGTTTTATTAATAACTAGTAATAATAAATATAAAAGATATATTTTAAAATATAAGAGCAGGTGATCAAGTTTGATAAAAGATATGTTTTTTAAAAATCAACGCCACGACGAAAAATAGTTTTTGGTGGAACGTCTTTTTTTACAACGAATTCTTCTTTTCTGTTTCTTTTTTATTAAGTCCAGTAAAAATAGTCGACGTATTTAGGCAACCAAATGCTGTTCATCCATTTTTGTTAAAATACAAGTCAACACTTTTGTACACACTAATTGACTAATATTTTTATGAATCAATTTTTTACATAGTCTAATGGGATTCGAAAAGATTTGTTAAAGAAATAATTTAAAAGAAATGTTGCAAAATATTTTATAAATCTATATCTTACAATTAGATATATCGTGGGTTACAAGCAGAATGCACTAACAATAAGTCAAAAAATAAACTTCGGAGTTACAACCAATTTAAACCTTGATTAGTTTTCTAAATTTTTTGTGACGTCTTTAAAAATTACCAATTACTTGAAATAAAGAATATTTTTTTTAGGATAAGCATGCCCTGCGTATACATAACATACACGATATTACAGTGAATAAAATTTTAAAACAATAACAGATTTTTGTAAATTATTGATTTAATCATTAAATTTTAATGCATTCTGTTTATAAGCCCACGATATATTTTTGTCAAAAAAAAAATTCTAATCTAATACCGGCCTTAGGGGCATCACAGGCTCACCGATAAAGTATGTCGGAAGACTATGTAAAATAAGAAAATATACGTAATCCGAAAGTTTCATATCTTCTTTAATACATTATAACAATAAGAATATAATGTATAGTACGTTCGTCGTCGTATTAAGTATGCGTACTATGTAGAAGACGCGTCCTTTTTCCAGTTATCGAATGTTGAAGAAGATATTTTTAACAAGCTCAAATTGCATAATTCGATTTTTAAATCGAGATCTAGTACAAACATCAAAAAGACTTAAAAAACATTAAAATTTAAAAAAATGTGACACAATATGAAAATTTCAAAAACGATAATACCTATTCATGATGAAATAATCATTAAAGTTCTCCTAGTAGACACTGATATCATATATTATACAGGGTGTTCATAAAGAACTGCGGGGTTTTGTCCAGAGGTAAATTAGATTAAATCGATTGCAAATTAATTGCCTTGTACATCCAAAAAAATCCGTCGAACCATCTGCCAAACACCCTGTATAATCGCTTTGCTGTTGTAATACTGAAACGGTATTTATTAATTAGTTTTCATTAAGAATTTTCTATTAATTTTTTTTTACGTTATCTTGATTTTTTTCTCATTTAAAATATTCCTATTTGGGTGGAAATATAATAATTCCTCAATGAGTTTTATAAAAATTGTTTCGTACAAAATATTAAACTAAAAAGCTTCCTGATGAACTGGCAATTTTAGTGATTTAATCTAAAGATAACATGAATTTCCTATTAAGCCCCGTCCACAACACCTGACGTTTAATAACCCTATCATTACCAGGCTGACTTTGCTCCACTGCTTTGTACATCCCTGCTTTATCTAGATAAATTTTAATTATCATATGATAGTTGATTTGAACTCTTACCAATCGTTTATATATATTTACAATAGATATTTAAAATGAAAAGGCAACGCCGGTTTCCGTGTAAGTATAAAATTAATTTCAATTTTCCAAAAGGGTATAAATAAAGTTGCTGTCCCTCGATATTTTCATCGTGACTACGAAACGAACCGAAAGAAATTGAATTGAAACCGTTTCTAAGTGAAATTAATAATAAACCCATAATTGTGTTCGCATTTCGAAAACTCTTTGAAGTTCGACGCATTCAGGGGCACGCATTGTTAAAGTTGTCATTATGTTTCGCAATTAATTTTCCAGGCTATTATTAAAATTAGTCAGGAGACAGAGACGAATTTAATGAACGTTACATTGTCGAATTACACTGCAACATTCTAATGGCCTTTGTTTTGGAATGTGAATTATTAATTTCATAGGTATCTAACTTTTTTTTATTAAAAATGTGCATCAAACGAACATCGATATTCCATTCAATACCAAAGTTGGAATCAAACCTCGAACCATAATTATGCACCTTATTTAATGTCTTTAGCTATACATCTCTTATATTGTTTTCAGTTCCGTTAAATTCTCCGGGTTTGTCGACCTATTAGTTATGAATAGTCTGAAAAATATAGTTACCATGAATGAAAAACTTTTAGAAAATAACTCAGGAATATGAACTGAATAAGCAAAAAGCAATGGGATGATCTTTAAAAATGCTCTTGATCGTATATGTTATTCTAACACTCTTTACTTTTTTTCTTCACAATTTTAAGTCATTAAGCCATGTTTATGGAGAGGCTGTTTTGAAAGAATCAACCATCAATAATTGCTTTCTGGTAGTGCTGAGAAGACTTCAAAGAAAATACTCATTCAGGTACCCTTTACTTCTGGTTGTGATGACAATATGGAACGAACTTGGGTTTGTGTCTTCTGAAATTGTCGATTTACGTCAAAATTGAATTGAAAGTGTACACAGAAATCTCTCCAAATCATTTGTCTGTAGAATGAAAAGCATGAAGGGTTGAATTTGGACAACAGCAAACAGGCCAGTGAATTTTTCAACCGGGACATCACGAAAGATAACTTTTGGTTTTACTGATTTAATGTAAAACTTAAATCACAAAGCAATAAGTAAAACTAAAAAGACGAAACGAAAAAGAAAAAGTCAAAGAAATTAACATTGAATGTTAAGACAACTTAAATTGTATTTTCTGATTCTCAAGGCATTGTTCATCAAGAATTCATCCTACTAACCAGACTGGTAATGAAAATTTCTACGGCAAAATTCTTAAAGATCTTCGAGGTGAAGTGGACGGCGTTTTAGCAAATTTAGATAGAGGAGAGTGAAAGTGATATATGGATAATACTTTTGCCCATACGCCACTGAGGCGTGAGATTTTGACCCAAAACCGAATTATTCTAGCTAAACATGGTACGCATTTGGCCCGTTACTATTCCTTCCTCTTCTCAAAATGCAAATTACGGCTTAGTGGACGATATTTAGAAAACCAAGAGAATATCAAAACAGCAACAATGAGATGGTTAATGGAAACGGACATGGCACAGGTATTCAGTGGTAATATTTGAAAGAGAGCAATATTGTATTACCCGATTCAAATTTTCATTTGTAAAATATTATAAACAAACAAATGTCAAAGTGATTTAATTAATTCGGGATGCCTACACGTGTAGTTTTTTATCAATTCTATTTACTTTCTGCTTTATAAAACTATATATTACACAAATTTAACTATTAAAATATAAAATACTAAGGTAAAAATATTTTTATAAATAAATAATCGAATATAAGACAATATCATTGATAAGAAGAATGTTTCAAACGGCCTACAAAACTTAAGAAAACCGGAAGGAAAATTAAACCGTGACAGGCTCCAATTAAAACTATACCTAAATACATTCTGAAGTAGAAAATTTGGAAAATCTGGGATTTTGAAAATGCCAAAACTGCTATCCCCGAAAATTTTGTTAAAGTAATTCCAGATAAAATCTGAAAAGAATAATTCATTAAATATTAACTCGTAACAATACAAAAACATCTCACCGAACTGCCTATATTTCCTAAGGCGTCAGTGGCTCTATCTAGAGTATCCTCTTTAGATGAAACGGCAAAGGCATGCACCAGGTGTCCACAAAATTCCACGGCAATTCCAACGCTCTATATATTTTTTCATAAGTTTAATTAAAAAGTTACATTTGTTATTAATTTTTTTACCATAACCAAATTCACCAGAGAAACTGCATTTAGGGAAATATTCCAAAGGTACATGAAACCCATCATATGAAGAATAATCATTAAAACTGTTAATATTATCACACAGGCTGAAAATATATCTAGACCAGTAATGATAAAAGACACAACGAAGACTAATAGTATGGAATAAGACAAGCTTTCCAGTAAGTCAGTCCAAATTGTTAAATATTGCTCATAAAACACATAGAAAACACTGAAATTAATAAAAATTAAAATTAAATTGCTGAAATTTGCCTTTTATCTACCTATAAGGAAATATTTCTACTCCATCATAATCAAGTGTTTTAGTAAGGTTATCTCCAATATATCTGGCATATTTCAAAGCGCTTATATAGTCCTTCGAATTTCTTAAAACTGTATGATAAGACATGATACTAGAAGCATCTACAAAAAGGGCACCCGATTCGTCAGTTGTAAAAGATATACCCTAAAAGAGTCTGTTAAGTAAAAAATTATTAAAAACAAGTTAGTACCTGATAATACGAAGCATGACCACCTTTGGCACAAGCAGAATCTGGATTGTCCATCAAAAAGTATGGCAAATATCGTTGAAAATAAGTGGATTTCGGAATATTTACAGTTTTCAAGTCACAAGTTCCACATAGGTCATTTGTATATGTATGAGGGCAAAATGAGTCATTTTTATGAAAATATTTGCAGCAAGTTGATACATCTCCCCATTGATAAAAGTCATCTACCCATGAGTTAGCCTGAGTAGATATATAAGTTCTGAAAATACTGTCATTTATCCAGTGATATAACGTTAAATCTCACTTACATATTTTCCGATTGTGCTGCTAAATAAAGTTGAGTTACGACAGAATCTTCTGAACATCCAACACCACTACAAATTCTGTTGCTTAAAGTCGTATTAGAGAAATCTATTTGTCCTTTTATAACCCAGTAAATTGGAGGTCCAGTTCCTAATAGTTTCTTCATAAACTGATAAAGAGACGTTTATACGGGCTTGGTGCTATTCCTTTTAAACTTTACCTGGAAATATTTCATTACGTGGCTATCCTGTGGCATTGATAATTCTTGCTCTAAACCTAATTCTACTGATGGCGCAATCATTATACAAATACATGTGGATACTGCGAAAATTATCATTACTAAAACCCTCACTGGAAACCTGAAATAATAAGAAAATAATTATCCTTCTGATTTTTCATTGATTTAGCGTCTTGCTTCTTACTTCATTATTAAGGGAGTAAATTTCTCTTTCCAAAATGTGTAAATGATTGGAGGTCTATCTGACTTTTCCACATTCTTTAATTTTATGCAAAATAACACATCCAGGCGATTGGACTATAGAAAAATCTCAATTAACCAAATCTAGTGTAAAATTGGTAAAAATATTCTTACATTATATCGTCTCTGGTCTACAGAAAGGAAAGCAAGGAAAGTGGTTATTTGATATAAAAAGTTAAAAGCTACTGCAAGCGTGGCGTAAATTGCAAATGTTTCAACAGCTGGCATAGAACTTAAGGAACCTTAAATTAAAAATATAGATTTCATAAAAATTCACGATTTTGTCCTATTACCAATTGCAAAGCAAAGTATCTCTGAGGCACTAGTAAGGAGCATACTCGGTCCAACTTTACTGAAAATTTCTCCAATACTGTCAGGAACAGATTCGCCTGGTACCCTAGAAAGACACAATTATTGTTCAATATAAAAGCGTAGAATTTAGCTCACTGAGGTCGTCTTTGATATGCCTGAACAATAATAAAAAGATTGTCCACGCCAACAGCAAGAACAAGAAAAGGAATAACTTCGAGGGTTAACATAGTAGTGGTAATACCCATATACGAGCAAAGACCAATTGCTGAAGTAACAGAGGCAAGAACGATTATTATACCTCCAGTGCCAAGAACCAGTTTAGATTCTAACTAAAAGGATCTCAATTGTCAAAAAATAAGATTAAAATATTGCCATTGTTACCAAAATCTGTTTGGGTTTAACAACTTTCCCCAACGAAATAGCAATGTAACAAAACATCACCAAATAACTTATTACAACCGTTATCATTTCGGAACTAGACAATCGCTCAATTTCATCTTGTATTGATCTTTCTGCGCTGAAGGCTATGTCCATATATTCCGGTTTCTCACTGGAAGTATCCCATTTTTGTAGGAACTCTATAAACGCTTGCTCCCAAGCCAAAGCCCCTCTCAGATCGTTGGGATTTTTGCTATTAGCAACAATAAAAGTTAAACTGACTGCAGTCGCGTCTAAATAATCTTTTTGAGTGGTTCCTCCCATTACCACTCCAGGAACTACTGGACCTCCATAAGGCGCTAAGCAGTTTATTCCTGTAGGAGACCTACAGAAAGATGTTAGATGTGTTTCATTAAAAAGCATGAGATGATTTACTCAACTGTAGACAACCTATAATTTTTTCTATACTAGAGTGAATATCAGATTTGAAGTTTTCAATGCTATTTTCGAAGAAACCTGATAAAGACATAACTGTGCACTCATCAAGTGAACGTTCTCCGTAAAAAGGAGTTCTTAAGGGCGAATAGCATATATCTTTTAACCCAATTATTTCGTCATCAACAACTACAGTTATCTGTAAAAGTATTAAATAACTTAAATAGAATCATTATAACAAAATTTACGTTTTCAATTTGATTCTGCAGCTTAAAAACCTCCTCTAGAAAAGTTGTATTAAAAGCTGGACCGAGCATTATATCTCCTCCATAAGTAGAGCTAAAAAAAAACTGAGAGCCCAGGTAGTATTTCAGAAAATTTGAAATTATAATACTTACTGAACTCATAGCACTCGTCTTTATAAACACTTGATTGGTTCGATAGAACGGAGAGAAGTAATTGTCGAAAAAATCTTTTTCAGTTCGTCCCCTGCTTTTTGGAGAAGACCATAATTCAATAGGGTCAGTGGTGACATTAAAAAAATGTATGCCACATGAAGCCGCAATAG
Organism: Hypothenemus hampei; assembly: GCA_013372445.1. Classification (NCBI taxonomy): domain Eukaryota; kingdom Metazoa; phylum Arthropoda; class Insecta; order Coleoptera; family Curculionidae; genus Hypothenemus; species Hypothenemus hampei. The sequence continues at coordinate 1,423,118 of JABRWK010000006.1, forward strand.
CTATTATGGGACTGATTAATAATATAATTTTCCATTGTGTAGCCATAACTAGAAGAAAGGGACAGTTTTCAAATTGTCCTGTTGATTTGTTATACATTCACCATAACCCCATCCTTTGAAAAACTTGTTCATTCCCTCATGCATTTTAATTTGAAATGCTTCAATTCTCTGCAATAGCGTACTTCTAGGAAATCGAACATAGCGAAAAACCAAGAAACCTGTTAAAAACATAAGCATTCCAGTGAACAATAGTGCTATCGATATGTAAAATGCATATTGATTAATATTTCCAAATATATTGTGATCTTGTTCGATGCTTTTAAAGGGATTTGCAGGACAGTTTATCGGGCAGTCCGAACAAGTGCACACAGATGAATTTTCCTACAATAAATGTTAATAATATTTTTTTTATATAAATATAATAATGGTCCTATTACATAAGCTTCATGGCAAGCGAAAACATCAAAATTTAATGAACTATATCTTTCGTTATCTACTATAAAACTAATTTTAAATGGAGCGAATAAATTCAAGTCAGGATCATTCATGAACTCGAACCATCTGAAAATTCGTCACTAGTATATGTTGATTTAAATAATTTATTTAAAAACCTTAATGGACTACACCAAATGGAACCATAATTACCACATGCACTTTGTAAAACTGGTTCTCCTGAAGCTGGTAATGAAACATCTTTGCAGGAGTTGTAAACATTTGTTAAGGTATCATTGCTTATATAAACGGTGACTTCGGAAGCATAACCTGAAAATACTTAAATTGCAATTTGAGTTTAATCATGGAAATCTTTACTTTGATTAGTTTCTTCATTGATTGCTATTTTATAATCTGCAACCATGTAACTTTGCAAAGGAGAACATGATAATCGACAAAAAAGTTGTTGAATATTTTTAACGCAAGTTGGACATCTGGCAAATGGAGCAGAATTTTCGAAACCTTGAAGGGTCGATGTAAGTTGTACTGGATCACAACATAGTTTTGGATCTTAAAATATATTGAAAATTTGAAATTGTTACCTACTTATAATATAAAATCACACTCACTATCAGAATCCTCAAAGAGGAATGGACAAGCTTCTCTTAAATTGTCTCTAAGTTGTTTTACATCAGGGTCTGTTATATTTAGGGCTTCAGGCTCAGATTCTTTAATACAATTTTGATTATGGCTTGTCGTTTTGTTAGTATGACAAACATGCAAAAATTGACATTTTGGAAGATGTTCTTCGGCAACTAAGTAACCAAGTAATAAAAATGTATAAAAAAATAAATAAAACCTAAAAAAAAAACGCAAATTGACTAAAATAAAAATTAGAAAATTGAAAAACTTACACTTCATTATTTTATTTTGTGAGGCGGACAACAAATATTTATTTAGATTTGTTCATTCTATTATCTGAGCACCTGTGTTTAATCAATTGCAGGTGGTGAATTAGTCTATATTCGATTGTCGAGATTGGGCTGAGACACTATTTATCTGTGTATTGATAAAAAATTACTTTTAGATAATATTAACATGTAATTGAAAAAAAAGCGTATATATGTATATATATATATATATATATATATATATATATATACATATATATACGCTTTTTTTGATAACTTGAAAATGTTGAATAATTTAAACAATTTAAGGGAATTTTAAGTATAAATGAGCCATTTATTAATTTCTAAACAATGCACATACAGTTACAATTAAACTGTAATAAATACATATATAATTTTATTTTATAAACTTTGACAATTTAACAGCAAAATATTGAGTGTTTATACCTAGCGATTGGCAATTTTATATAATAAAAAAATTGTAATGTCGGGTATACATTAAGCTTCATATCGTACACGTTATAGTTTTACTCATTAATTGTAAGAAAAAAAGTTTATTTTAAGAATAATGTAAATATTAAGATTAATTATTCAGATAATGACGAATAGCTAAATAATGAATACCCTACAGTTCGCTACGAGTTAATTTTTAAACATTATTCCCTGTCAATTATCAAAATTTTTATGTTACATCTTCCTTTTTTTCTACATTCTTCGACTATCAAAAATTAACATTTATAAAAAATATTATCACACATTTTAATAAATAATTAAAAGCATTGAACATGTAACTACTACACATCTCACAGTTGAGTTATCAAAAATATTTTCTTAAATATGGCTTTAGCGTACATACATTCAATTCAATGGCGTACGCCACAATGGAAGATCTAAAAAACTTTTTTTTACTAATTGAAATGATGAATATATTAAATGAAAAATCCGGTATCGTCTATCCATTGATCTATTACTGGACCGAAAGATTCGTTAAAGAACAGATCAATTTCCTTGTACATATGTAATAATGCTTTTTTGTTAAAATTGTATGATTCGTCTGGATAGGCCTGGAAAACAATGTATAAAATTAATTAAAATTTTATTACATATCCATGTTTGAATTTACCATTTGCCGGAATAAAATATTTTGTTCAATTAAGGTTTTAGCTAACATGACTGAATGTTGTGAAGTAATCTTAGTGTCGGCAGTACCGTAAATCAGAAAAAAATTCCTGTCGTTCATGTTGGCAGCTTTCAAAGTTAAGTCGGCATTATCGTATTCTAGAGGGTGTTTTGATGGCAGCCCCAAGTATTTTTCTGTATAGTACGAGTCTAAAATAGTAACGAATTAGTACGATAGATAGCAATACTACATTTCTCTTACTGTAATATCTCCAATTCGTAATAGGCGATACACTGACTGAACAATTAATAACTTGATGAAAGTCTTGGAGCAGCATCATGGCAGAAACGTAGCCACCGTAACCTTTACCCACTACACATATTTTTTCTCTATCAATATATTTAAGAGTATCTCTAAGGTAAGTTAATCCTGCTAACTGATCTTGAACTTCAATCAAACCGATTCTTCTTTGAATTTCTCTTCTCATTCTCACCCCTTGAAAACCTGAACCTCTAGCATCTATTTGAGCTACAATGTAGTTTCTAGTGCTGGCAAGATACCATCCCCATGATACCTCCCATTTGGATGATACGGTTTGCGAGGATGGAGATGCGTCACTATGAAATTATTTCCAATAAAGTGAAATAAAAGTGAAACTAAAGACTTACACTAGGAGTATTAGAGGAAATGTTGTTTCTTCATATTCTCTAAGGACCGCAGGTAAATAAAGTCGTACCTGCGCTTTGTACCCGTACTCGATTTCAACGGAAATTCGTTTTTCTTGGGGCTTACAAAACTTTTTTAGTCTTCGTCTAAGCTTCGATCCACTGTCTAGAATTGCGAGGCGCCCATAGGGTAATGTCCTAGCTAAAATGACAATTGGTACTTCTGGTCCCAAACATTCCTGAATAAAGTAACTGGAATTCTTGCTAAAAATTATGTTATTGTAGTTGCACACATAGTACAACCACAAGTTTTCGTTTAAAATTGTTTCGTTGAGTGTGGTACTATTCATTTCAATTTCCGTTTGACACGTTAAGCATTCCCATTCTGGAGGACTCCGATCGATGATTTTGATCAAATGACGATAGCCGGGATTGTGTTCGAGAGTTCCAATAGCATAGCTAAAATTAGATGTAGCATTGGCATATAGAATTAAAAAAACTAAATATTACATTAAAGAATTTTCTTCATCCCAAGCAAGAACTTTTACAATTTCAAAGGAACCATGCGTCAAAGGTCGCACTCGCCCTTTGTAAATCTCACAAATATGCATGTAGTGGCCGTTATCGCCATCTTTAACTGGCAATCTAACCAAAGCTTTAGTACCATTTTCATTGAAAACTGGATGAAACACTGGTTCTGTCCATCCAATGTGTTCGTCTTCTTTTTCTACGTGAAACTAGATGGTTTTCTATTAAAAAAATGTTCAATAAATGATTTGTCAGTTCTTACGTCAGTGCAATTGTAATTATTTTGTATAGTGCAAGTCACCATAACAAAAATATTATGTTGTCTACTGAGCCATACAATATCCACGTTGTTTTCTGAGTAAAATTTAACACTTGTGACGTAACTATCTGGAGCTACACTATTAGTTGGTTTGAGTTCAAATGGAAAGAGGTATTTGGGTGTGGTCAAATTTACTATCCAAACAGTTACAAATGGATTCAAAGTTTCCACCTAGAACAGAGATATCCAAAATTAAAATATTTCTTAATATTCGAGTACAATTTTACTTTTGGATAACGAAAGCTTTTAACATCTGGATAAATAGCTTCATATTTTCCACTGTCGTACCATGGATATGAATATTGCCCCACTTTGCTATCATTAAAACATAAGAACAAGAGGTAGTAGCTGTCGGGAGAAAACCAAAGAGCATGTGACTGGCGTAGTATCTCATTTTCGTATAACCAATCCGGAATTCCATTAAAAATGTCTCGAGCCCGTCCAGAGTTAGTAATTCGACACACTAAGTCCTTTTCCACCTTTGGCTTGTAGTAGATGTCGTTATTATAGACAAACGACACGGCAGCCCCATCTGGCGACCACGTGGCATATTGTAGATAGGGTGCATCCTCGTCCAGTTCATTAGGCGATAGAGGTCTTCGCGTTCTAAAGAGAATATTTATCGGTTTATTTAGAGGTGTATCTGTCTAATCATTATTGCTAACATGATGAAGATAAATTTAGTGTATTTACTTTTTTGAGAGATACGTAAGATTTCAGTTAAGTGTATGCCTAAATTGTACCTATACAGAGTATTTTCAAAGTTGTAGTGTTTATTTTAACAGAAAATAGAATTTTGAAAAATTAATTGTTTCATCAACATCAGCCTATATAAAAGTTCCAAAATAATGCTGATATAAATAAAAAATGATAAAATTCAAAGGCGAGAACAAACATTGCAGTTTTAGTGTATATACTTTTGAGTATTTGGTGTTTAGTTCTTTTTTATGGTTCTTGTGCTATCAGAGTATAAAATATCGTCAGCAAATCCACGAGAGTGTCGAGTTGAAATTTCAGTGTAATTTGATTAAGTGGTGCTTATCATCAAGTAATTCACATATTATTTATTTGATACGTGTTTAAAAAATGGCACACGTTTATGAAAACAATGATTTAGTAGATATAATTTTCCTATAAAAAAGAGCCATTCTCCGCACAGATTTTCAGTTAGTATTTGAAGAGATCTGTTTAATAGCATGCTTATTCGGTCACATTTTTTCCACCTGAATTAACAGGGTATGTAACGGAATGTAGTACCGACTATATGGTTTCGCCAAAATGGAGTATTACCACATTTTATACAAAAGGTTCACGACCAATTAAACACTGTTTTCCAATTGATGGATCCATAATGGACCTTCTACTCCAAACATAATTCCTTTCGATTTTTTTTATTTTGAGGATTTCTAAAACACGTAGTTTATCATGATAAAAAAGTGAATAACGTAGATGAATTGAGAGAGCGAACGCTTGTGAATTTAACAAAAGATTGTACGGCTTTCACGTCCAGAAAAATCGTTAATAGAATTTTTATTCGGACTTAATTGCTGTGGTCCAATAGTTTTTGACCACCTGACGTTTTTAGAGGCGATATGATCGAGACTGAACTGACCTCATTGACGGAATGACTAAACCTCAGTTCAGATCGGATGAAAATTCTCATAACGTGTGTAAAGTTGTTTACGGACACTGAGAGTTAATTTTCGCGACATGCACAGAGTTGTTGATACACCGCTCATGATTATGCACACATCAAACAAATGGGGATAACTTTGAACAATTTCTTATACCTCCGTTATTTTGTATTTTTTATAGGCTATTTTTGGTAAAATGATTTATTTTTAAGCTTCTATTATCTATTAAAATAAATAACTAGATTTGGAAAATACCCTGTATTGAAGTTAAAAAGAGTAGATTGGGAATTTTAATCAGATTAAGTAACTTTACTTACCCCGTTGCAAGTTCATAAATATGGTACTTAGCTAGTGTTGTATATTCGTAAACCCTAACTACGTCACTTATCAGTAAAACGAACTTTAAATCATTGGAGAATTTCAAATCAACAACTTCGTATTGTCTCTGAAAATTGAAGAAAATATAACTTATTGTAATGCACGATAAAAGCATAACCATTACCAGGGTCAAATTCGTCATTATAATGCTTGTTGTTAAGTTTTCAGCATTATACAAAGAGATACCTCCATGGACATCTCTAAAAATGAACTCGTTGTCTAAAAAATTAAATTTTTTTGTAATTTTCTTCGTCATGTTTAAATTAACGCTCACCTGAGATCCAAGAGCCATTGAATCGAGCTGGAGTTGGTAATTTCACGAAAATGTCCTCCAAACTAGGCTTGACACCATTTATTCGTGGCGATTCTTCGGGAGGTGAAACCAGGACAATACTAAATACAATCAGACCTAGTACAGCCGCTATGACCAAAAGCGCAATGAAAATTCCTCGCCAATTCCGTTCATTTGGCGAACTGACAACCAATTCCTGGAAAAATTGATTGATTTAGAGACAAAATGTATACATATATCCATATTGAGCCAGGAAAACAATTGTGTCATGTGCGTGTTTAGGACCAATTTCACTTTGGATGCAAATCAGGATAGAAGGCGAGGGATCGGTGAGACAGTGATGGATTTATCGTCATATTTAGGTACATTTAAATCGCATGAAAATTAGTGGCAATAATAACAAAAATTATAATAAAATAATGAAATACGAGAATAACTAAAGTCGAAATTTAGGAGTAAATTTTTCAAAATTCTTAGAATATGAATGTTTTTTATATAATATTTATGATGTGTTAACTTTATCATCACCCCTGCCTCTTATACATCCCATGTAAATTTTAGGTTGTAAGAATTTGATTCTGAAAAATGTCATTCCAAAAATTTGTCCAGAAAAATGGTTATGTATATTGGGTCAGTTAAAAATAGCTGTTATGTGACATTCATTAGGCTCTAACACTGTCATTACACTGTAGTATTTTTGATGAAAATATGCAAATTCATTATGTTGTTCCTGAAATGTGGGTCAGATAGATCATATTTCATTTTGAAAGATGTTTACATCTTGTTCCAATGACGTACTAATGGCTGCCTGTTATTTTCCGATTAATTTCATTAGACTTACCTCAACATATGCATAAGGGGCAGCAATTTTTACCCTGTTTAATGGACTCTTAATGGAATTACCCTTTCGATCTGGCGATCTCTTAAATTTCTTGTCACGCCCGAACTTCCTGAAAAGTCTCAATTCGAATTTGTTGTTTATCTCTGGCATTGTAAATGGGTCCTATTATTGCTTTCGATCACTTTTTAATAAACAATTGCATTTTACATGATAGAATTTTAGAATGTTTACGTAAAAATACTCGTTAGAACTGATGAGACGGGAGAAACACCCCTAACTAAAGCTTCCCGAAAAAGCCAATACAGAGTCCGTCTCACGCAGCCGAATTCAACCACGTTCCTAGGGAATGGATGTGCGCTGGATGATGCTCTCTTTCCAACGTCACTCCTGGATCGCGAATTGATTTGTTTGAATCTGGCTTCCGATCGGAAATTACAGAAAAGAAAATGCGATGGATGGCAGAGGAAATAATAGATACAATTTAAAACTCTATCTCCAATGATCTGGAGCGGAAAATTTGTAATTACCTCGTCTCTGCGTGACTTCTTTGAAGTGTGATGTCCTCCAGTTCCAGATGTTTGTACAGTGTTCATTATGGTGAAACAATAATGAGGTCCAAGAAATGGGGTTAAAAGTCATAAAAGTCAATTAAACTGAGGGACGGTTTAAGGAAAACGGCATAAAGTGTACGCGCGCGACATTTTACAAATCGGATGGAAACGAGCATTTCCGTTTCACAATCGAAATAAAACGTTCGTAAATAAATCACTGCAGCACTCCCAAATCAGATAACTTGTTTCCAAATAAATGGAAATATTTGATTTATGATATATAAAGTGGTCACAATTATTCATGAATTCAAAAAGCTAAAGAAGTTTAATGAATTTCAATACCAAATACAATAGAGCCGGCTTTCATTTTTTAAATAGGATGAGTTCGCACTTTTGTGAAAAACTTCTAAGTGTCTTTTTATATTCCCATTTCCTTTAATAATCTCTAAAATTGGAATTATATGAATGGCTGAGTCTATTAAAGGTCTCATGCCATACATTACCTTGTATATCGATCAAAACTAAAAAAAGATCAAATGTTAAGAGTTATCTAATATTGTGAATCTGATTTATATTTCTTCAAGAACTTTAGGGCTGTAATACATATACAGAGCTAAAAAATAAATAAACTTTAAAGTAGGGCAAAGATCTTTTTTTTTTTCAGTTTCAACACAGTTTTTCACTCGTACTATTTTAAAATTTAAATTTACTAATTGTTTTTTTTAGACTGATTTCCACATAGTTTGAAACTGGGGTCATATATTAAGTGTTCTAATAAGCACTGCGTCCACAGATGCAGTTGACAAGAGGAAAAACTTTTTTATNATTATATTATTATTATATGTATATATTCATTCTTTTAGTACTTGTATTCTTTTATATGCAATATCTACAAAGGGTAAGTCAGCAAAATTCGATATACTTTTTGATTTTCCCTTTGACATAGGGCAAATTGAATATTTTGTAATAGTAATATTTATTATTTCTTTCCACAATCGAATGTTAGAGCCAGTAAAATGGAAATTTGCCAATATTTTATAGAAAAGCCCCACTTTACGGTTAAAATATATATTTGTGACAAAAATCGGTTAGAATCTTATGACTGCGCGTTGAAAATATTTGATTTCAAAATACTATATTATAGGTACAATATTCAACTTAAACTTTTTTTATTTTATTTCTATTTTCTAATCTTTTATCGCTCAAAAATTTTATCCCTAAAAATCTTCTAAAATGTAAAAACTTCATTTTGTATTACAATTCAGTTACTTGGTAAAAAAAGTTTATTTTATAGACATTTTAAAGGCCTCGAACATGGATCAGCTTCCATACTGAAAAGACTTTTCCAGAATAACTTCAGACCCTTCCGTGGAAAACCCGCTTGCTAACTTTTATACTCTTTTAAAGTAAGGCATCAGGAAGTAACGATATTCGAAGTACTCTCGTTTTCGAAATCTATTCTATTGCAATATTGGATAGGAAAGAAAATAACATTTACTTTCAATCGAAATGCATGTGAAATTAGATCAGGGCAAAATGTAAAAACGTTTGAATCCTAACATTATCAGCGTTTTACAAGTCAGACAATATAAATGCAAAATATCATCTACGCGTAGAATTGAAGAGGCGAGTGGATGAAGATGTTATTTAACATTAAAAAAAATGGCATTTTTGAGGATTTTATGGACATATCTATTTTTGTGATTATTCAGAACAGAAAACATTCGATATTTCATCATCCAATTAAAAAGATAAATGTGCTACGATACACGATTTTGCATTTTCAAAGTTTCACTTTCGAAATTCTCAATGTTTACACAACACTTTCATCCAGTCGCCCCTTCATTTATTTGTAGAACTTAATTTTTATTATTTAAAATTAGAATGAATAAAATTAAATTATACATTGAGCTTTAAAAAATAAATTGAAATTTTTCACGCTTATTGCCTTCGCTGATTTTCTCTAAAAATTCTAATATAAGTTACGTTTTATCTTGTAAATTCCACATGTTGAAAAAGGGAACTCAAGCAATTAATCAAAAACTTTCTCTGAGATAAAACTTCATAATATTTCCATTGTTTAAGTAGTCGCACAGTAACTTCATGATGTACCAACTTGAAAAAAGAGAATATCTATTCCGATTTGAAAAATTTAACTAATTTTCCACACATGATGCGGTAAGGTATCGCGTTCGCGCATTTACTCACAAACACTGTCTTCTCGCTTTTGTGCTGCAACAATGTACACTGCGGTCCTGTTTAACGAAAGACTGTAGCAGGACGTCGAGGGGAGGCGTGGTCCTGCCTCGCTGACGACACTGGTTGAAAATTGCACAAAGACTTTTCCTTTAAATTTACATAATTATGCGTGTTAATCGTTACCCTCGATGAAATTAAAATTCGTCATGAATTGTTATTTAATGAATACCTCAATGGTTAACAAAATATAAAGGACGTATGAACATGGATAGAATGATTTATTGACAACAATATTATTTATTGGCAAGCAACAAGAACAAAAGGTTTTCGTGATTTATTGAGTTAATTTTGTGAATTAATTTATGAGGCCTCATAATATCATTAAATTCGTATTTGCAACGAAATAAATTGATTTTTTACTACTAGAGGATATTTACTGAAATTAAACAACTCATTACCTTTATCTTTTCATAAAGAAAATGGTTTTTCTAATATTTGTTAGCATTTTTGATGTGTCTTAAAATTATATAAAATTATTATTATTTTTTAATAAGGAATAATTTTAAAAATAAATAATTAACATATTTCTTAAAGCCTAAATGTATTTATATTAACTATATTTACCTCAGCCTAGAAGTCAGTGATAATGAAGGCATGAAATTTCAAAAATTATATTTAGTTTTTTCCTAAATTGATTAAAAAAAAAATAATGTAAAACTAATAATTACAATAGCATGCATATTTTTTATATATTTTTTTGCCTTGCATTTAAGTACCTCATTTACGTCTAACTATCTATTTTCTTTAATGCAGTCGTAATTGAATTGACAGTACAAACTAGAAATTGAAAAGTTGAAAAGTGATATCTTCAATAAAATGCCTTTAAAATTTCTTTACGACAGTTGAAATTCTGCCAAGTGTTTTCCATTTGATATCTCATTAAAACGAACGATTTTTCAATTTCATAAATAATGAATAGAAGTGAAGTGATAAAATATTTCCATTAAGGGTTTATTCTCAAGAAGAATTAAGGGAGAGTAAGCCTCTATATTATATACCTACATATCTAAGTTTTCTCTATCTTATGTAACTATCCAAGCATGAGTTGCAAACGTCAAACGTGACTGTATGAGCATTAAAGATTCATTCGGACTGGTCAGAATAGACAATTTCGAAAGATAAAGGGTTTCCCATGGCAAGCTTGTAACTGCTACAGCTTAAGCATATATCGCTAAAGGAATTTTAAATGAAAAATACCTACGATCTAAATTCAGTTGTAATTGACAAAAAACTTCTAACTAATTGTAAAATAGATTCAATGACACTGAAACTGTAATATCGAGCAGATGTCTTTTGACCAAATTTGAAATGTTTACTTATCGAATTTTTTAAATTTGCAAAAAGTTCAAGAAACAACAACAAAAGATCAATACTATGGCCAAGAGATCGGGAGATTTAAGTCATCATATCAAGTAAGTGACGGGGGCTTTTTCGAACTGGTTTAAAGAACTAATCTATGTGGAGATAGACATCCTGATAGAAAAATGGATCTTTGGATTGCGGAAGACTTATAGTTTGTTCGGTAAAAAACTTCCTACTTTAATTGGTGTTGCATTTTTAATGTCATTGAGTAAGAATATGCTGAGAACTTCAAAATTTCAAGATAGTATTTTGTTAAAAAATGCATTCTGTGTGATCATTTTTAACTTCTTCTTAATATAAATTACACTGATATCTTGAGTTCTGCACTGATGATTTTATTCCAATAAATTTATATAAGTAATTTCGTGAAAAGTGTGAAATTTCATTTTCTCTCTAAAACAATTTGGAAGTTCAGACAGCTTCTACTAAAATATATTTTGCCAGATGTGCCTATGACCTAGAAAATTGCTCAGTTTGTAATGTAGTACTACATGCCTAGAAATCTTTAGATTGATTTTGAGAAAAAATTTCTTAAAACGTTCGTCGAAGTCTTCATGGGTTCAAAAATCCTTTATTTCAGGACAACTATGAAGATGTATTTAAACTTTTGATAAACAAAAGGAGGCGAAGTTTCTTTGCAGACTTCTGTCATTCTTATCAAAACTTTTATACGAAAATAGAAATGAATAATTTTGAAAAGTGCATAAAAGAACATTAATTTCCACTGTCTTTGAAATTTTCCTATCCAGTGACGAGTTTTAAGTGTATACATGTAAGTAATGTATATTCTAATTTTATTTTAGACGCACTTTCAAAGCAAACACCTAAAACATCTTTTCAAAGCGACTGGAAACTCCAACGAAAACTTCGAGGAATCTTACCCATCCCATCGTTTTAACAAATTTTAGTTGTTCAACAGGGAAATTCCTCTCAGTTTTAGGAATTATCTGATACGAAATTAACTTCCACACACACACAAAAAAAAATTAAATTCAGCAGATTTTTTTATCCAGAAAAATAAAAGTCCTCACTGGAAACAAATTGCCAGGAAAATCCCACCCATATCGACTTTTGCAGTCAAGAACTCTAAATTAATAGCATTTTTCTTCGCCTTTGAAAAGAAATAACAGCATTAATCATTAATCATTTCACGTAGAATGAAACTATATGCTTCTAGTGAATGGTAATTTTGCATGAATATTATCTTTATAATGAAACATGCATTGGGTTCATTCAAAGTATTATGACATGGGTTAGAGGCAGTTCGCTCGCCTGGAGCATAGGTGTTTTTGTAGGTTCTCATGGCATTAATTAAGTCCTAACTTTGGGGCAACTAAGAGATTTTTTTACTTAGCATACACATTTTACTACTAATAAATTGACAACACCAAATAACTCACCCTAGTCCTTCCTAAAAGTAGGGCATCCATTTCCCCTTCAGGTGCTGGATTTATTGTGCTGACAGTGGCAATCACAGGTTTAATTTGATGAGGAACAGCATTTGCCATTTTCAGAGTTCATACATATAATATGCATATAAAAACCCTTCACTAATAATTTTTTAAATGGACCCACAGTTAATACTATTCATACATGTAATAATAAACATATATAACAGTAAAACACCAAAATATGTAGACATTTATTTGTTTTATTAATTAGTTATTATTGGATTACTTCTAATTGAGCAACATCTAAAAAACGGATCAACATTCAATAAAATCTAACACTTATATTAAGCCTAATTAGGTCTAAAACACTTATGGCCCCCAAAAACTAGTATCAAAAATATTTTATACTCTCCTTGTTGTTTTTAGTCGTTTATTGATAACCGAATTGATATGTTTTCAACTTCATATTTTTGATGAAAGTTACTGCGTTACATCCTGTTGCCGTTCGACATGCTGCTGTTGACGGAAAATTCTTTTCCATTTTTTCAGTTGAATGCACTCGAATTTTAACAACATTATTTAGGTTTGTTGAAAGTGGCTGTGTCGCAGATGTTATAGGACTCAATATTGCTAAGAAGGATGGTCCTGCTGTCATTTGATTGTAGCGCTCTAGACAGGATGTCGACGAACTAAACAAGTATTGATTGGATTTGGTCAGATCCGGAGGCAACTTTTTCTTTATCTTCGAAATAATTTAACATTATTGAACACATTATAATAATGTTGCTTACGAATAACATTTATTTATAATTTATTTAGTACAAAACAGGAATATTTATGTTTTCTCAACTTTGGTAAATGTTTGTTAAAAATATTTATTGTTTTCATTTGCGACGTAACTTATACAGAATACAATTAAAACTAAATATAATATTTGTTCGGGGTTTATTTAGGTAGAGACGAACCAAATATTTAGGCAATTAATTTTTTTTCAGGATTCTTTTCCTGAAAACGCTATAATGTGATTGGAACTAATTTCTTGTAATTAATTATCTGAAAAGATCTTTAGTAACTTTAAAAATATAAATAGGCGATGAAACAAGCACCTCATCACATTTGGTTATCTTTTGTTTGAATCAAATCAGTGGGAAGTTCAATGTATTCACCATTATGATCAGATGGTTTTCTGGCTAACGAAATAGAGTAATATTTACATTTTAAATAAGGGGCGGTATGTTTTATTACCTACTATTAAATAGAGGATACACACCCTATTGAAAAGCATACTTGCTTACCATTCGATAGCGTGATCGTTTATAGTACGCTCTTCGTGCGTGTACATTTGTTATGGGCATGCTACCTGTAACTCCTCCGAATTATATCGGTTTAAATACAAAACTCGTATGCTCGCAATTTAAGATCGTGTTCAGAATTACGTTTTATTTTCAGTACGATCACCTACAACATATTGTTCGCTATAAGCACAAAAACGAGACCGTCATACGACTCAATAGCATGGCTCTTTTCGTATACATTTGCTAGTAATGTACTTCTAAGTATCAATTTGCGAGAAAATGGCACGCTTTTGTTCCTGTAACTAACATGTGTATTCCTAGCCTTATATTATATTTATAATTTTATATGAGTTATATGCGAAAAAAAAAATATTTTCTTGCGTTCACACGAATGCAAATTTTTGAAATCACCAACCCTCACGATCGATAATTTTATTTCGAAACAATAAAATTAAATATTAAAAATACAAAATACCATTATGGAACAAACATGAAGTCTTTTTGGAACCCTTAATGCATTGTCTCTTCTGAGCTAAGAAAAATAAGTTTGTATTGTGTTTATAAAACCTTTTACCATCCGCAACATGGAGCATTATCTCAATAAACATATATTAGCTACCGAAAACTCTCTTTTCCATAGTTTAAGAGAATTCCACTCAATTTACCACTGTCTAGTTAAATAAAGTGGCAACAACTGAGTCAGCAGCTCCAGTAATTATATTAATAGTTCATGAGATATAGGAACAATTCTCAGAGGAAACCTAAGAGTGCTTTTGACAGTGGGCTTACTCACGCTTATCTCCCATTTTCACAGATTTATCTCTAAAATTAGGCGTTGAACGACAAAACTTAAATGGCGACGTGTCTTAATAAAAGCAGTTTGTTGTGTATTGGCAGCAGTAGAATATTCAGTCCTCGACCTTCTACCCCGTCTCATTTAGAGCCTCAAGAATCCTGAAAGACCGGCTTAAATACGTGACCTCAATAAGTGTCACGCTCTATTCATTCCTGCCACGTTTCATCGCCAATTATTTTTGATGACAAATCATATTTTTAAACGAAAGAGGGAACTGGAAAAGTGAAAATTTTTATTCTATAAAGCTCGCAGCATCTAGAGTCTTACTTCAAATTAATTTATTAATAAGGAATCGATAGAACTAATTGTAAATATAATGGATCACGATATTCGATTACTTGAGAAATAAATTTTCATCATAAATCAGTCTCGTAATTATCAAAACAGCATTAATATTTCCCGATTATGTTGTCAAATTAAAAGCTTTTCCAAGCATAAAACAGTTGTTTACTCTAAGAAAATTCAAAAAGTGTAGCAGCGCGTAATAATTGGATTTCCCTTTACTGATTATTTATTTAATCTTTAACTGAAGGAAATGAAAAATGTAACAGTTATTATCATAAAGGAGTTGATAATAATGGGTAAACAGGCAGATAATGGAGAAAAGGTATGATAAATAATTCATTATTCTTTAAGGAAACTGTAGACTCCGGGCAAAGTGTTTAATAAAAGTCGAGTTGCATTTATGATTAGTTTTTGAATTATACAGTAAGTTTTATGCAAGATTTGTTTGATACTCTTTTATTTATATAACTCAGCTGGAATTTAGTGTTCTGCGCCATCTACATACTTATTTAATTAGCAACTGGCAACCTGGAAACGTGATAAATTTTCGGGATATATATTCTCCAGAGATTTTAGACATATGTAATGGCGCACCTCACCCTTTTGAACTCCTTTGGGAATTCTTGTAGTAGATCCTCAGTTTATTATAATTACTTTAGTTTTCTAAAGAATACGGTTAATTTTTAAAGTGAAACGTAATAGTCTCTTGTACTCAACTGAATTTAGATTTCGTTCTGGTTAATTTCTAAAAGGATATTAGGTATGCTCTTTTGAAAGTTCATAAATATAAAAGAAATATAAGTATTTCCAGAAATATGACTCATTTTTTAAATTTAAATGAATAAAGTTGGTTTTTAAAAATTATCATTACTTTGAATTAGGGTTTTTCCAGAAATTGCTTCATATAGTTAATTATATTTTGAACATTATGTAATTTTATTTCTTAATGATTCTATACAATTTTAAGAATGGCATAATATTACTCTAATTGTAAGAAATAGTTCGAATACGTTTTCCTTGGAGATGCTGCAACTGTACAAGATAAATTAGAGGTAAGACCAGAAACAAGGAACCAGTCTAGTATGAAACCGTTGAATTTATTATTTATAATTGATTTAATTTGAAAAATGTAATATTTATTTATTATTTAACCAAATTTCGTACACATAATTAGTCTAAAGAGCGTTGCATTTTGTGTAAATGTTCCCATCTGACGGGGTTGTGAGCTTCGCATTACAGTTAATTAATCTAAAAGAATGGCATGGCCCTGAAACAATGAACTCCTTCATAGAGCCTTAAATTGAAAATCTAATTTCCTTCAAAAATTCCTCTAGGGATTTTTGGCAACTGCCGCTGTTTCATGTAATCTTGATTTTTCAAATGAAATCTCGTATTAAAATTTGACCACTACAATTCGTAGCACCAGATATCAATTAAAATCACATGAAATGACTAAAATTAATTTTCTGTTAATTATAATTGCATACTATTCGTCCTACAATTTTTTGAAAATAGATTGCAATCTATTCTCCAGTACAAGAATTTGGATGTAACTGTTACTGTAATTAAACCTTTTATTTTTGTGACACTTTTCGTATTGTGTTCTGTGAAATTCTACCCAATTTCCATAGGATTATGGGATTCATTCCAACGGAGCCTTCTCAGTAATCGTCTTACTGTCATGGGAATTTACAAGATATTAAGACAAAAATTGTTCCAGGAACAATTCGTATAATATAAATTATTAAAAAAGAAAATTGAAATAGTTTTTAGCATTCTTTCTATTTTCAATTTATTTTAAATAAAAATAGGAAGAAAAGGATTACAAATAAAAAAAATGATAAAGTAAATTGTTAGTTAATTTAAAAAAAAAGTCGAATTTTGAAAAAAAAATTTGATATAAATTGATTTATAAAAGATTTAACGTTACATTTCAATAAAATTAATGCGACTAAACTTCTTTTTAACGACGGCGAAAAAATTCAACGAGTATCTGAAAACCCGTTCAAAAAAGTGCAATTTCCCAAAGAATATGTGCGTGGAAATGACACATGTGAATGAGAATTTAAAATGCTGTCAATCACTTTTTCCAGTTCACTTTTATACAGTAGTGGAATACGAATTGATTTTTAGGGATTACATTTTTCATTAACTAAATCTACCGAACAGTAACGAATATTATCAAAAACTCAATTTTCGATTATTGGGAAACGAGATTTTATAATAAATCGATGGATTCTACAAACAATTTGAATTATACAGGGTGTTTCCGAATAACTTATTTTATTTTAAGTATCACCTTAAAGGAAAATGATTAAACTCAAAACACCTTAACAAAAGTTACACAATAAGAGAGATACGAAATAAAAAAATAATTAAAAACATCAATCTTTCTTAGTATGAATCTTTTATTAAGGTGTTTTGGGTTTGACCGACTTTTTTAAGATCATCCCTTAATAATAAAATAAGTATTTAGTTCAGAAACATTTTGTATCAAAATCAAATTCTAATCCGTGAACATTATAAATGCTGTACCATACGGGATGTACTTCAAAAAATGTTATTTATCAATAAGAAGTTTGGCAAATTTCCCTGATAAAAAACTACAATTCATTCTATAGAAAACATGACGGGTTTATAGAAAATAGTCGTAAATTATCAACTTGAATGCTTCATAACTATAAAAAGCCTTAGAAATAGAATTATAAACAGATATCAAATAAAAATATATCGATATAAAAATAAAATGGTAGATAGGTGTAGGGTCTTCAAGTCTTTAACCGATATCTAATGTCGAATAAGTTTTTAGTACTTTTTAATTTTAAATTTTACAAGTTCAGAAAATAGTTTGTAGAAATGTAAGTTTAGCTTATTTGGACCGTTGGCTTCCTTTTACGTTATGATCAAAAAATGTACACATAAATACTCCGACGTGAAAGTTTTGAAAAAGAAAAATATATCCGGGAAAGCTAAACAGAATATAAAATACTGTGATCTAATTCCGTCATACGAGTTATGAACATGTATGGAATTTTGAAAATATTGGATATAGGGATTTTCTAACTTTGTTGAACTCAATACCAGGTAAAAAGTTACTAGCTTGTTTACATTATTATTATTATTATTTGTTTAAACTACTGTATTTATATGTCAACTGGATACCTATTCCCCAAAAGCAGTTTTAAGGCCATTAGGGGCTTATCTGCCATTGGATACATTAATCTGGCTTAGGCACACACGAGATTCAGTTTTAGTTCCAAGAGTTTTAGATCATCTTCTTATTTCAGACTTTCAGTCTAACACAAAATTTTCCAATTCAAAACCTTAATAGAAAAATGTAATTTTTCTTTTGGAAGAATAAATTTCTAAATTTGGATTATTGAGTCTCAGCAGTAGAAATCGGATTAGCCGTTTTAATAAAATATAATATTTGCTTAGAATGAAAACAATATTTTTCTAAGAGACAAATGAAACATAAAATAGCCCAAAACCGATATTGCTTTATACGAATTCGTTTATTTAGCAAAATCTTTCCCAAAATGGTCGTTTAAGACATCTGTGCTGCTTTTATGACTGTTTGGGTGCAATTCGTTGATTATTGCTTCATTTTCCGCAGTTAAAAAGAATACTTTTTTTTGTTCGTCACATAAAGTAAACGCATAGAAAGTATTGTACATAACATACATGGTATAAGTAAATGTTTTGACCAAACTTCAACAACGTAATCTATGAAACCAAAAGAAAAAGGTCCCTATGAAGATAGATCCGCGACGTCTTTGTTTAAGAGATACAGGATTTCGACAACTTTCTATTCACTTTAATACATAATTTGCATTCATCATCAACTTTAGATGCGTTTTTACAGAAAGCTATTGCTTCTAGCGACAAAAATATGATATATCATTTTTAAGTGGAAAAAGTGAGAAAAAATATTTTTTCAATCGAAAGTGACATACAGTATAGGACAAATAAGTTAGAGTCAATTCAAATGTGATGAAACACTGTATATAGCTCCCTCTATCAGTATTAAAAAACTAAGGCAATATTTGGATTTTGCGGCATAAAAAACCCTTGTATACTAAATATTGTCCGAATATCACATCTTTGTCCAAAAATATTCAAAAAAACCAAATAAAAAATTAAATTTCAACACCCTGAATCTCTTAAACGAAAACTTTGAGGACTTACCTTAGGACTTATCATAGGAATTTTTTCCCTTTGGTTTCATAGATCACGTTGATGGAGTTTGGCCAAGATATTCAGTTACCATCTGTATTTGGTATTATAGTTGTTAGTGATATTTCGATATTATAGAACATCATAAAATTTGGAATTTCATTGTTTAAAATTTTATTTCGATTTTTCAGTTTTTAGAAAAACCAAAAACTTATTTATTTTAGTGTATGAATATTATATTAGAAAACTCGGTTAAATATAAAACGATTTTATTGTAGTTATAATTTTCAAATTTCTGATAAAAATGGAGCTATTTTATTTGAATACTTTTTTGGCACATTTTTTTTTAACTCAGGTTTTCCAATGACTTTTTTGGTTAATCAGCGAAACAGCGATATTAGCGAAGAAAGATTTATTTTTTCGCTTGCTTTTTATTTCGAAATCCCTGGAAATGGGATCTTTAATCAAATAATTTCCAGGAAAGTCCAACCTAAGCTTTTTTATAGTTGAACTCACGTAATTGGATGCAGTTCTCTAAAATTATTTGAAAATTTTGAATATCTGTTAATCCAGCAGCAGCATATATATAACTCTGTAGTAATATTTTCATTTCAGCCACTTGGCAACATAGTCCTAGTATTTCCTATACATTTTAGCTACACATTCTTTGTTTGAGGATTTAGAACAAAAATGTAAATAGGATTTTATTATTTGTTTTCGAGGGATTTATTCGATAGACGAACTGAAGCACATATATGTACATAGTAAATATTTCCGTTTAAGAGTTTCATAGATTTGCAAATATCTGAATTTTCACTTTCTTTAATGTTAAAACGAAATAAAAAGCAATAAAATGTTTACCTAAAGGTAACTTGAGATTGTTAATAGAATGTTTTACTGAAAAGATATGTCTAGAAAACTAAAGTATAAAACAAAAATTTAAAACTCTAAATTAAAAGCAAAGGTCATCTGTAATTCTCGTTGCATTGCAACATTAAATGCAGATATCGTTATATCTTTGGAAAATACCAAACTAATGTGGTTGAAAGTTGCGGTATTAAAACCATTTCTGGTTTAACTTAGGGATTTTCCAGCGTTTCAATTCAGAGATTTGCGATTTCTGATTAAATCACTAATTATTAACGTCTTAAGAATTATTTTTTTAATCAATAAGTTAAAAGATAAGAAGAAATAACAATACGAAATTCGATACTTTGTGTTTAACTTTTAGTAGTTTATAGTAAAAATTGATAAGAAACTTAATGTTTTGGGTTCGAAATCCTGAACATTAAAAGTTCTCTCTCTGCAAAACATTAAAAGAAAATCAATCAAATAGCTTATCAAGAGTTTGTAGCAATAGAGAAGTATCAGTAATTTTTGAAAAAAGAAACAAGTTTTCTACCTCATTCTAAAGAATTAGCTTTCCGGCAAGGATTCATACAATATCGAGATAGCTATTTAGGTGGGGCTACGGTTACGTTGCGGAAGAGTTTCCGTAATTTCAAACTCGTAAGGAAAGTAAACATATTTTGATGTGTTCTGAAAAATCTTAAAACATACAGATCCTTGTTACTGCAAGCTCTTTAATAAGAATTACCAGACAGAGTTACCAAAATGTACTATGTTGAGATGATAAATAATACTTAAAGGTCATCTTACAAAAACAACTCAATTAATCAAAAGTTAAGCATTTATTCTTAATGCATTGAAAGTTTGTCTTTGTATTAGGTAGGAAAGTTGAAAAAAAAATAAAGATTATAAAGTAATCTGTGTGCAATTTCCTAAGAAAATATCCTGCAGATCCAATCAATTCTATTTAAATCGATTCAATATCTTCACACATATGTTTTTCAGAATGATTGTGTCTTTCATACGACATGAAGTTTATTAAAATGACAAAATTTATAGTAAAAAATCTCTGTTTCTAAAATTCTCATATCTGTTTTGTTCCAATTTGAAATTTAATGTAATTTATATGAGAGAACTAATTCTCTGCGAGAATTGGCCTTTATACTCGATTTAAATTATTATCAATTTAATATATTTTTTAATTATTATGCATTATAGTTATCATGTATACCACAAGAAAATTTAATGATAGTAACCAATAGATATTTAGTAAAAACAAATACTCAATTATTATTAATATACAATAACAACTCAAAGGAAAAAAAACAAAAAATTATTAAATGTATGTAAAAAAATGAATGAAAAATGTATAAAATAAATTATATTGTTTAATTGTTTGTTATGTAAATGTGTGTTAAATTATTTTATTCATTAATCAGAACAACTCAACAACATTTTTAAACGAATACAAAAAAGAGATTAAGCAATTCACGATTTAATTTAACACGATCTCGAGGAAACTAAGTCCTAAGGTTTATCTATTCAGATTATCTCAGTGTTGCACGCCTTTATAAGTTATGCATGACTATGTGATAAGAAATCTTTACAAGACAATGTTTTAGTATGGAATTTTTGAAACAAGTCAAAGCAATTTTCAAAAAACTATAGATAAAATTAAAAATGATAAAATTTTACCTCCAATTGTCGTTTGTTTTTCAAAGAACCTTTGATCCTATGATCTGGACTGGCTCCCAAATTTTTCGTGTCGATATGGACGTTTGTTTGCATTTTGGATCAAATGTAAACAAAACACGTTTCAATCGTGTAACAGGTGACCGACGACCCGGAAATTAAAATTTCCGGACCGCGCCGGAGCCGATTTACGACTGCAAGGGGTTGAAAAGTGGAAAAAGAACCTGGAGAGTTGAGGGAAATTTTACGTGTCATTCGGGTTTCTTCGGCATCTTCCCGAACTTTTATGCGACATTTTCCTGTAAGAATACTTCGCCGCAATATGTAGATTACTGATTTGGTTTTTTTTTCAAAAATGAATTATTAATTCGACCTTAAATCTATACATATACATGTTTACTTATTTTATATACGTAAATCACGCATATAAAATCAAGAGTGTTAAGAACTCTTTGTGTTTATGAGTCATTTTTTATGCATTCTAAAATATAATAGTTCAATGTTTTTGGTTTTTTCTATAAAAATTCTATCAATATAAGTATTATTTAATAAAACTCTTCTCAATGATTTTCATTCAACAAAAAAAAATAGAAAGTTCTCAATACAAAACTGAACTATTCAATGCTCAATAGCGTTTTGTTTTTCATTGTTTCTGCGGCCTTGTGACAGAAAACGTTATCCTGTTAAAATTTCACTTCCTTCAAATGGGTGTCTCCAAAAAGAATTGTGATTGAAAATTGTTACTGCACTTTTAAGAGTAATAATAACTATTGTTAGTCAGTTTTCTGCGATAGTTTTCTTTGGACGTTTGGTGGAATTTAGGTCGACAAGACAGTTAGAGATTCATTTTTTAGCATTTATCGACATTTCGACCTCAAATTTTAGATCATCCTCAGTAACCTTCAAAATCCTTTCCGAGCAATAGCCTACCATATTTGTTTCTATTCTGAAGGGAAGGCAAACATAAAGGGAACAGTTTTATATTTCCGAGAATAACCTAAAATTTAAGGTCGAAATGCCGATAAACGCTAAAAAATTTATCTCTGAGTTTCGTCCTAAATCCAATCAAATGTCCAAAGAAAGATAATAAATAATATTCAACATTCTTGACCGAAACTGTAGGTAGGTATATGTGTTTAAATGTCACAATTTTAATTTTGTTTTCAAAGCTCTCCAAATCCTTTACCTTTAACCTTGACTCTTATACAAGCTGTTCGTTCAAATAAAGAACAATTTCGAAATATCAAAAACTAAAAAGTTTTAAAATGTCATACTCTTATTGGCAATTAAAGCGATTCAAAGAAAAAAAACTCTCTTATTTAAACTGAAAAATACATGATTGACGCTTGAGCAAACCAATCCAGAATAAAATTCATAAAAAAAATTTATTGAAGCTTGAAAATGTTTTCATGAGCACGTTTAAAGCATAAACGCAAAAATATTATCATTAATTCAGATGAAAATCGTTTGACAGAAACTTGAAAAAGCGTTTAATGAAATTTTTCAAAATCGTTCTTTGGAAAGTTTTCAACGTTTGTCCTGAAATATTACTCAACTTTTAAGCATTTATTCTAGAAATTTTAATCCGAAGAAAAAAGACCGTTTAGCTCCAAGCCAGGGGGAATAATTTGACTCTGTCAACTTATTTCGGAACGTCGGCCAATTCGTTCCCGTTAATACGCCGAGACTTCTTTATCCGTTCCAGAATTATCTGGGGTAGTTACTACCGGATTAACGAGGACAATTTTTTTTCTTCGGTTCCTTTATTTTATTTTATTCGATTCAAAGCTTCATTTTATTTTGCTTTTGGACAGCCTATTCAGTTAAAGCTTTAGTTGACTATCAAGAAATTATTGATTTCTTCAATTATCATTAGAACATTTATTTTTATATTAAGTGAGTCAAGACAAGAGTTTTTTTTAATATTGCATTGCAGAAGAAGTCATTTTTCTTCAAAGTTTCCCTTTCATTAAAATTCCTTCACGTTGAAATACAGATATTCCAATCATTTTTCAAAATAATTCTTCAAAAAGAATTCCTAATCAGTTTGCAGAAATTGGTTATGGAAACGGAGCAACTGCGGAAGGGAGTTTCGATATATTCATCTGTTGTATTTCGAGGCTATTGATTGAGAAATATTTTATTATTGGAATTAATATATTGATAATTTTATATCTCTTAAAACACAAAATGGACAAGAAAATATACTGACAAAAAAATGAGCTGAAAGGAAATAATCTAAAAATTAGTTACAATAATCGAAGAAGAAAGTCTATATATATTCCTATTCAAAACCATATTCATCAATTTCAAAAAACCATACTATATTAAACATCATGTTTCTTAAGAAATATAAAGTTTGTCTAAATGTGATGTTTACAAAAGGTAGTTAACAATTTATTCGCCTCATTTGTAACAAAATCATACAATATAAACAATATACATCTACACAATAAAAATCAATTAATATAATCACTTTATATGTACTGGCATTAAAGCGATTTTTCCACTTTTACTTTTTCCTTTCCAACCACTGCCGCTCTTTTTCGACGCCGACCCTTTTTTTCGCTTGAGGCCATCTTTTTTGAAGCCCCAAGCGCTTTTCCTTTTCACACCCCCATTCTTCTGGGCCCGATTCGAATGCGAGGACGACGAACGAAATTCACTTTCCTCGTTTTCATTAATCTCGTCATTTTTCTCATTTGGTAAAACCGTTAAAGGTTGAAGAGCATCGTATTTTTCACGAAACTCTTTCGTTATTTTTAAAAAGTATTCTCCATATTTGGTATAATTCGCTGTAGTAACGTGTTGAATTTTCATCATTTCCTCTTTAGAAGATGGAAGTCGTTCTCCCATATCTCTAATAGCTGCGAGATTCATTACTGAGGACAAAGTTAAGTTACGCTCCATGGCCAGTCGTCTACATTCCTCTAAAAGAGCTTCGTGACATCTTACTTTCAGATCTTCTTGTTGCAATTTTCTCACAGCCTGCAATTTCGCAATATTCTGTTTTTGAACGCTATGTCGTACGATTTCTTTAGACGTGGATGCTCCTGAGTTGTCTATCCATCCGGTGGAATTCCTCGGTGCTGTTGCGACAACCTCGGTTTTACGTGTATTTGGCTCTGTGCAAACCGAAATCGTCAATTTAGAAGTCGAATTGAAAAATTGATAAAATTTGGCACCGGTCGTGATGTAAACTACTGGAAACTCTCCGGTGTACGTACAAAAGTCATTGAGGATGTGCTTGAGCAGTAGTTCTTTAAGAATCCGCTGAACGTCGTTACGATTTAAAGAAGCGCCTGCGCCGTAGTAAGAGTGTTTGTCGTGGCGTCTATCCAAAACTTTTTTCACTTTTGCGCCCCTAATAAATAAAAAAATGCATTTAAAATATAGATGTGCGATACAAACACACACAATTTCATGTATAAATGTTCTTTAAAGCAATAGTTGAGCGATATTTATCTGTTTTTTAAACTTGTCAAGTTTGGTTTTCAGAAATATGTACAAATTTTTAACGGATTTATATAAAAAACTCACTTGTATACATCTACTACATGTAACATAGTGATGTTTTCATTTCCAGAAAGATCTTTTACGATAGTACATAATTCTTTCGCTTCTTTGGTTACGTCCTTAGTACTATATTTGTCGATATTCTCACAATTGTCACAAGTGGTTGCCTTATTTGCGATACAAATGCGTCGATCAAAGTGCTCGCCCAAATGGATCAGCTGCAAATATCTGCGACAATCTACCAAGTTTTCCGCAAAACTAACCATTTGTTTTAAATTTTCATAATGAGCTTCTAGTGTTTTCTTGGATTGTTTTCGATCCATTTGCATCAATCTTTAAAATGGTAAAAAAATATGATTTTCTACTTAAATCTAACATTAAATTAATACTTTCGAAGTCTAGTGACGTCTCCGTAAGAGTAAAACAGATATGAATAGGAAATTTCACCGTCACGTCCTCCACGACCACTTTCCTGGTAAAATGCCTCTACCGATTTTGGAATCGAATTGTGTATTACGAATCGCACGTCTGGTTTATCGATTCCCATGCCGAATGCTATTGTTGCGACGATCACATGGAAACGATCTTGCATCCATTCCCGTTGGATCACCTCACGTACCTAAATAACATACAAATTCAGGCATATTATTACATGGTAACGCCAGAAGTGTATTTTTCTTTTCAAAATATAAAAATATTGGTATTGAAAACGTCTGCAGTTATAGTTTATTGAAAATTAACCCACCGAGCATCAGGAAGATCTAAATTTTGTTTAAATATGTAAACTTCATAAAAATCTGTAGTAAAATAAGACAAATAAATCTGCACTTACCTTATCATTCATTCCAGCATGATAAGGTTTCGCCTTAATATTTAACTGAATAAAATCATCTGCCAATTTATCACAGTCCCCTCGACTCAAACAATAAACTATACCGCTCTTTTTCGCAAATTTCGACTTGATCAAATTAGCGATATCGTCGGTCGCTTTGCC
The DNA here is from genome assembly GCA_013372445.1 of Hypothenemus hampei. Lineage (NCBI taxonomy): Eukaryota > Metazoa > Arthropoda > Insecta > Coleoptera > Curculionidae > Hypothenemus > Hypothenemus hampei. The sequence goes on from JABRWK010000006.1 coordinate 1,449,464, forward strand.
TTTCTTATTTATAACTTGATATTTAATGTTTGGCCTATTAAAGCTTCTTATAAATCTTTTCACGTTTCTTAAATGTAAAATGTTGATCACGTCATTTTCCACCTGTTTAGTGGCGGTGGCAGTTAAACAAATAATGGGAACTTCGGGATAATTTGTCCTCAACATTCCTAATTGTTTGTAATCGGGACGAAAATCATGACCCCATTGTGATAGACAATGGACTTCGTCTATAACGAACCGTGCCAATTTACCACGTTTGTACAATCCATTTAAAGTTTCTATAATGATCCTGTAAAAATATGTCTTTTTAACTTGAACATCTTGGATAATGAATTTTGAACAAACCTCGAGGCAGTGATTTTTTCTGGAGTAAGATATAACAATTTAATTCCAGGTTCTTTCATACTTAACTTAAGGTATATCTGATTGGAATCTTGTTTAGACACATCCGCGCATAAATGGGCCGATGATATATCAAGAGCATTCAATTTGTCAACCTGAAACAAAGTTTAAATATTTTTAGAAACATTAATTGACTTTATAATAATTACTTGATCACTAATTAAAGCTCTCAGAGGTGAAATCACAATTGTTACTCCTGGCATAAGTACAGCAGGTAATTGATAGCAAAGACTTTTACCGCCTCCTGTGGGCATCAAAACGAAACAATCATGTTGTGTTAAACTGGCATTAATAACTTCTCTTTGTTGAGGTCTAGAATATAATAAAAAATTAAATACAATTTACTTAAGAGTTTGCATCTATAGAATAATTGCAAATCTTACCGGAAGCTGCTCAAACCAAATTTCTGATGTAACATTTCCATCAGTATATCAGAATGTTCATATTCACCCTTAAACTCTTCAGAATCGTCATCACGATCTTTAAATCCAGAACTTACAGGTTGCTCAGGAAACTCATTTGTTTCCCAATCAATATTAGAAATCTCATTTAATAATATTTTCGTTTCATCGTCTATTTCACAATTTCTAGATTTATTTTGCAGTTTTGATTCTGGACGACCTTTAACTTCTAACTCTTTTAAGTTAATTCGTGAAATCTCAGTTCCATTTAGTGGTTCATTAATTTGTTGCACTGATTCTGAATGGTCAAATACTTCTGGTAAATTACCAAATCTCCTTTCAAATTCTTCATCGTCCATATAATCGGCATCACTAATATTCAGAGAAGGTGTACTAGATGTTAAACCATTCTTTATTTTATTATTGAAATCGGTTTGGCTTAAATTTGAGCTACTAGGAGAACTTGATGAAGATGAATGGAGAGGGTTTTTCTTGAATACGAATTTTTTTGGTTGCAAAACTGGAGAAGTAATTGAAATTCTAGATTTAGGTGTACCCATATCTTCTGCATTAGTGACAAAACTGTCACTATTGTTGTTGGTTTGAACATTAAGTTGATTTGTAAAATCGGTCTCTGATATTTTTTTTTGAATTGAAACCTAGGCTTTGGACAAGCATTATTTACGCTACCACTATTTTTCTTATTTTGTTCTTCACTGGAACGAACAGAAATTGTTTCAGTACTTTTAGTTAAATCTACTACACCTTCGAAATCTGGGTCACATCTCATAGAAGTTCCTAAGGCTTTAGCTTTTATTGATTTTTCCCGAATATTCTTTAATTGTAATAATTTTTGAAATGGTGATTTTTCCCCAATAGTTTTAATCTGTTCTGCATCGGTTTTCGAAAAATATCTACTCACATTTTCTGATTTTCTATTAGTTCCAGATAATAAACTAGGACTTACTTCAGATCTTGAATGAGTATTATCTTTTAAACTTAATGGTAAATGCTGTGGACTCTTGCATTTTGTCTTTGCATCTTGCTCATTGGATTTACCATTACAACCCGTCTTTTTATACAAAACATCCAAAATACTATCGGGCTCTCTATTTTTGGGTATATTATTAGAATTTTGAAGGAGTATCACTTCATTGTTAGCAGGATTCCTTGTTATAGGACATAATGGCTCAATGTTGTTTTTGACAGGCACATCTGACTTATTAGCTGCCTGTGCTGCTTTTGCAGCCTTAGCCTTCTTGAAATCAAATTTCTTAATTTTTGTAAGGTCTTTATTGCGATAAAACTCGATAAACGCATCATCCATAATTAAGCCAGTAATTTCGAAAACGGTCTTTGTGGCACGGTATTTACATGAACCTTAAAATTTTCTTCTGATAGTTGTTAAATGAATACATAAAAGACTTTTCACATTCACGGTTGTTTAATTAAAAAACTGTAAAGAAATATATAAGGAGAACGTGTTTGTTTACCCTTTTTTAAATACCTTTTCTTAAAAAATAGGTTATGGTTCTGTTTGACAATTAACAGTCAATATTTTTCTTAAAATGTCAAATTTTTATACACCATTGCCACATCTCATTTTAATTATCTAATTCAATGAATCTTAATCTATTTAACACTTAAAACATAGATAAAAATCAAACATATACATTATCAAACATATATTATTAAAGGAAATCTTATTTGAGCTGAAAAAGTAAACCGAACAAACAGTAAAAACTATTAAAATATATTTTTTTGGTCTACAAATTTTCAGTAATCTGGCAATGCTGCCAAAAGTAAGTTATACCTAACCTTAATAAATGTATATTTGAAAATTTGAATGTTTAGGTAAATTTTATTTGAAATAAATAAAATAAAATCAAACAAATAACAAACTAAATTATTAAAAAATCTAATATAATGGAAACGGAGATTCAGTAAGTTGTATATTTATAACTTTTATTATAAAATTTTAATTGAATTCAATGTTATTTTAAATTAATATTGTTTATGTCCGTTACTTGTTTCCAAATAAATTATTTTTTTTATTGTAGATCCGTGGGCATGAGCTCTAAAATTGAAGGTTTTGACCTACTAGCTGGACAAACCTGGATTTATCCCACCAACTATCCTACAAGAGATTACCAGTTCAATATTGTCAAAGAAGCACTCTTCAAAAATACTTTGGTATATTGGTAACACGGTATTTTCAATGAAACTGTTTTTATTGGTGATCAATAGGTAAGCTTACCGACAGGCCTTGGAAAAACGTTTATTGCAGCTGTGGTTATGTACAACTTTTATCGATGGTATCCACATGGGAAAATTATTTTTATGGCACCAACTCGTCCGCTAGTCAAACAACAAATTGACGCATGTTACAATATAATGGCCATACCTGAAGGAGTTACAGCCGAATTAACAGGTTGGAGTTTACATATTTGATTGTCTCAAAGCTATCGTTTAATTTATTAAAATATAGGATCAAAATTATTAGTCTCTCGTTCAAATATTTGGAGAGAAAAGAGAGTTTTCTTTGTTACACCGCAGGTTCTTCAAAATGATTTAGAAAATGTTGCTCAATTAGGAGAACAAATTAAGTGCCTAGTATTTGATGAGGCACACAAAGCGAAAGGAAATCACGCTTACTGTCAAGTAATTCGGAAACTTTTAAGTACCAATCATCACAATTTTAGAGTTTTGGCTTTAAGTGCAACACCTGGATGTAATGTTAATGATGTCTCGGAGGTAAAATCTTCAACACGTTATTTATATCTCTCTAAATAAAATATTATACTTAGGTCGTGCACAACTTATTGATTTCTCATTTAGAATTCAGAACTGAAGAAAGTAAAGATGTGAAGTCCTATGTTTTTGAAAGATCGCTCGAAACTGTTGTTGTTCATTTAGATGACAAACTGATTGAAATTCGAGAAGAATATATGAAAGTCTGTTAATTTATTTATTTCATTTCATTTTTGCAAAATTCATTTCTTTTAGATCGTCGAGTATTACGCAAGAACACTGAAAAAATTCAATATTATCCAGGGAAACTATTGTTCTTTAAGTAAAGGAAAAATTTTCATGTTAATGAAAGATTTTCAGGATAAAAATAGGGGAACCAAGTAATTAGTTCTTTATTTTTTGTCTTCTATAAAATTTATTATTAACAAAATCATTTCTAAAGCCTGATCTTCACATAATGTTTGGTCGTCAATTTTGTATGATCATGTAAGACTAATACCGTTTAGATTTGTAATACTTCTAAATTATGTTTATATTTCAATCATTATCCAGACCTACAATAATCATGCAAATCCAACGAGAAAACATTACCATAACATAGACCAGGCTTTAGTAAATTATATAAAGTTTGTCTTAAGAAAAATAATCATTTTAATGATTGGTTTATTTTTAGTTCATCAAATTACTCAGAAATCATGAGATGTCTCAATATCTGTGTCACATTATATCATGCCCTTGAACTGCTCATTCGACATGGTTTAAGAAATTTTCTATCGTTTTTTGATGGTAATTTACTTTGTTCTTCTGTATTATAAATTAAATTAATAATAAATTAGAATAAAATATTTTAGAACATATNGTATATATTATTACATATGTATAGACATACTCATGGGTATATTTCAATCCTAAATATCTCGAAAACTGTTAGGTTTAGGTATAGGGAAACCCAATAGGTATTTAATCAACTTAAGGTCTAGAATCCAAAAATGCAAAAATATACAAGGTGTGTCATTTGAAATAAAAAAGTTGACATTGACTTCCGGTATCACCGGAAATAGAAAAAATCCTTGAAATTGATTAGTTATCCGCAACCACATATCATTACCAAATTTCAAATAAATATCTTCTCAAAACTTCTGACTAACCCTGTACAAATTTCTTAAGAAAATTCTTTTCAAGGTGGTAAAAGCTTTTAAAGAAGGTAGATGCAATACATTACTTTCAACTTGCATTGGTGAAGAAGGATTAGATGTTGGAGAAGTAGATTTGATTATTTGTTTTGACATCTCAAATAAGTCTCCAGTTAGAATGGTTCAAAGGATGGGTCGAACTGGGCGTAAACGAGCCGGTAACGTTCTGATTCTTGTTACTGAAGGCAAAGAACAACAAACTTTAAAAGATTGCTTGATTCATAAAAATAATATTTCAACGCACGTACTAGGTTCTACTCGTTTAAAAAATGATCTATATCCATTTAATCCCAGGCTGGTACCTGATGATTTAGAACCTAAATGTGAAAAATTATTTATTACAGTTAAAAAGAAAACAATCGTAAGAACTTGTTGTGATTTAATGCTAATATATAGTGATTGTTATATTTTAGGACAAATTGAAACAATATCCTTCATCTTCAGATGTAGTTTTCAGTCAACCGGATGAATTCTTCCAACGAGAAAAAGATTTAATTCCTGGATTATCCAAGATGCTTTCATTTGAAGGTATTTATTATTATTTGTAATTTATGAAATTGAAGTGACGACATTTATAAAGGGTACATTTAAAACAGAAAAACATTAAGGTATTTAATGGTTACTCTGCTCGAAATGACTCTATATACATGTCGAATAAAAGAGAAATATATAGTATAGTTCAATATGCTTATGTATACTTCTAGTCGACAAACCTAGTTTGAAAGAATCAACTTTGTTTAAAAAGCATGTTGAGAAAATGAGAACAGGGAGCAAAACTTATCTAATCTCTCACTCTAATCACAGTAAAGCTTTATGTGATCTTCTATCCTATGCGGACGCAAAACGTTTCAATATTCCTACGAAGATATGTAATAAAACTGAAGATTTGTCCGGAAAATCTCTTAAGCAAAGTGACATTCGAAGCATGTTCAAAAAAGATGTTGTTCCTGTTTCTATTGGTATGTAATATAAAGAAAATCTAAAAAGAATATTTTTTGATTTTGTTTGAATTTTAGAAAGAACTCAATCTCAAACTGAATATTCTTTAATCAATACACAAGAATGTTCATCTGCCAAAACAAGCCTATCAGAACCTCTAGAACATATTTTCGATTTGTTGTCAGATTATTTATTTACCGACTTGATTACTGAAACACAAAAATGTTCGCTTTGCCCTCAAGATTTTGACTGTTCAGAGTACCTTTTAACACCAAATGGAAGTCCATTAAAGCCGAACCAAGTTTTTATTCCGAAAGAGACTATATTATACGAAATCACTTTGGAAAATATCGACAAAGCCATAAAATCAATGGATGAATCTTTTTTTGCAATTCCAGACGATTCCGAGTTATTTAATGAAGATTTTAGTGAGTCATTTAGTGAAAATTCCAAGGAAAAAAGCCTTGTATATGAAGCACCAGACAACTACAAAGAAGTATTAGAAAAAATTGAATATGCCCAAGATATTGCAAGCAATTCTCAGTTATTTAATGCAGATTTTAGTGAGTCATTTAGTAAAAATTCCAAGGAAAAAAGCAATATATATGAAATACCAAGCAATTTTAAAGAAGTGTTAGAAAAAGTGGAATTTACCCAAGATATTCCAGACGATTCTCAGTTATTTAAAAAAAAATTTAGTGAGTCATTTGGTAAAAATTCCAATGAAAAAAGCGTTATATATGAAACACCAAGCAATTATAAAGGAGTATTCGAAAAAGATGCATTTACCCAAGATATTCCAGGCGTTTCTCAGTTATTTAATGAAGATTTTATCAAGTCATTTACTAAAAATTCCAAGGAAAAAATCGTTATATATGAAACACCAAGAAATAATAAAGAAGCATTAGAAAAAGTTGAATTTTCTCAAGATATTCCAGACGATTCTCAGTTATTTAAAAAAGATTTTAGTGAGTCATTTAGTGACAATTTTAAGGAAACAAGCATTATATATGAAGCACCAAGGAATTATAAAGAAGCACTAGGAAAAGTTGAATTTTCTCAAAATATTGAAATACTGGAATCCAATCAGATTCTTTCTGAAGAAGAACTGTTGAAAGTATTTAAACTCGAAGATATATTCGATTTATTTGATCGTGATATAAAAAAATATTCTCAAAATACAATCATTTATGAGCCTGTGACTATAGAATGCTCACCAAATAAAAGCAACATTTTTGATATTGAAGAAATATGTGATCTGTCTTATTTTGGTTTAACAAAATCAAAGATTGATGCAACAAATATTAGTTTTGTAAATGAAAACATTTCAAATTCTATTAACGGTTTAAATGATAGTAAAGAATTGAATTGCAGTAATACTAGCAATGTGAAAGCTACTGCTGGGTGCACAATTAATGATCATAGCTTTATATCCAAATCGACTGTTGATTCGGAAACCATTAAAGAAAAAAATAAGAATTTAGATAAATCTGAATCGGATTTAGATGATGCAACTCAAGTAATTGATTTAACTACAGATAGTAGTAAAGAAAATGAAAAAGAATTTGAAGCAGCTGTTTCTCCTGACATTTTTTTGAGTTCCAGTAGTGATGAATTCTTCCAAAAGCCCACATGCAAAAAAGTATTAATGGTTGGATCGAAACGTGCTGAAAATTCAAAAAATAACAGCTTGTTCAACAGATATAATAATAAAAAAGCACCAATAACACCAAAATCTTCAAGGATAAAAATAAAAAAAGATACAAAGGTACATTGCATGTAGTTCCACTTTTTTTTAGTTCTAATGTTTAATTTATTTTTAGTTGCACAACGAATTTTTGGATATGGAGGCAACAGTGGCTGAAGACGAAAACGTCTCAGAAGACGAAAGTGAACACCAATTAGACGCTTATGAAGAAAGCTTCGTCAATGATGAAACAGAAAATTTCGATACTGAAATGCATGGCGTGTATTTGCAGTCAGTTAAGTAAGTACCACATTTTATTTACTAAACAGAATCGCATATTCTAACTTAAGCTTTTACGTTATGCATTACGCACTAATCTAGGAGATTAAAGAAAATTTTTTTTTCTTTAAGTATAAATTATGAAAAATATCGGAAACTTTTCAAAAAACTATAATTTTGGTTTTAAAGGCTGGTTTACACATTCATACAATTTAGTCAAATCAGCTTCCACGCGAAAATCATTGTATACAATCGGAGGTATTCCCATAACAAAAAAGACAACTACATATATCCAAAAGCATTTAAGCAAGTTTACATACACAAATTGTATTACATGAACGAGTCCACCAACCTTAATACTTTCACCAAAGCATTACCAAAATTAATTAATAAAAGAGTTTCCTAATACTTTCTTCTAAATTAAAAGGATGATTGCGTGATACCTTCTAAACATTTACGAGAAAATGGTAGTAAAATAACACGACAAATACATATATGCCTTTAAATTTGAAAAAACAAACAACTTCTGAAGTAATTTTTCATTCATTTTCTTCGCAACATAAATCAGTTGTTTTTAAATTACGGTATACTATGCAACAAAAAGCCTGTTCTGTTTAAAAAACCAAAACAACGAGGCTCACAACACTTTACAAAACTAAAAGTAATAATAATTTGAAAATAAACAAAATCTTTTTCTTGATCATCGAGTGTGGAAACAACAACAAAATTCTACAATTAAAAATTTGTTGTATTGGCCATAGCTCCTCTAGAATACCCGGCGTATTCATCAAACATTTTACTTTTTCGCAATTTTTTTTTGTGATTTTTCAAAGGAAAATGTATTAAAAGAATTCATATTATTAAAATCTCCAAAATTTTATTCAGTTTCATTTAATTGGCATAATCAAAAAAATTTGTCTTTCATTAGTAAAAATTTACTACATCTAGTGGCTATCATTTCGATGAAAAATTTTGCAAATCCACTATATCATATTTCTAATAGTATATTTTTGTTATTTTTATATTTTTATTTTATTAAACCACAGATTTATACAGATATATTATTTCAAAATTCTGTATCAAAGCTGCCCCTTCGAAATATAATAAAATGCCCATAAGTAGGACAACTATAGAAATAAATATCATGTCAACTCCGGTAATGAGTAGATTTGCTATACAGATATCTAAAATTTAAAATATTAATAATTTTACATTAATAGAATTTCATTTTATTATTTACCGTTCGTTGTCAACTTGAACTATCTTTCACTTAACTTAAAAATTAAATTTTTCAATAGCACTGGTTTACAAAATTAAATGTTTGATTTGTCACTCGACCAATTGATACATGAATGTACTCATATAAGTTTACTGAGCATAAAAAACAATATAAAAAATTTTTCTAATGGGGGAATTTCTGCTGAGGAACAAATTTGTGTTCTTCGGTATATGTCTTTACTTTTAATATTTTAAGGATCAAACGGTAATACTAATCCATAACAATTATATAGCACTGGAAAGAAGATGAAATTGCGCATCCAAATGTATTTTTATCGTTCAAATCGGATAAAAATTGGCTGAGTTATCGACGAGTAAAGTGAAAGTTGTATGCAATTTTTGAAGATTTTCAGTCACTCTTCTCATTTAAATCAGTTTTTTACATGACAAGTAATTCCAACACACCAAGTTTTAAATTTTTAATCGATAGTTTCTTCAATTACAAAAACTTAAACACCACTTTAATTGGAATTGGATGTAAAATGAGGACAGTGAATTTTTTTTAAATTGTTATTACAAGTTTTCTTCATAACTTTCATTCACTAACCAAACATTTTTTAAAATTGACAAGTGTCAGTTTATTGACAAATAAATATTTATACAGGGTAACACACGGCTATAGGACGATTTTTATCTAAAAGAAAATTGTAAGGATATGTTGAAGTAGTGCTAACAAGGAGAGGACCCAAGGTGTCCCTCAACGATTTGAATGATTTTTATATATGTTGTTAAGATACTTCCCCTGAGTACGTAGCTAGCGACTTTTTTAGCGACGGCCCTTAGTTGCAGAGATATTTCAATTTGAAAATTGGCAAAATGCTTTAAAAACTGTTGTAAACTGTATTATTTTAACAATGAGCATAGCTTGGTGGGTTGTACGTTGTAGTAGGCCACACTTTAACCCACCAGGCTATACTCAAATCAAGTACATTTAATGTACTTGATTTGTTTCCATATCATTCCATTCATCGGACAAATCATCACTACTTTCTTCCTTCCTTTCTCGTTTTTTCGTTTTTTTAAAATAACAATCAGTTTCATGATTGCTTGGTTCTCTCCATATCATCGGTCTCCCAAAACTAAAATATCTTTCTTTTCTTTCGGAAATATGATACAAATTCTGTTGGCAATTGTTACAAACACAGTTAGGAGTCCATGATTTATTGCGATTTTCAGCAGAAAACCCAAAGTACTTTTTGTAACTTGCTATCAAAGATTCAGTCATTTAATGCATTGTTTTTTCAAAATTGACAAGTGTCAGTTTATATGGTTTATATACATAATTAACATATAAAATAGTTTTTGGCTTTTTTTAGAGTGTTGATCAACTATTGAATTACAATGTGTTTGAATTCACCCGATAACTTTTGTTTTGTATGCGGTTTAATGATAACAAATCGTAAAAAAAGAACAGTGCATCAAATGAATGAATCTTTAGCAGCAAGTTACAAAAAATATTTTGGGTTTTCTACTGGAAATCTCGATAAATCATGGACACCTAACAGTGTTTGTACTAGCTGCCGACGGAATTTGTATTATATTTCCGAAGGAAAGAAAACACATTTTAGTTTTGGGAGACCGATGATTTGGAGAGAACCAAGCAATCATGAAACTGATTGTTATTTTTGTATGACTAAAAAAGGAACTACACGTGGTCAAAAAACGATTTACGCTGATGTTCCATCAGTCACAAAGCCAGAGCCACATTCCGAATCGCTCCCAAGGCCGCAATTAGAATTGGATATTGCTTCAGGATTTTCACCTCGTGAAAATCGTGCAAAAAAACGAGAAAGGAAGGAAGAAAGCAGTGACGATTTGTCCGATGAATGGAATGATATGGAAACAAATCAAGTACATTTATTGTACTTGATTTGAGTATAGCCTGGTGGGTTAAAGTGTGGCCTACTACAACGTACAACCCACCAAGCTATGCTCATTGTTAAAATAATACAGTTTACAACAGTTTTTAAAGCATTTTGCCAATTTTCAAATTGAAATATCTCTGCAACTAAGGGCCGTCGCTAAAAAAGTCGCTAGCTACGTACTCAGGGGAAGTATCTTAACAACATATATAAAAATCATTCAAATCGTTGAGGGACACCTTGGGTCCTCTCCTTGTTAGCACTACTTCAACATATCCTTACAATTTTCTTTTAGATAAAAATCGTCCTATAGCCGTGTGTTACCCTGTATAAATATTTATTTGTCAATAAACTGACACTTGTCAATTTTAAAAAATGTTTGGTTAGTGAATGAAAGTTATGAAGAAAACTTGTAATAACAATTTAAAAAAAATTCACTGTCCTCATTTTACATCCAATTCCAATTAAAGTGGTGTTTAAGTTTTTGTAATTGAAGAAACTATCGATTAAAAATTTAAAACTTGGTGTGTTGGAATTACTTGTCATGTAAAAAACTGATTTAAATGAGAAGAGTGACTGAAAATCTTCAAAAATTGCATACAACTTTCACTTTACTCGTCGATAACTCAGCCAATTTTTATCCGATTTGAACGATAAAAATACATTTGGATGCGCAATTTCATCTTCTTTCCAGTGCTATATAATTGTTATGGATTAGTATTACCGTTTGATCCTTAAAATATTAAAAGTAAAGACATATACCGAAGAACACAAATTTGTTCCTCAGCAGAAATTCCCCCATTAGAAAAATTTTTTATATTGTTTTTTATGCTCAGTAAACTTATATGAGTACATTCATGTATCAATTGGTCGAGTGACAATTTCGTTGTAAACCAGTGTAGTTTACTCAAAATCTACAAAATTTCATTTTACAATAAAAAGCAGATCAATATCTATCCCTAATGGTGTCCATTCACGTACAGTTAATTTGCAGTTCGCGAACTGGGAATTTAAACTGACGATCAAAGATTAAAAAAAAAACTTCATAGATGTATGAAGTCAAATCTGGACTACGGATTAACTATAAATGTATGGACACCATAATAAAATTGCATTAATAAATGTAAAAGATATTCATGAATATTAAAAATGCCATTGTTATGTGGCTTTTTTTTAATTATTAATATGCAAAAGCATAAGTCAAAATGTTAATGTTTATGTATGTACCTATATCTAAGTAAAATTCCAATGCTGTCAGCCATACAATAAATTTATTGAAAATGAAACAACACGAAATTGATGGTTGATTTTATTTTTGAAATAGAGTGCAGCCATAGTAAACATAAACGTTACATAAAACAGTAACATGTTTTATTTAACGACATAAAATTTTTATTCCTACATTGCGACTAGTCCTTTCGAAAGCACTTTCATAGTTTTAACTACACTGGGCCAAGAGTAAATTTCATATTTTAGAAGGTGGATAGACATTTTGTAGCGAGTACTCCAGCACGGAAAAGACATCTTAAATAGATTAAGAGCTACTCTACACGACGGAGAATTGAATTTTTAACGAGAAAAACAAATCACCGCTCTTGGATACCTATTTCGATACTGTAACCCGTAAAAATTTTTAGCCGCAACTTATTAATAAATAATATAGCAGCAGGTTTTGTTTTCGATATTATAAAAAGTGTATTTTTTTTAAATTGAAACTGAGTAGGTATCCAGAAACTGTCCTGCCATAGTGAAAGGGATGGTTTTACATGAAAATATATTTAAAAAAAGTTCATATAAACTAGCTTTCAGAAATGTTTCCTACGGGAAATACAAACGTTTAGAAATTTGAAAACAAAAAATGATTTTTATTTAATATCAGTGGAACTACAATTAGGCAAAGTTTTCATTTTTGGTTATGATATTTGCTACTATTAGTTAGTAGATTTAACAATTACCAGCCATTTTAAATCACATTCAGAAGTGTACTTGAGGAATGGCGGTAAATTGTTTTTTATAATCATTGCGCAACAATAATACAAAGAAACTTTCATCTCGATTGTTCTTGAAAACGATGCATTTGGTTGTTTTTAAATAAAAGTATATTTTTTTATGTAAAAAATATGAAAATATTCTTTAATAAAAAATGTCAAAAGGGAGCAATGGAAATAGTTGGAATCAAAAATCAAGATCACCCCTAATATGAACTGGCTGGTAATTGTTGAAAGTACAAACTAATAATAGTAAATATTGTACTAAAATTTAAAACTCTACCTAAAGTAGTTCCAATGATATTAAATAAATATTACTTTTTGATCACAATTTTTAAAGAATTGTATTTCTTTTAGGAAGCACTTCCGGACTCTAGTTTTTTATGCGAACCTGTTTTAATATCTCTTTATTTAAAACCATCCCTTCCAATATGGCAGAAAGTTTTTGGATACACATATTTATTCTAGAATCCTCGCTAATTTATATCAAGTTCCATATAGAAATGATAAGAATAGAAGTTTACATGTAATCTGTCTTTTATTTTCAGAAGTCCTTCAGTTGGGAAACGCATTCGTACAATAAAACCAATTAGAAACTTAGCAGATGTCTATTCACAGTTACCTCCAATGGAAGAAAGTGAATACATAGAAGTAAATAACTCATTAACTTTAAACCTAATGAATACGTTCATTTTATACTTTAGGATTCTTTTTGTGTTAATAAAATTGATGAGGAATTAACTCAAAATATGGAATTGAGTCATTTAGAAATATTGGAGAAGCAATTAGAAGAAGGAAAACGAAAACGTCGTTTGAGGAATCCTAATCAAGAAGGAAAAAGAAAAAGAATTAGGCTTTTAGTCGGAAGTGATGAAAGTGATTAATAATTATTTGTCTCTTTGTGTTAAGAATCTCTTACTCATAATTTTTGTAAAAAGTTAAAAAAAATTTCTTGTAATACATGTTTAATTAAGTAAAAAACTAATTTAATTTTTAATTTATTGCATATATTTATGTTGTTGAGAAATTTTGAGTAATACATGCAAATTGTAAATTTTGAGATCTATTATTTGTATGCCTTACTGACGTATTTGGGGTAGATTATAGTAATTTAAATAACTTTTTGTAAATTTTCAAAAGAATTTATTCTATGGTTTAACCATATCTTTACAAATAAGGTTCAGGAAATTCAAAAGTAACTTCCCTTCCAGTCAACTTCTTATAAATTGAAGCAAAGGTCTCAACCTATGAAAACAATATAAAAAAATCAAAATGCAAGTAAAAATGGAATAATTTATATTACCTTATGCTCAATAGTGGTTTGTTGATTTCGGTCTAAATGTACTTTAATAAGCTGTGAACCATCCAGCTTAACACGAACCCTCTTACCAACAATCTCAGCAGGATAGACCAAATCTTCCAAGATTGCGTCGTACACAGCAGTTAAAGTTCTGGAGCGTGGTCTCTTCTGCTTATTCGTCATTCGTGTCTTTCTCGTTGGTTTTGGCAAGATTTTACGTTCACCAACAAATACGACATGCTTTCCACTAAACTTCTTTTCAAGTTCTCGCACCAAACGGGTTTGAAGTTTTTGGAATTGCCTTAGTTTGGGAATTGGAACATAGATAATAATAGACTAAAAATTTAAAGATAGTTTTTTAAATTCAGCCGATCCTAATATAACTTCTTACTTTTTTGTTGTTCAATTCAATTTCCCTTGCTTTTGTAATATGTAATTCTCTGAGCTGAGCCTTTAGATCAGAGTTTGTTTCCAACTCCAGTAACGCCTGCGCGACTTGGGTTTCGAACTGATCGGGTTCAGCACCTCCTGGTTTAATTATTTTTGATGCCATCTACAATATAAAAAAAATAATGTAGTATTTTCCTTAAAACATACAATATGAAATGAATCAACTGAGCCGTTAATATACGTTTAAAAAGTAAAGACATGGGCACCTTAAAAATTATACTTTAAAGCTATACAAAACTAAAGTTTGAAAAGTTTGACTAAATAACCTGGCTTTTAAAAGTATTAGTGATAAAAAAATGATCACCTAAATGAGAAATAATTTTAACAATCAATTTAAATTTTAATGTTTTATACAAATTTACAGGTAGGTTACTTGAGGTTATAAAACATAACTAAAAATCTTATTTTATCTTAAAATATACAATACATCGTTTAAAAATTTTTATAAGCACCAACTCAAGATATCCTAAACTAAATCATGAACTTAATATCACTATAATTTTTCAACAGAAAAAGCAGATTTTAATAAAAAACTAAAATAACACAATATACCTCGAATGAATCAAGATTGGAAAGGAGCTTGACAGTTTACGCTACCACCATTTTTGACATTTATGACAGTTACACGTCAAAATTGTCAAAATAGGAGTTCATAGTTATGTTCAGATTATCACTTTAAAATTAAATCTAAAATTCGAAAAATAATAATAATAAATAAATATTCGTTTTTTTCTTCGGCACTTTCCCATAGTTATTGATAAATAGCATTTCGTCTTTATTTAAAATTCTTTAAAAATGTTCTATAGTTAAAAAATGTGTTATGATTAGGATAGAAATGTTTTATAATAAATAGTCAATAAAAAATAGTCAGTGTATTTCATTTTTTTTTCTAGGAACAAATTGTCATTTTTAGTCATAAAATTAACTATTCATGTGTCATGTATTTAAAAACTATAGATTTCGATCATTTCACCATATTTGACAATTGTAAATAATGAGATTCAGTAATTATTTTCCTTACGTTTAATTTTTTTATATTTTATATTTTTTAGTATGAAATAATGAATAAGTTTACCCTCAAAATATTTTTTTCTCGATTTTTTTTAGGCTACTATGGAATAATTTCGGAACATGGTATTTGTCAAACGTCAAGCTTTAAGTTATCTGTCTTCAAATGACAAGTAACAGAAGCCTTTACGACAATTTGTCTGTTTCCATCTACACGTGTTTTTCCGTTTTATTGGAAATAACTTGAAGAAAATAAGGTATAAAGACTTGAAAAAATAAATAAAAAATGCTCTAAATGTTCCTTTTGCAGAAAATATGGGACGCGTAAGAACAAAAACTGTAAAAAGGCCTCTAAGGTGATAATCGAAAAGTACTACACCAGGTTGACTCTGGATTTCCACGTGAATAAGAGAATATGCGAGGAAATCGCAATAATCCCGACTAAATCACTTCGCAACAAGATTGCCGGGTTCGTAACTCATCTAATGAAACGTCTGCGGCATTCGCAGGTAAGAGGTATTTCCATAAAGTTGCAAGAAGAAGAACGGGAAAGACGTGACAACTACGTGCCTGAGGTCTCAGCCTTGGAACACGACATCATTGAAGTGGATGCAGAAACCAAGGAAATGTTGAAAATGCTGGAATTCAACAATATTAGCGGTCTTCAGCTTTTGCAGCCCACCACCACTTATAACAGCAGACGCGCTTAGTATGTGGTAACAGAAAATGCATTTAATATGATAATATTAAATGCATCTACTGTTAAAAGCTGTTAAGCTTTTATTGTAATAAATAAATAAGATTTTTTGAGACTTTCAAGATATGTTTTTATTTTATTATCAGGTTAATAAATAAAACAGTTCTATGAAAGTATTCAGGGAGGCCAGTTTCGATTTTCAGATGGTGGTCTATACAGTTGATCAGTCTAAAATGTGTTTTTTTTCAATTTAATTTGCATTTTCTTGTAAAACTACTTACTGGAATCGCAAATAAATTTGCCACAAACTTAATGATATTGCTTATAGTATGGAAAATACCTCCACTAATATATTTCAGATACTTTAAGTGTTTTGTCCAAGGATTCGGAGGGGTTTCAGGTAAAAACATTTTGTAGAGTTTACTTCCCATTAGAAACCATGCTAATAATGTTAATATTAAAAAGGCACATATATAGGAGCAAACATTAAGGACGGTAAGCAGTTGGAACTGCATACCTAAAAAGACAAAAGGTATAAGGTTTTTTAAAATAATTTAAAGAACCTTACCTTTAATATTGGTAGATTGTTTTAATTGGAAATAGACTGAATCAATATCGGTACCATCATCATAAAGATACGTTTTGTCATCTAATGTTTTTGCTAATTTAGTAGAATATTCCTTCCGAGCTATTGCAGATGGTTTTGTCGAACATACTGGCATGGTATGTGATCGCTTCCAAGGAACTGTCAGCATTGAACATTTCCTTATTACGTTTCTGTCCTTCCATAAGGGGTTTCTAAATATTTCGTTTTAGGTAGGTTTACGTAACGCTCAAGGAATTAAAATATAGTGTTCTTTTATGGATTATATGGATTTTATCATCACTAATTTTGAATGAAAGCACCTGATTACAGAGAAAGTAAACTTTGAAGATATGTTTTACAGTGAAATCTTCCTTTACGGACACCTCTTTTAACCGAATAAATTTTCTGGAACCAAATTTCGACATATTATGTAAAATGCTTTCCAATAAGCGGAGACCTCCCATGGCCGAACACAATTTCCAGAACCGTGAGCGCCCGCTTATGGGAGATTTCACTGCAGTTGCATTTCGATTGGAAATATGCACCTTATATTATCAGCAAATTTACTTACCTTAACAGCTTATTGTTCATTTGTGAAGATTTTCTAATTGTTAACTCATCAATTAATTTCCTTGTACGAAGTTCTAATTAGTGAGAACTGTGTATTGTACTATTGCTTACCTACTCTAGTGATTCATCTGTTATAATTTCCTTGCTGTTATTCTTTTCACATTCGGAGACTTTTGTTTTAGTACATGTATTCTTACGTGGCTCAATTTTTTCCCGTTTGTTTGTTCCTTGAAGACTTAAAAATTTTTGTTTAAATAAGGTCACTAAAAGAAATATTTGTATTTATTACTTTCGTATGGCAGGACTAAGAACTAAGTTTTGGCTTTTTTTCTTTTTAATAGATGTCATTAGTTCCGATCGAGATTTTTGGAATTCTACATCTTGCCGTGCTGAAATACTGATTTTACTATTTATTTTAACAGAACTGATTTACGAATCAGTGCAAACCTCTGTTCTACTGTAGGGCTAAAAGTGTTTTCGCTCTTTTTATGCCTTTTTTTACAATACTTGGAATTATAGTTATATGTTTTAGCCAATTTTTTTAATGCCGTTTGAACCGCTCTGGAAAATCAAATAGTATTAAATAGTTTTAAACTAGCAGGTTGTTATTCATTACTCATTTTCAATATTCTTGTTTTTGTCATTGTGTCTGTAAAAAGTATATTGCTTATTAAACCTAATTCAATCTGTATTGCATTAAGTTACATACTCGTTCTTATTTAAGGAGTAATGATCGTTCAATGTAGACTGGAAATTCTCTCGAAAATTAATGTAATCGTCATCGTCTAAAAATTTGATTTGCAAATTTATTACATGAATTACATAAATGATCTTAATCAAACTTACAAATTATTTTTAAGTCCTCTTTTTGCATCACACTTGAGAATTAATTCAGAATACAAAAAAAAGTAGAAAAAATGACATTGACGTTTTGTAAAATGATTACAAGTTCGTGAAATGAACGTCCTTCATTTCAATATCTGGTTAGTTTTACTGACGTGAAATTTACCAGAGATTTAAAACAAAATCGACAACGTAAGAAAAACGTTAAAGTGTACAAAATTAGCCTTAGTTCGGAATTTTCCACACATATTTCCATATTTCCTAATTTTATATAATTATTGTTGGGAAACCTTAGCGAAATTGCGTATTTTGAGGAAAATTACCTCTTATTTCTTAAATTTCCTAAACAACAAGTAAACAAGAGGTTTCCTCAGTTTCATGTTTCTTCATTATTCTATCTTCTAAACTGCTGAAATCACTGAGTACATTGGTAATTGTTCCGCTATGGCCTTTAAACTGTCCTGTATCAACCAAACTGATGTGAATAGTAGAGTCCAATTAAACAGTGATTACAAAAAATAAAATAACGAATTTGAATTCCTTAATCTTTAATATTTAAATGATAGAAGGTACAGTATTAAAAATAGATTACTTCTAATAATTAATATTACCACAGAATGTTACTAACAATAAGTCACAGTATGAATTTCACTTACAAATATAAATGCCTTATTTTTATTTTGCCTTAAAAGCGGGATGTTTTGTACGTTAAACGCTTTTCATGAAACATTAACAACTTAATTTAAGGGAAATTAATAATATATACATATTGAACGAACTGAGTTAAGGAGGCATTATTAAACAAAGATAAAACTAACAAAACATCATTATTTTCCAAAAATACTTAAGATACGCCGCCCTACTCAATATTTCGGAAATTGCACAAATAACAAAGCCTAATATGCGTTGTGACTAGTATATTACAGGGTCTAAAGCTAATATAACACTCACCATCCATTTAATCATTAACTTCAATTGATCCCATTAAAGATTCTCTTTGTTCAATGGCTGCAGCATTTAATCTAGAACTATATCATTGATTATGAACAATCTAAACAAATACAAATAGATTTCTTACTGCAGTAGGTTGGTCTTGTTGCAGCATTTGACGTAAGTGTAACGTAAGAGACTGAAAATTGGGTCCCAATTTTCAAAATATGAATAAGCTGTTACCATAAGAAACCCAATTATCAATGGAATAGTTCCGAAGTAAAATAATGGAGGATATTTAATTTGCTTTAATAACACGTCGGCTATCATTGTCATGGGAATTGTTAAGCTGATGGCTACTGTGGCCACTAGGGAAGATGTTAGAAAACAACCCCTAAAAGTTAATAAAACATTAGTAACAAACTTAATTCCAAAAATAATTTCTCTTAGAATAGTTTTTCTTTTTCCAAATACGCAATGAATTTTTTGATATTATTGTACGATTAATTACGTCTAATATATTACAATCATTTCAGAATAACACCAATAAGATTACCATAACCATAACACCTCGGAAATAACAGTTCCCATTAGGCCATTTAGAAATAGAAGCATCATTTGTTCTCTATTGGGCCATTCAAACGTCTCAATTTTTGTAATGTGTAAAAATACCAGCACCGGCCATAAAAGAAGTAAATTAAATAATCCGACAAAACCTGAAAGAAGCGTATTTAAAGATGTGTTAATAATATTAGTTAGTCCTTTACCAAAAACATTGGAATATCAATTTTATCCTCGTTCTGAACTGTGCGTTTAAGAAAAACTAAGTAAACAGCATAAAAACCGGCGCTGAGCAATGATAATATGGTTCCTAAAGGAAGGTGCTGTTCCAATCTTAAGTCAGACATAGTTACTAAAACCTTTACAAACAAAGGAACAGTGCCAGGTCGTTTAGATGAAATTTTTACTTACAATTCCAATAAAACTTAAAATAATAGCCAATAATTTTGAAATTGAAAAACGATCACTGCTACTGGAAGGATATAACGAGGCCAAAATTAAAGTGAAAATGCTTGATGTGGAAAAGAGCATATTGACAACTCCTGCTTCTGTTTTCAGTAAAGCCACTTGATAAGTATAATTTGCCAGAAACCACTAAAAATATTGAGAGGTTTATAAATTCAGTTAAAAAATGACTAAGTTACCAAAAAGCAAAATACAAAAGCCAATTTGCTAATCTGATTTACAGGTAACTTAACACTTGCTCGCTTGGCTACCTCACTAGCTTTTATATACGATTGATATGAAAGCCTTGCAAGTAAGGCGTCAGCAGCTTCAACTTCTGATAGGTGTCTAACTTCAGCCACTTTGTTAAATCTTACACATCTTAATGAAGAATCATCACTTTCAGTGCCTGAACTGACATCTCTTTCAGCTATTTTTATTGGAACATAAATTGGATTGCTTAATCTAGAAGCATTAATCGGTTCATCTAAAATGTCATCTTCAGGTTCTGTTTCCAGATAAACATAGTTTGCTGTGCGCGTGCAATAAGCGTCCTTCCATGGAGGCCAAAAAAGGAAGCCGAACAAGTAAAATGTAAACATGGAAGTTTTTAAATAAGTACAAAAGAAGGGTTTCCCGAACGTTTCATGTTTGTAGATGTACTGCAATAAAAGTAAATTGTTTTCACAGTTTTCTTTGGTTTTATAGAAATATACAAACCTTGGTGAGCTCAGAAGATGAAACCCAAATGATATCAACAAGTATTAAAACAATTAACCCAATAATAATCCGTTGGGGTTTTGTTAATGCTGAACTAGGAATTGAATCCATTATTTGCGCAATTTAGGTAACAAACCGATTAGCCAAGCTGCCCACGAAGGCAGTTAACATTTTTTAAGTGGGCGTTTTCCGGGAAATTCTCCTTAAACCATTTTTATCTAGTATTTGATAAAAATTATTGGTTTAAAGTAAGAAAACCGACCTGAACCGACCCACACAAAATCAAAACAAAAACATTTACATAACCTTAAATGTCAAACACATCAGTCATTTGAATTTGAGACAAGGTTGCCAAATATTCAGACACTGTTTTATACAGTGCTTTCATTTAAAAACGAACCACCCTAAATAACTTTTTGAAGTATGTATTATTTGAAAATTTCCAAAAACACGTCAATTGAGATGTCGAGGGGGAAACTTTTTGAGCTTATTTCCAATTCTCTATCTTCAACCCCTTGAGCAGGGAGTGACTTGCCCCTAAAATCTTAAATGGAATGGGGGGTCGAATGACACCTCATTTTAAAGGTATTTCAAAACTGCATTTAGGGATGTAATTAGATTTTAAATTTATCGATTAGTTTTTGAGAAAANATTTCTAATGCTTAAATATAAATAATAAAATTTATAATAAAATTTAATAAATTCGTGTATGAGAATATTGCAATATCAAAATAGCTATACCCTGTATAGCGATTCTGATACATTGACAAACTACAACATAAGATCTCTTATCGTTACATGGTACATGAAGCACAGTTCTCTTTGTGTGTGGACTCCTTTAAAAGAAATTGCGATGCTTCATATATGAATTGAAAATTCAAAATTTTCCTTTGGTGTTTGTCAACAAAATTTATGAACTAAATATGTAAAAATTTTTCATGCTAAACAAATTGTTCAAAGGCAAGCCTTTAAATATTGACTATAACGAAAACCAGTAATTAATGAAATGTACATACAAAGTATAAAGCTGATAATACTCTTCAGCTTGCAATGCAACCTTGAAGATGCGAAAGAAATCAATGACGACAACTTTCATGGGCATTTCAGTTAATTATAAATAGGTAATTACATATTTACCGCGAGGGACGAAAGAATCGACTCATTGCGATAATGTAACAATTTTATTATTTATTTGACGTGTGCCAATACTTTTGTCCTACACTGTATTTCAAAAGTTGTACGACCATGATTTTTTAATTTCATTATTCCTTTTTTCAATGTATATTTTTTATTCTTTACACAAAAAATAACCAACATATAAATCGAAACACGACCTAAGATCTGACGAAACCACAGTTGAAATGAGCCGGATAAGATGTTTTTTGGTGTTTATTTTATTAATTTTAAGTATAACTGCCATTGAAAGTGCGACAAAGTTTTATGAAAAAGACATAACGTCGGATGGATATTATTTTCGGTGAGTAAGCATTTTAAAGAAATAGAATACCTACCTTGCTTTTCATCGTGGCAATAAGACAAATATGAATATTTAAAAGGTTTTCGCTTTCATAATTTTCCCCTTACAAAGTTGTATATATTAATTTTTGCAACTATTGTTTGTTTCCAGATATAAGACAGATGATGGCACCGAAAGAAGAGAACAAGGTAAATTTAAGACGTCTGAAACAGGAGAAAGTCCAAAACTTGAAGTGTCAGGATCTTATGAATATGAAGTTGATGGGGTCATCACCGTAGTAACCTATGTGGCTGATGAAAGAGGATACAGACCTATTATTCAGCTAAAGAAAAAGGTCGATAATCAATTACCTATTGGATTTACATTAGACAATAGGATAGATCCTAAATTATTAGGATCTTTGTCAGGAGGTGGATTAGGTTAAATCAGGTTTCAATATAAATATTCCTCAATAAATTATTTTTTGATGATTGTTTTTCATTGTCCTGTCTAGTGAACCCTCTATTTTAACAGATCAATATGGTTTTTTAGGATAATTTTAAATTTGAAAACTGTGACCTTCGTTCACACCTAATGGACGAATGTATTCAAATCATAAAGATTCCACGATGCTGAATTGGTCTGTCTGTGTTCGTTCGTAATTACTAGAACGTCTACATCTAACGATGTGGTTCCCTCAATTATGTTCGTTCGTTAGGTGTGAATGCATCTTTAGATAAATATTTGTTCAGTGTTTTTAGATCAAAATGCCAGAAACAGTAAATAGAGTCTATTTTATAAAAAAAGACGGATTTCTCTGATTTTAAATTACGACGTTAACTAAACTGCGTTTTTTTTCTGTGTATATTTACAATTTTGTCCACAATATCCGTTACAAGTGGATCGATAATTTCCCATGGTTACTCGAACCATAACTCAATACAAACTAAGTTAAAACTCTTACCTTTTTTGGGTTAAGTAGAAAAGAAAAAGAGGACTTTATTTTTCCCATTATCTCAAAATGCTTTTAAATGGCAGGGAAAACTTGCACTCAGCATCAGTTTCAGGTAGTTTTTTTTCGTATTTTGGCAACGGTAAAAGTTGTCCTAATTGAACTTTTCCTGTAAATGAAATTTAATTAAATTAGAGTCAATTTTTATCCAGCAGGAAAAACATTGAAAAAAGAGACAGCTAAATGTCTGGAACCGGCTCCAATGGAAAAATTCAACTGGTTAATTCACCTACAGCATGTTCGAGGCGAGATCGGGGCATGCAAAGAATTAATTAAAGAGGAAATAGCAAGAAACCAAGGCAAACACGAGTATGTTTATTTCAAACAAGTAATGGATGTATCTTTTCATTAAACTGTTCAAAACGTCATTTCTTTATTTAAGGGGATAATTGCGAAAGAAGAAGGAAACCTTCAAGAAGCACTGGAAATCTTTCAAAAATGTTTAAAACTTAATTTAAATAATCACAGGATTTTAAAGGAAGTTGCTAAGTGTTTGTAAATACACAAAACACTTTTATGAATCTATAATGGTTTTCTTTTAATTGTAGATACGAGATGAAAAGATTTAGACTGGCGCTAAATGCCTTCCTTGAGACTGAACAATTAATGAAAAGTCCTGACTGGCAACTGTGCTACTTTATAGGTAAATATCAACGAGTTTTTAAATCAAATACATCAAAATTATTTTCAGCCGAAACATATATGAAATTGGGAAATCTTGAAAAAGCTAAAGAATACGCGAATAAAAGCGTAAAACTTGGCAAACAAGAGGAATCTTATTTATTGTTAATTAAAAATATGACTTTGGAGAAAGACTTTCGATCGGCTATTGCTGTTGCCAATGCTGGCGTTGAGTAACTTTAGTTTCATATATTTAATACGCGATGGAGGTAAAAGAAATTTCCTAGATCATGTCCCGAGAGTGTAAAGTTACTAACCGAGGCAGGACTGTTATTTTTGAAGACAGGTCAAAGTCAATACGCTTTTGAAAGATTCAGCCAAGCTTTAGCTTTGGACCAAACTTGTTCAAGAGCTTTATTAGGAATTGGTTGTATTACTCACGTGAGTACACAGGGTATTTTAAAACTTATCCGACAACTTTAACCACATATGTACTTTTAAATAAGAAGTCAATTTGTTGAAAAAAAAATTTAATAAACGTTCCACAGAAAACGAATAAGAAATTCTTAAAGTTTACAGCATAACATTTTACTTAGTTCTACAAAAGATGTTCAAAATTGATTCCATTGACTTGTAACAAAGCTTGGGCTCTTCGAATTCAATTTCGTCCTATTAGTTCAAAGGTTCCGCCTTCTTGCTCTTAAACTTTAAGAATTTTTAATTCGTTTTCAATTGGACTTTTATTATATTTTTTTCAACTTCTTATTACAAAGTGCACACGTGGTTAAAATGTTTCAGTTAATTTGTGAAACACCCTATGTAGGAACTATTAAAAACTACGTGCTTAATAAGAAGTTTCATAAATGCAATACACATTTAACTGTGTATTTTATAGTATTAATTGTAACATTCTCGAGATAAATGAGACTAGAAATGATAAAAATCTTGTTTCGTCTCGTAAGAAAAATTATTCTTCGTTATTTCTGAGATGAAACTGTGCGAGATTCTTAAGACAATTGAGATTTTTACGGGCACCACTAGTTATTTAAAACAAACAGACTAAGAATTTAATGCAAAAAAACTCATACGGTACAAAAGCTCATTTTGCGCAGTTTTTTATTTATAATTATCCTTGTCACATCGAATTTTGTTCATTCAACTGTGTGACAATTAAATATCGAGTCGTTAACCGTTTTCGGTCTGGAAAATACTTCATTTAGATGAGTGGTTATATAATTAATCCAGAATAATTCAGCGAAAACACTTAGATACGAAGGAAAGTTATTTTTGGAAAAAAATTTACTGCCAGTTGCTTCTTTAATATATCGATAAAAAAAAGATACTGCAGGACTACGTTTATTTAATGATGTTTATTTTAGAGACATGAAGAGTATGATGTTGCACTGAGCAAATACAAAATAGCTGTTTTATATGATCCGGAATCCTTGGCCCTCTGGAACAACATTGGCATGTGTTTTTACTCGAAGCAAAAGTACATTGCGGTAAGAGCCATATTTTTACGACACAAATAAACTATAACGATCACTATCATAAGAAGTCAGAACCACGATAATTCCCAATGCATATTACTGAAATAACGAGCGAACTAATTCCATAAAGTCCACCGTTCTTTTCGTAATTGCTCGTAATAAAACTATTTAACTACTTTGTTCCAGGCAATCAGTTGCTTGAAAAGAAGCTTATGGCTGGCTCCGCTAAACTGGAAAATCCTTTTCAATCTCGCACTAGTCCATTTAGCCACAAACCAGCCAGCCTCTGGATTCAACTTCGCTTGTGCTGCAGTCAATCTACGTCCAGATCTAGGAGACTGTTTCGCCTTACTAGCCTGTAAGTTCTTAAAATTCTGTTCCATTTTATTAGACAATTTACTACTCATGAATCTCGCAAAAGGCTGCAAATTTATGCCAGACAATGTTAGGATAGGACAAAATTTATCTAAAACGTAGCTCGGTTTCCAAGTAATATGTTTGTTTTCGCACATCTACATATGTAGTCTTAGGCGTCTGAATGTTACTCGACCAAATAATATTTTACATCAAAAAACATTTTTAGTTAATCCTATGTTAGCCTATTAAGTCCTACAACTGAAATAACATATTTAAAGTGCTAATTTGATCTTTTGCTAACCAATTACTACTACTTCAATAAAAAAACAAATGTTTCAGATACGCTCTTCGAATTAAATGACCTCGAGAACGCATTGAGGGCGCTCAAGCAAGCTCATTCTTTAATTGCTGCAGATGCCTTTGTCATTGCCAACGCAGGTCTGTTATTGCATTTACAAGGACGTAACGAAGAAAGCAAGGAGTTTTTGCTAAAATTCAAAACTTTATCTGAACAAGGAGAAATAACTGTGACAAATGAGGTAAAATCGATTTTTCTATATATACCTATGGTTATAATGAGTGTTATTATTGGAAAGCGAAATGGAGTATTGTTATTTGAAAACAATGCTCTTAAATACTCCCTAATAACTCTCTTTGGTAGGAAAACAGTAATTACTTGCAATTATGGACCATTGTCCTACGAAAAGGTTAAAGGGAGCGTAAATTAAATCGGATTGCTTAGTTGGCCAGAGCTAAAGAAGTTCCTCCTTTATTTTGTTGTTGATTTCTTAAAATATCCCAACCTATTTAACCTCTAAAAAGGCCAGATGACGATAGCAGAGCTCTTTTCAAAAAGGTTCAGAAACAATTCAATTTGATGATAAAGAACTTTCTGTTGATTTAAACATTTTAGGCTGCTTTGTGAAAACTAAAAAAAATCCATCTCCTTCCAGTAACAACTCGAAGAGTCTTTCTTTAGGTATTCAGTAGAAAATCACATGACAATTTTTGTTGCTTTACTCTGCATATTAATTAATCTAACAATAAGTATACGAACTGTAGCAAATATTTACGATTCGTTGAAAAAGGAAACGAAATTCTTGAAATTGTTTGAAAGATTTCATCAAATTTATAATAAAATTAATTTAATTAAATCAAAAAGAGTTACTTTATAAGCTACCAACTGAAAAGTAAAAAAAAAAGCTCAAATAAATAATCAATAGTAACTTAGAAATTGGAGCAAGCAAATCCAATTGAACTGAAATGACTTACTTACTTTTAGCCGATTAAAAGAAATATAACTATATTTCTTTCAATCGACCAGGCGTAATAAAACAAATGAAAAAAAAACAAATTGAGTAACGCAAATATATGAATTTAAAAAAAAAATATCAGAAAAATAACATTAGAAAGGGAAAGAAAACCTTTTAAAAAGTTTTTATACAATAATATTTCAACCGAAAAAGTTATCTTTTCATAAGTGTTCATACTTTTTCTTATTTTTCATTTTGACTTTTTGACAAATATGAATTTTTTCTGACAAACATTTTTCTTGTTGAATATTCTTTATACATTAATCCGTTTCTATCAAATTGATTAATATTTATACTATTTTCTAAATATGTTTAAATTCGGGAATTCGATTAATTAAATAGTCATTTATTCAAAATTTCCATCCAAAATCATATAAATCAAAGCCGAAAACCATTAATGAGCCAAGATTTAATTAACAACAGTTCATTGGACAGACGCGAATTTGACACAAGAGTAATTATTAAAAAGGATACCCTTAAATAGTTTCGTTTTCAAAGATTAATTGTTAATGCCATAAGTTCCTGGAATAAACAAAGGAAAGTTTCATTACAAATCAACATCAATAGTTAAAAAAAAGTCGTTGTGCAAATCCCTTAAGATTGATCGTTAGTTCAAATCTCTATTCAGTATCTGTTTAAAGAATGAAGAAAATAAATAAATCACTATATTGTTTTAAATATTTATTTAACACATATCCTATGTTATTTTCATTAAATTTCTAAAATTAATAATTATTATAGTATATGGAATTTAAATGATTTAATTGCAAATTTTCTGAGTTTTTGAAATAATTTTTTCGTAATTTTCTTCATGTTTTTATTTAAAACTTTTATTAAACTATCATCCTGATAATTAAAACTAAAGGACGTAAAACTTTTGTACGATTGAACAGGTTTTTGTTAAGATAAAATTAACTTCCAGTAGTTTTTAATTGGACTTCTCGAATGGAAATGAAAATTTCTAAAAATATTGATCTCCATGTTCAATACACTAATTAACTCGCTGTAATCAGTTAAATAAGTTTCAAGTTACAATTCCGTTGGTATTAGATCTAGTTACGCTATTGTATGGAAAATTTACGACAACGAAACTTCTTGTTGTTCTCTAGCAGGACGTCATATGGAGTCACGTGACGTAAAATAAACAGGTGTCCTATCAACATTGTGTTGTTGACGAGTTTTTTACCCTCGGGGAGAGGTTTTCCTAAAAATTACCTCGTGAACACCTAATTATTTGTGGAAAATTCCTAAAACAGTTGCATAAGGAAAATTTAGTTATCTGATTGGTTGTTTTCGAGATTGGAGAATTTCGGGCACGTCTAGGTTCATCATACATAATTGAAACAATTGTATTAGAAATTGTGAAAAACGAAGAAGAAATCAAATTAAAAATTCCAAAAACCAATCAATGAATTCAACGTTTGGACGAAACATTAAACATAACGAAAACAACTCAATGTACATGAATTTTATTAATCAATAATATGAGAATCTTATTCTGGAAATAGTTTATCTCTTATTTAAAAATGTTTATTATTTGTCACATTATGCATGCATTTTTATATTTTCTAAATTAAG
Organism: Hypothenemus hampei; assembly: GCA_013372445.1. Lineage (NCBI taxonomy): Eukaryota > Metazoa > Arthropoda > Insecta > Coleoptera > Curculionidae > Hypothenemus > Hypothenemus hampei. The sequence continues at coordinate 1,478,180 of JABRWK010000006.1, forward strand.
ATGCATTTTGTTTCAATTATCCCACCTACATTAATCGTTTATCCAATTTGTTTATAATCTATATTCAACGTGACGCCTTTTTAATCCTATATCAATCAAAACAATACGTAATTTAATATCCCATCTGTAAACCGTCTAAAATTATCACGAACATTGTTTATATATGATTCGTATTATGTGTAACGAGAATTTATCTAAAAGTTACGTTGACGAAATAAATTGTTCATAATTAGGGTTGTAACGTAACTAAACAGTGTTAATTAGTGCATTATTGTTGTAGATGACCAATTTGGTGGAAAATATCAGCAAATTCTACTCGGATAACCTGGTAAAAAGGCCAGATGTTACATCAAACACCGAACTGGCTGAAGATGAAGTTTGAATTATTTATTTTTTTAGAAATTAATTAAAAAATAAATGTTTTCCTGATCTAATTTCCAGGGAGTAAAAAAAAACATTTTACAAATGAGAACCATTTCTTTTAGCCCGGACGATTTACTTAAACGAAGTTGAATTCGTAGTAGTATACCTTTGTCTGTCTCATTTCATTATTTTTTATTAAGTTTCCTCTTTCTTCGAATCAAGTTTTTTTTCTACTTTACCGGTTACAAGTTAACATTACGCAAAGTGGATTTAGATATGTAGATTTTTTCTTGTTTATTTCTTATTTATCGAAAAGAAATGTTAGTTTTATTTGTTAGATCATTATTATTATTATTTTTTAATTGTTTTACATAAAGCTTAGCGCTTGTTCACAATGGACATAAACATAAAATGTACATAAGGAATATATAAAATATAAAATTGAAACATAGGTTTTCAATGTTTTTATTGTTAGCTGGAGGGTCAGTTTGTCCTCATCAGACATTGGTAATTTATGTTTAATTCATGTACAACGATTGACGTTGATTACGTTTATTATTTAACAAATTTAAATTATTATGTCTTATGTACATTTTATGCTTATGTCCATTGTGAACAAGCGCTTATAGAGCTTGTTCGAAAATAAATTAAAACAGAATATTCAAAAAGCCAAAAAAAAAACAATAAAAAATGTAAAAATGCTTACGTCAATTTCCCTTAGTTTCAGCAAAACATTTCCCATTTTTGTAATGAATTTTTACGATAAATATGCGTTCTTTGATTGAAAACACAAACGTTATATTCGGCTTCATCATTATAACTCAATTTTTCTCTGAAGAATGTATATTTATAGTGAAAAATTATTACAAAAAGGGAAATGTTTTGCTGAAAATAAAAGACAATGATGTACGCATTTTTGTATTTTCGTTTTACACATTTTGAGCAAAAAAAGTTTACGTTAACAATCTTCAAATAACTGAACAGTTTCAAGTTAATATTATTAAAGAAATTGGAGAAATTGGATAGAATATGTTAGAAAATTTCGATAAAACAATGTTAGCATGTCAACGATACAGAGGGGAGTCATTTATCAGATCTAATTTTTTTATTATTAACCGCAATATTTGCACTTCAAAATGAAATAATAAAATCATAAATTTAACGTGTTATGCATGTTTTATTTTTCAATTAAATTGGAAAACCAACTTTGGACACCTTATAAGGTATAATCAAATACAAAATAAATAAAATCTCAATAAAATAACAATCTTTTAACAGTTTGTCTGTTTCTAAATAATTTCTTTCTCCTAACAATAACAAAAAGAGTAATAGATTTTCAAAAGGTTAAAATGATTCTCTTTGAATAATAATTTAAAATTATTTAAAGAGCAAAAAGTATGCTTCACAAAAGAAAAGTAATTCTCGAACCCTTTTTGGGCAAAAGTTATCGTCAATGAAAAAAGCATCTAAGAGAAAATTACAGAAAAGGATAAGCCACTAAAAAATTAAAGCAAAAAAATATGTAAACGTTGATTACACGAAAAAATTCAACCGATTGGAAAAAATGAGGATGGACGCAGAACCAAGGCCAATCAAACCTGTATGAAAATGATCTGAAAAAAAACACAGAAATAAAATGAATAATCTGTCCATTATAATGCTGTCAGTAAATCAGAAACTCTTATCGGTTGTTTAGTTACCCAAAAATAACCGGGCGCGCGTTTATCCAAACACAATTAATCCTGACGCCACTGTCTCATCCAGTTGTTGGGAAAATGTTGCTAATCTTCAATTTTGAAAACTGGGCACATGCGCCCGTTTCTTGTATGGTTGAAACTGGAAACTCGTGGCGGAAAATTGAAAATCGGAAGATGTATGAAACAGTTGTTGTCTCGTCTTTGACGGACGTAGCCAACATTTTCAGCTTTTTGGGTGGGTGGTCGGACATTGGATCGTATTCCTCCAACTTGTTGCGTCCTACTCCCGAGAAAGCCTTCGGAAATATTCTTATTGAGCTTATCTGTGGTAAGTGTTTTTACTTCTTCGTAGTTTAATATTTTTTTATGATTTATGTCAGTGTTCATGACCTAATCATCATGTATTCTCTCTTGTTACTAAATTTATTTGACACCGTAATTTTTGTTGATGTTTTTCTCTGAATATGTATTAATATTTTTACTATTTTCAATAGATAAATATTAATATGTGATGTTATTTTCTTTAAAGATAATTTCGCCACAACAAATAAACAAAACTTAGAAGAACATCTTATTCCACATGATTTTTCTTGGTATTCCAAAATATTTACGGGAATTTAATTAATTGCATATACAAAAATTACACATGGAAAAAATGTTGTAAATTCTCAGTTAAAAGAAACTGAAAGTAAAATTTTCAAACATCAAAGGTTTTTAATTTAATTTAAAAGGCGACAAAATGCAATGTCAAAGAGAAAGTTTATAAAATAAATACTTTCATATGTATATAAATGTATTTTTAATTATCTAACAAACTACTTACTACTTGATAATAATCTTTTATAAAATCCGAAGTTTTTTTTTCTGAATTCACAGAAAAGGGTCTTTAAGACCCTGCAGAATTTTTCTACAATAAGAAATATAGGTTAGTGCTAATTTCTTATAAAAACTATTTATCTCATATTCATAAACTTTATTTGTTATTTGTTTTCTGAAATTCGAGAATCAACTGTTTTAATAATTTGAAAATGTTAATTTTTTTTGAAAAAGAAATCTAAAATCTTAAAGAGATAGGATGGAATAGGTTGCTACATATATCGAAGTGATCAAAAAGTTGTTTCATGAGCTGTAAAGGTTAAATTTTTATTAAACATTAAAGTATTTTGTCGATCTATCGTAGTAACATATTAAATTCATTTTGAAATTTTGTATTGAATTTTTAATTAATGCAATTTAGTTATTTTTCAATAACCTTGCTATTTTCAAGCCTTCCTTTGAAATAACTTCTTAATATTTCTATTAAAATGATCAAATAATTAAATTAAAAAAAACATGTATTTTATTCGTAAACCTATTTTAAAGAAATTTTTGTAGGTGCATATTTATAGTAATTTATAAAATGTACTTTTTTTCTATTTAATATAATTAATATTACCGGGAATTATCTATACAATTTTGTTTGTTCTTTGTATTTCATGATTTTTGTAAATTGTAGAACATTAAAACGGATTTATTCGATATACATAATTTATGAATAATAATTATCGATATAAAACCGTAAAATATTTTAGGGAAAATGAACAATTATAATAATTAGAATCTAACTAATTATTTACAAGGTAATCTCTCTCCAAACTAACTTTAGTTTGGTTAAGTGTAAAAAAAATTAGAGTGCCTTAAAAAGTCACTCTAAATTAAAAACACTCACAATCTTAAAGACGAAACTTTTTTAAAGTAAAGTTAAAGGTTAAACATTTTCAAATAAAATAAAGTTAAAATAACGTTAGAATTCATATCTACATACTACGAATATATTTAAAAATATATATTTCGCCATGTTCAAAATGTTTTTTTTAATTGTCAGATCAGACATGTCTGTCTAAGAAAATGAATCCTTGGAAGATATGTTTTTAAAATACCTCAATATTACATTCAATACATCCAATTTATACCTATATGACAACTTTTCTAGAAAATTAAAAATGAACAATAAAATACATTTATATATTTGTCTCTTTTAATTTTACTTTATGTTTGCTTAGTTTGGTCTATTTATTTCCATATATTTTATGGCAAAATACCCTATTTATTGCCATATAGCAATAAGAAAAGTTACTACACACTGAATGAGACTAAACAAAACTGAATTTTGTAGAAAATTATTTTGAGTAATTTTATTAATTCAGTTGCGTTTTTCAATAATCATACAACAATTTCTATTTGTTTAAACTATTATTTAGGTTCATTAAAATTTTATACGACTTTCTTACATGCCTTAAAATAACATTTTGGTCTGATTGTTTGTAAGCTTTGCGTGCAATAAAAATAAGATTGAAAAAAGGAAAGGTAGCGCTTAAAGCGATAAAAGTAAGCCGCTAATTTTTTTATAGCAACCGGAAACCTAATAATAACAAAACTCGTATCCCTCATTGGTTTATTTTGTAATATTTTTTTGACAGGGTCAACATTCAAGTACAATCCATATAAAACCTGTTATTACTTCGGTTTGTAAACATTTAATTTATCACATATAATAAATCCACTGCATGGTAATTAAGTGATAACAGAGACGACTACGTTTTATCGAATAAAAGATACAGGATTTTCCCCTCAAGAGAATTTCTTTCTAATTTTTCATTAGAAAGTCATTATTTCGATTGTAAAAGACTTGCAAGTAAGGAAATATAAATTAAAAAAAGCATCGAAAAATAAATAACAAATAATTAAATTAAAATTTAGAAAGGTTTGAATTACAAATACGCAGAGAAAATAGACGGAATGTTAAAAATAATTAACTAACAATGCTGATTAAGTTTTCGTGTTTCGTAATCAACTCGCTTTTAGCAAAGAAATAAAAATGAACATTAATTCTCTGAGGAAGGTCCATGATTTAATTATTTTGGTCAGCTGCTATGTGACTGAAATATGTATATGAGTTGTGTAGGTGCAAAGTTTTCTTCTAAATGTATCTGTTTCACGTGTGAGTTTCACGTCATGGAAAGCCCATGAAACTTTTAAATCAGAATTTATTCCTACATTATTTTGGTTCGAACAATTTTCGAAAATTATTAAAAAAAAATTGTTTTCTTGTTTTTCGTTTTTTTTGATCGACAACTTGAGGTACACATTTATTACAAAATTCAATTAAAAACATTGTCTAAATTCTTCTACATATTTTTTAAAAGAATACTGTTTTAAGACGACTTTGAAAAATAGAACTATTATAGTAAATTATGAATATTAACCCGTAACTGGTACCGTGAAATCTATCTGACACCACGCAATTTTATTTTTTAAAGAGAATACGCATTTTGTGTAGTCCCAATGAATACTTCCTTATTTATTGCCTTTATTTTAGGATTAAATATAACTTAGGATTACGAAAATTACCCATACTCAAACGATAAATTTTTCATTGATGTCAAATCTATGGTTACGGGCAATTTCTGACTGAAATTTAACTGACCCCAGCTGTACCGATAGCGTGATAAAATTTGTACCAGTTACGGATTAAATTAGGATTAATATATATTTTTTTTTTAAATAAACTCGATCGTAAAATATTAAATGTTCATATTATAAGTGAATATTTCACAAAAATTAACATCTTATAAATACTCATTAATTCTAGTTGCATATGATTTTTAAATCTGGATTTTCTACGAAGTTTCTAAAAGACCTGACGTTCTGAATAATTAAGTGATATGCGAATTTTCTCATAGCTGTGTGTAATAATTTGAAAATTCGTGAACATAAATACAAATTGTATTAATTTCATTTTTCAAATATGTTGCAAAAGTTTAAAAAAGTTTTGTTAATTAAGATTTTTTAATTATTAACAGAATTAAAGGTAACTAATGGGTATTTTAAAAACATTCTAATACCAACAAAAACTTTTAGGAAATTTTAATAAGAAATTCAACACTGTATTATGTTTGAATAAATAATAACCCTGCGAGATGGAAAAATCTACAGAAGTTTAAGAGAAAAAAAAATCTCTTAAAATTTTTAATATTTGTTTTCTTTTTATGGTGATTCATTAAACATTTGTTTGTTTGAGTTGCGCCATTTTTCCCATTCATCTAGTTGTACGTTTAAAGACCGGAAATATGAAACATTATTATTCGTTTTTATCATCGTATAAGTATTAATAGTATTGTTCATTGATTTCAATCGATTTTCCATTTTTGACGAACTTTTAATGTTTTTCAAAATTTTTAATAATCACTTTGAGAAATGCGAAAGAAAAACGCAAATATTCATAAAAGCAAATGTCAATAAACGCTTTAAAGAAATAGATTTTAAACTTTTAACTTCATGAAAGGTAAAAGCAAATAAATTTATAACTTTTATAATCTACGTATTGGCCACATGTGTGTATACTTAACTTTTTGAATGTTTATTTTTTTCTAAGTGTACTTTACGGAGTGTTGTTATATTTATTAAGCGCTGGGAATAATATTTTAAACTAATTCGCTTCTGTATTCAAATTAATGTAATGGATTATTTGAAATTGATATTGCACCTTTCCTATGCTAAATAAATAGGTTTCTAATGGCAAGTTTAATGGACTTCTGTTGACCAAACACAAGTCGAAAAAGAAGTACAAACGCAAATAAACTATTTTTAATAGCTCTAAGGTATTTTTAGTTTAATATGATGATCAAATATTGGCTGACTTGAACTTGAATCGACATTAACGTACCTAAATATGTTTCCAACCCCCGAAACGCTTTTTCGTGGTGTAAAATGACAGAAACCTTGTGTTTCAACAGAAATAAAATTTTAGTCATATTTAAAAAAACAAGTTTTTCTAAATGTTTTTAATACATATTTAAAGGAGAGTTTATTTCTATTGATGACCTTTCGATACGTTATATTTCATGGCCAAGCTTTAAGAAAATCGGCTTTCGTTTGACTAAAGCTCAATTTTTCTTTCATAAATTTCTAGAACCTAAAAGAACACATCTTGTCATAAAAGCTTTTATAATATCTTTTGATTTTCTTCAATAAACTTATAAAAATCTTAATTTCCTTCAGTCTAATTATTACATTAATTATGAATCTCTGATCGTGAGATTCATTTTCTCTAAGTATAATTACAAACTTGAAAAGTTGCCTTTCGTCGTATATTTCTAATTTTTTGAAGCCTTAAAAAATATTTAGAGACCAAATGATAATTGCATAAAACATTATGTTAAATTCAATACTACCATTATCGTTGCCAAGTTTATTTTTTTCAAATTTTAAATAAATAAACTATTAAATGTAGAAATTGTATGTAACAACGCTGTTAATGACATTTTATTTGTTATGTACTAATTTTCATCAAGTTTTCGTTGCAGAAACAAATTTCATTGAAAAATATGAACTTCGAAAATAAATATTTAATATTTTATTTGAAAATACGAAGATTCTTCAAGAGAAAATGTGCTTTTATTAAACCATTTTGAAAAAATTAAATANCGTTTAATAAACTGTCATGACTTTTTATTATCCCACTCCATTTTCACACTTCATCTAAACAAATCCAACTGACAAAGTTGAGAAACAAGAACGAAACAAGAAGAGAAGTTTGCACCCTTGTTTAAACTTGTCTCATTCCCCCTACCGCATTTCCTTTTGATGCAGTAAAATTTTCCGACAGCCGATGGAACGCTGCGCTTCGCGAACCGTATCAATTTCGTTACGCCAAAAGGTTCGCATCGTTGCATACCGCCGTCCAAATTGGAGCGGAACGGTGTTATGATTGGATGTTCAGTTACAAATGTAAACGCATCTTTATGTGTGAACACGTGAATATCAGCCACAAGTCAAATCTGTTGTGAATATAATCACAGTGCACGACTTTTACAGCGTTTTCACTGAATGCATTTGTAACATATTATTTCTTTTCTTTCAAAAAATTTGTCAAAAAGAGAAATAAATGATGATGGAAAGGTTTTATGTCTGGGAAGTATGGTGGATAGCGCAAAATTTCCCATGTGGTCTGGCATTATCATGATGGTTTGCTTCCTATTAAACTATTGAACATCGACCTCTTTTCTTTGGCTCTTTTGTTTAAATTTTCCAGTTGCTGACAGTATCTCTTTAAATTGAGCTTTGTACCGTGTTTTAAAATCTCGTAATGCATTGGTAAAAATTTGAAATAATATTTATCGGTAGCCAGATTTACAAGCGCACATCTCACTTAATAATGACATGAGACACATTTGTTTCAGTTAATTTAGAAGAGCACACGTGTATAAATGCAATGATAAAATGAGACAGACAGCTGTATATGCCTTAAATGAACTCGTGCAGGCATGTTGAAACTTGAAATAACATCGATAGAATTTTCCGGTAGATCCAATATATTTTTGAAACCAATTTGCCACCATAGATGCAATTTTTCAGCTCGCTCACAATGTTTAAAAAGGAACAAACACTAAATCATTTTGACCGACGTGTTACTATTACGAACTCATAATTACGAAAAACCTAAAAAAATAAAAACAAATTATAAAAAAATTGATCCAAAGAACCATTGGGAAATTAGAGGGATGGCAATTTTTTTTACTATATGGAAAACTTCGCATGAAAAAACTGGAATGATAACTCCAATTAACCGACTAAATTGCTACAATAACTCGGAAAAACGTTCCACTAACGCAAAATCCTTGTTAATGTGTATTTAAACACAACTCCAAACCACAAAATAGGTGGTAATTAAATGTTTAATTTCCTTTTAAAAAAATCAGATAATTTTTATGCATGGATACCTCCCTAAAATGTATTCGAGAATACTCAATATTAGGATCTTCCATTAATGCTTATGCTCTTTAAAGTATAATAATGATGTTCGAAAATAAACTTAAAAAACAATGAAGGTTTCGGGCCAAATAATTAAAAATACCATACCTACATTTTTATGCTGAGTGCGTTTCGAAATCCGTACAAAGCCTGTTTATTGAACAGTTTCTTACTGAAGAGTGGGTGGAAAAACGGAATTTAATGGTGACAGGGACGTACCGGAGACGCACCTTGATTAAGAATTAAATCTTTGACGATGGAGGAAAACAAAGAACAAACCAAAATAAAACTCGTCTTACCTATATCGTTTAAGTAAACTTGTTTTATTCAATCGTATTTGTGTCAACGCAAGTCACTTTCGGTTCGAACAAATAAAAGAAATAAATCTCTGAAGGCTTTATTCTTAATCCAGACAATTTCTTCTTTTGAGCCAGATTTAAAATCTCCTCTTGGTGGTATTATTAAATCTAATTAAAAAAGTTAACTGCCTTGGAATACAGGAGATATTAGAACATGTTTTGTTTAATACTCATCATGGTTTCCACCGAAAAAATTTGGTTATTTTAACTTCATCTTCCCAAGTGCGTATTTCATCAATGAAAAAAGATTTATGATATGTTAGTTCGACGTTTTGTGTATATTAGTTCAAATAATGTTATCAAAACTTTTCTATTTCTACACATCCGGATCGAAAAATCTCGATTAAAATTTAGGACTTTATTTTCAAATATTTGTTTTTTAAGGTGTTTGAATAAAACTGAAACATGTTTTATGTCAAATCGGAAAAAAGCCTGTCTCATAAACTAAAGATAAAAGGATTTTTGGGGACGGAACGTGGAAAGGTTTGTTTTTGCTGTCGAACATCTCACTTTTGACGCGACACTTGTTTAAGACTTTATTTGTGGGAAAGTCGTTATAGCAATTTTTGAAAAGAATGTCTCTAAGGGTTTCGTATAAGAGATCACAGATATATGATAAAAAAAATGATAACTGTGCAGTTAGACAGTAAAAAAATATAGGAATAGTTTTTATATTTCAGAAAATACCCACTTTCTGATGTTATTTAGAAAGACTGAAACCAATAACTGGAAAATACATTATTTTCACTTTAAGAAACTAGTATTAATCATCGTTTTAGTATATTTACATGTATGAAGGTACATATCGAATCCCTCCAGACTTACTACAAACTCGTTAGTTGATATTGATAATGACAAAAACATTGCCACATAATTTTTCTCTGTCGGATCCAGACCTTTTCTTTATTTAAAATTGAAGGGTTCAATGTAATAACCTGGCAAGTCCAGTTTTATGAAAAAATGAGGGAATATCATATTCTTAGTTGGTATAAAATAACTATTTGTCCTGTGCGTGAACGAGGTTTGACTATTGATTCAAATTTAATAAAATGTGTTAATGGTGGCTGTCTGTCTATCAGTACTTTGCAAAAACCTAATATGTCCAGGACGTTTTTTGGTTTACTAAACATTTTAATATAGTGGACTTGCCAGGTTAGTGCATTGGAACACTTAATTATGCCATATAATCATGTTAATGTGATTTTAAAGCTTAAGACTGTTAGTAGACTTATCCAGAGTGATTCACAACTTGTCCGATAAATTTTAACCACATGTACACCTTTACATAAGAAGTCGATTTATAGAAAAAACATAATAAAAGTCTAACAGAAAAACGGATTAAAAATGTTTAAAGTTTAACGCATGGCATTTTATTTATTTTTACAAAATATGTTCAAAGTTGATTCCATCGACCTGTAAGCAAGCTTGGACTCTTCGAATCCAATTTCGTCGCACTAGTTCAAACGTTCCGCCTTCCTGCTGTTGAACTTTAAGAATTTTTAATTCGTTTTCAATTGGACTTTTATTATATTTTTTTCAACAAATCGATTACTTATTTGAAGGCACACATGTGGTTAAAATTTGTCGGATAAATTGTAAATCACTTTGTATAAAAGTTGTGTATGGTAAAACCTTCAAAAAGTCATTCAAGTAATTTGCAACACAAAATCTTATACCTTTTTGTTCTAAAGTCTGTTTTTGCTGCTTATTTCACAATTGAAGCCATTGATGGAAGAAGGTGTTAACTCATTTTTAGTAAATGTTCAGAAAACAATGTTTGGCGTTTGAGCTTACAACCTTTACAACGTAGTATTTTGCTGCTTCAGATTTTTATTTCTTGCTCTTGAAATGTCTTATTTTACTGTTACAATCTCCTAATACGAGTTTTGATATTTTATAATATTCTATAAAATTGTCTGCAAAGAAGTTGCTCATTTTCAATGTAGTTAATAAAAGAGAATAAACAAAAAAAAAACGGGAAAAAATATTTACACAATCGAAACAACACCAAAAACGAAAGATGGACAAAATGAAGAAAATGTCAAACATTGCGAAAAAGTATTAATTAACGGAAAAAGTGAAGAAAATTATTTAACAGCTCAGTGACGGTCTTGTAGACTTTGTAAGAACAAAAAGCGAATCTCTCTTGTAGAGGTAACTCTTGGTCGACCAGATCCTGGATGTCGTGTTATAGCATTTATTTCACAGTATTCTTGAAGTGTCCTTCGAACAGTTAAGTATTAATATTACCTAGATACAGCAAAACATAACAAAAGTTGAAACAAGAAGCAAAAACTCCTTACGAAATTGAAAAAAAAATCAAGTGCGCCACTTTTTTTGGAACTCAGTGTACATAATATAAATACATACTAACTAAATTCATTTAAAAAAAATTTTTAATTTATAAAAATTTAAAAAAATTAATTAAAACCTTCTTTTGTTATAATAGATTCCATTTTCATTTCATTAGTATTACACAAAAAGTTTTTTTTTCATAGAAACATTCGTTCTTTCGGTGCTACTAAATACTTTTTAGAAAGGTAGGAAAAGTGATTTTTGACATTAGCTTGAAAACTCAAGAAAATGAGTTAACACCTTCATCCACTAATGGCTTCAATTGTTACATTTATCTATTTATAACAACTATTTTGGAACACATTTCACAATTGATGCATCGTTGCTCTTGTAATAAATTTAGTGGTCTTTCAGGGTGCATTGTCAAATTGGAACGATCTGAAAGAATGACAGAGGTGCTTTCAGTTTTATGGAAGAAAGTTAAAAATGTTATAAAATGTTAAGTAACAGAATAACTATGGACTTTTGAAAAAAGGAGTATAAGTCTTTTGTTGCAAATTACTTGTCTAATAACCTCCTGAAGTTTGGTAGGTTTTATGGTAGACAGCCTGTATAATTTTAAATTAATATTTTAATACAATATATCGAATCTATAAAAAGTGGTAAGTTTACTATTCCAATTTTATTTTCTGCTCGGTGAATTAAACGATTGCATAGAATATAAAAAAAAATTCAGTGTTTGATAGCATGACTTTCCTTGATGCAGTCAATAAAGTTAAGGGTTGTAATTTATGGTGTTTTAATATTAAATGATCCACTACAGGAACTACATCTCCAATCACCCTTAAGATCTAAGAACGGCTTCAGTAATTTATGTGAACTTAAATAATTTCTATGAATTCATAGCAATATTTTAAAATAATTTTGAGTTAAAGTACTTAAGTTATTTTCAATTCGAAAAAACTACAAAATATCTTTAAATATTTTATTATTTTTTTTTTAACAAAAGTGCAGTGCGTTTATAATATTTTCATAATGGAATTCTTTGTTTCACTACAAAATGTTGCTTTTTAGAATGCTACTAGCTATATCAAAAAGAAACTTAATCGAGCGAAACTTATTTCTCAATCGAAATCTGGGATTGAGTTGCGAAAGAACCGAAGTTAAACCGTCAAATATTGCCTTGAAAAATTTATATCCATCGGGAAAGGCGAGTGGAATTTTCTTTAAACTGTTGTTGAATCATAAAATATTTAAACCGAATATGGAAAGGCATTGGATTTCCATCATTCAGAAAAATGAGAATCTAAAATATGTTTTATTGGGTATGAAACTGAGAAATAAACTTTCAAAACATCAATTCGATTCTGTTTATTTAATATGTTTAGCTATTTGGTGGAGTCTGTTTATTTTTTTATATTCTCTTTATGCCAAATATACATATTTTTCTCAAACATTAAATGAACTAAAGTCAAGATTGTTCTTTAAATAAAAACTTTCGAGGTGTCCTTGATATCAAACATTCAAATGAACTTGATTCAGTTACTGAAAAAGCCTAAAATTGCTGAGCAAAAAAATCCAAATAATGTTCCTCCTAAAAAAAATTTATCTCCACATAAAAAAACAATAAAAATGAAATCATTTTAATCATTTTTTTTCTCGAAAAAATTAATGTATTGAAAATATTGCGATGGATCTATATATTTTAAGTCAATGATTTAATGAAATAATGAAAATTGATTCTTCCAGTGGAATTCAAATCATGGATCTTAATCCAAAATGAGATTACGATAATAATAAAAAGGTTATGGTTTCTTATTTTTTATTAATATATTTATTTGGTGGCCAATTTTGAACTAACGATGGGCGAATGGAAAATAAAATGCAATATTTGGCCATATTCCAAATGGTTTAAATATTACTAGAGTATTGTATTAAATGTATAATAAACGTATTTTTAAAATCTATAATAAAATTTTAATTGAGTGATTAATTTAGTATTTATAAAATGAATCCACGACAAATATGCGATGTTTTCATACTATTTTTAAATTCACATTGAATTATTCCCTATTTTAATTTTAATTTTATGGAACTTAAAATTTTAGATAAATAATGATCATAAAAAAACTACTTCGTTAAATTAAGAGATTCAATTATAACAACTGAAGTAAGTACTAGTTTGAACGAAATTAAGAAAAATTAATACCTACTCTGTGAAAAATCAGAATAATAATAATAATGATGTGAAAATATTAATTATCTGACCATTTGTTGATATTTTCAAGACCACAATCCCCTTTCAGAATAATATTTCAATAAAGCAAAGGTGAGTAAATCGAAAATTTAATCAATCAAATTAACGTATGGCGAGTTGACAGGTTCCATAAAAAAAATCAATATTTAAACTACCCAAGTAATGAATAATTCTAAAAGGCAATCGTGAAACAATTTCTTAAGGTTATCCAGGGATTATAAGATTTTGAATTATGAAAAGTAAAATATTTAGAATCTTTCAGTGATAGGATTTATTCTATTTTTTATAAACAGTTTAGTCTATTAGTGATTCAAACAATCAGGAAAATATAGAAGTTTTACTTTGAAAATTTGAAAATTTGAAAATTGATTATTGGTTATCTACTTGTATCTTTTTAGCGTGCANTCATTAAAAATCCAACCAGTGGTTGGGAAGATATTCATTGTCAAAATTTAACGCATTTTAAAAATATGCAAAAACTTTTGTTCGCGAGTGTAATAATTGCTTTTATGAAAATATGTTGAATAACAATTTTACAGATAAATTAATTCTTTACAAAAATGGTCCTTATAACAAAAGTTTATTATGCATTTTAAAGGAAATACAACCCATTAAATATGGCGGTCAAAAAGTTGTTTTAATTTAATATCATTGAAACTACTTTATTTAGAGTTTTCAATTTGAGTATGGTATTTACCATTATTATTTCTATTTTCCGTAATTTCCAGCTTTTCGATTTTGTTTTCAGGAACGTAGCCGGAAGAGGGGCGCTCTTGATTTTTAGTTCTAACTTTTTCCATTGCCATTTTTTTGACATTTTTTACTCAAGGATATGTCTTTCTTATTTTATTCTTTCGTGAAAAATACACTCTTGTTTCAACGCTCCCAGATGCACCGTTTTCGAGAAAAATCGAGTTGAAACTTTCTGTGTATTATCGTTACGTCGCGCCGCGGTTATGAAAACTAATGTGCAACTCTCCCTCAAGTACGCCCCTAAATACGATATTAAATAATCAATTGTTTAAAGTACGAACTAATAGCCAATATCGTACCATAATTTGAAAATTCTACCGAAAGTGGTTTCAATGATATTAAATAAAAACCACTTTTTGGCCTCCACATTCAAAGAGCTGCATTTACTGAAAGTATTTCCTGATCTATGTTGATATAAACTTTTTTTTCATTTTGAGTCGTAAAAGTCCGCTGTCTATAGTCAGCTCGAAACACCCTGTATATATCATATCTTCTAAACTTTTAAATATTCGGCTTTTGTCATAATGACCATTTTTGTAAAAAATTAAATTACCTATAAAATTGTTATTTATAACATATTGTCATAAAAGTAATCAATGTTTAAAAAATGCGAATTTTTTTGTAAAAAAAGTGGATTTCAGGTGATATGGCTATCGAACGGTTCAAGTGACAACTTTGAATCTATGAGCACTTTTGAAGAGGATGTTTTTATTTACAATATAAGAATTAGAAATAATTATGAAAATATGAAGCTGAATAAATCTTAAAAAAAATTATATATTTTTTTAAGATATTTCTATGTTATTTATTGAAAATTTGTCTAAATGGCAAAAATTTAAAGTTGGCGAGCGACTTTTTAAAATTAATATTAAGAGTCAATTTTTTTGCATTTCTATTTCTACTGTATAGTACTACAAGATTTTCGAATGGGAGAAAAAAATATTGCTCTCGAATGAACCACTCTAATATATACAGGTTGTTTTTTTTCGATGGGACATTAGAAGTATCTAGAGAACTATGGGCTATAAAATTCTGAAACAATTCACGTAAATCTTTATCGACTTTATATGAATTTTCTCAAAATTCTATAGTCCGAAGTTCTCCAGATGACTTTAATGATCCATCGAAAAAAAACACCGTATATACTTATATTTATACCTACGTTATATTTAAGTTTCGTAAATAAAAGTTCTTCTTATCTCAAGTACAGCTTAATTTAGTTAAAGATTCAATCTTCCGATATGACTAAGGGCTTTATGGGGTGTAGATATCTTTTTTTTCGAGGATCTTGAATTAATTTTCAGATAAATTTTGTTTGTGGTAGAGAAAAATTCAATTGCCTAAAACTCTCTGTATGTAGTGTGTTGTTTTTACTAAATTTTGATATTTTTTCTTTGTACTTCTTGCAAATTTATACTTTATATGTAGAAAAATTTCAGCCTTGAAGAGTTTTATAAAAGTAGCAAAGTGTATGTTAGCATTTATTGTAATCGATATTCGTAATTTCATTTCACGGATCCAATTTGAATAATTAGGTACCAATATTTGTGGTAGTGGTGTTAATATTATAAAATGATGGATGTTGAAAATATTGAATGATACAGGTTTTAACAAAATAACAGTAGTTGATTAATTACTTAACGTGCCCTTAGCATTGCTATTCTATACTATTTTTTTAATTGCAATTATTCCTTAGAAGATATCTTTCCCAAAAGTATGAAAAATTTGATTCTGTATCTGTTTGGTTCAGTTTTCCCATGTAAGAATTTACCACTTATAGGAAACACTAAATTTCACTAAAAAAGTACTTTGGAACAATACCAAAAGCATAGAAATGGACTCTGGTTTTGACACTTTTAAAGTATTCCTGTCATAAAATTTTTCCTCGATTCATTCTTGTTTTCAATTTAAGTTAGACATAACGTAAAATAGTTTCATATTTAAGAAAATTTATTATTTTTATCTTGAAAATAACTATTTTGCGTTTGTCTTGTTTCAATATAAATTTTCTATAATGAAATTTGTTATTTTAAAGGAATTACATTTTAGGACTTATCGTTAATATTAGAAATTTTGAAACTTACGCAAATGTACTCATAGTATATGTATAAATGGAGCTAAAACAGTTTCTAAATATTCCTAATTTTGATCATTGTTAAAATCAATTGACCTTTTGTTGATCGTATTTGATAAAGCTTCATTTACTACATTATTCACGTGAATAATTTTCCTTGTGTTAAATTAAATTAGTCAAAGGATAGAAACACACCTACGCTAACAGCAAAATACATATATCGTTAGAAATGATATTAGAACTGAATTTTGTTTTTTCTTTGCAGATATTTTGACAAGAGCGCAATTCTATGTTCGAGTACACGTTGCACAATAGGAATATTTACCAGTTTCATTCTACCATTGTTCTTATGTCTGCCCCAATTTACAGTCTTTAAAGTTCGAAGCCTGGATATTGAAGAAAAAAACTTAACCTATACAGTTTATAAAGTCGATCTGAGTGATGTTGTGAATCGACATAAATTCCTTTTAAAAGTCTGTTTCTGGTTCTATTCGATTTTCTTGAAACTGCTACCTTGTGTCATTTTGATTGTCATTAGCATGTGGCTGATAAGAACGTTATTTAGAGCAAAGAAGGGAAGACAAGTGTTAAAAAGCTACGATAATAACATGTTAATTTCCAATGGTAAAGATGCAAAGAAACATACAAAGTACGAGAGAAGAGCGGACAGAACAACAAAGATGCTCGTTGCTATTTTATTTCTTTTTCTTCTAACTGAATTGCCGCAAGGATTGTTCGCCCTGGTTATAGCCTTGAAGGGGAAAGAATTGTTTGTCACTTGTTACCAACATTATGGTTCAATCATGGATTTTTGTGCTTTGCTCAATGGCTCTATTAACTTTATTCTTTACTGCTGTATGAACCGAATGTTCAGGATTACGTTCGGACACTTGTTTAGAAATAAGATATTGAGTAAATGGGTACAGCCTACCGTTTCAGATACACCGACAGTGTAAGTAATTCAAATTTAATATTTATAACTCTATAATGAGTGCCTGACGAGGTATACAAAGACCAGATTTAAACTTTAAATCCGATGAAGTCGGATATAAAAAGTTTTCAGCGTAAAATTTTGAAAATTTTCCATTTATGAATACGCAACTCTAAACTTTGCAGAGTAAGAATCAATACAAAATACTAATTACTGGTTGATATTTGTAAGGCCCTTTGCTATTTGTTGAAATGACTTGAACACGAACATATTGTATGTATAAAGGTTGTAGTTAAGGAGACGATGAAATATTCCATTATTGAAAGGTCACAACTGAGAAATATTATTGAAGGAATTGAATTATTCAAAATTAGTTGACAAGTTGGATTTTGACGGCAAATTCAAGTGAACGCATAGCCTTTTAAAGTGAAATAACTCTTTTTAATAAGAAACTTCGATTTGACAAATTTAAGCTAGGCTTTGTATTGAGTTATAAATCATTTTAATTTCGTTTTCCTCGTCTTGGTACCAAATGAAAATATATTGTATGTTAATTTTTCGTGTTGAGTTAGTTATGTTTCGGAATTCAGAGGTTTGTGAATTCTTTCTGTTCGACTTTCTTTCCATTTTAAGATTCTACGAGATCCTTTGATCATAATCCTTTGAAAATCAATGTAACAGTTAATGACAACGTTTATATTGACAACTGTTACTTCTCAATCAGCACAAAATTAGATAGTCCTTGCCATAAGAATGGCCTAACTCGCATTCTTTGGCTTATTGAGAATTAGCGAAGAAATTAACCTTTAATTTAAGTTTTGCCGTTTTTCTTCAAGAGCATCAGCAGATTTCTCAAGATTTTGTATTTGATTATTTTCAAATTTCTTTTATCTGTAAATTGTTGATGACTATATCATATATCGGCACTACCATGTGTGTGTTAGAAAGTATTTCAAGTACAGCTATTTTGTGATACATTAATATGCATTCGAGTGACTCGTTCTAAACATTACCTCGTTAGAAGAAATTCTTCATGGATGCCTGCTACGTGACTATTAATGAAAATTCATTTATCGAAATGTGGTAAAATGTTCCTAAAAATTCGAACGATATTTTTATCATATTGGGTTAACTGATAAGCTTTATACAGGGTGTTCAGAAACTGTTTTGTCACCCTGAAAGGTGTGGTTCTACATGAAAAAATATTTAAAAAAAGTTCAGCCCGTTAAAAATGGCAATTAAAAAGTGGTTTTTATTTAATACCATTGGAGTCAGTTTCAATTTTGATATGATATTTGTTCCTATTAGTTTGTACCTTTACCAATTACCAGGCATATGATCTCGTATTCAGGAGGGTAATTTCACTTTTCCTATAAGAATTATTGCTCCACCATAGTTTATATAAATTTTTTTTAAATATTTTTTTATGTAGAAGTGTCCTTTCAGTATGGCTGAAGAGTTTTTAAACACCCAGTAGGTACAAACGGTGTATAAATGCATTGAATCATTAAATATATAGAAAGGACATATTAAAATAACATGACAAGCCATAAAAAACCACTCGAGATATCGTACAGTGAAATTTTAAAGTTTCATTAGAAACCATTAAATACAATGCAATAATATTTTGGTTGCTGGTAACAGCATCTGTTAGGTAATGGCTAAATTCTTTATGGGGTTCCTTACTGTGTTATTACTTAATGTAATGGAGAATTATAGTTTTATTTGAAAATGTGTGGCTTGTCATATGTAATACTTTTTGTTTAAAAACTCAACTGAAAATATTTCTTAAAGCAATTTAACCCATTAGCGCCCAATGATATAATTTGGTATTAATTTTTTGCTGAATTCTAAAATTATACTTAAATTACAACTATAAATCCAGTTAAATATTTCAGATTAAATAAATAATATTTATGGGTGCTAACAGGTTAAACTGAAAACTTTACAAAAATTAACTGTTTAGTTATTTTTCGACAACATTTTCAAATTCATTGCTTTAATTTTTCCTTATCTACTTTACTTTCCTATAATACTGAAAATGTAACTTATATTTTATATGAAGTGACTTATAACAATTAATTAACATCACGAACAGAGTAATATGTAAAAAAGGTCCCCCCTTGACTACGGTTAACAGGCTTTCGAGGTTCAAATATTAAATTACAAAAAGTAAAGTTCAGTTACGTCGTTTGGATCGTTCTGAAACGAATAAAGGTAAAAATGTGCTGAGAAAATGACTTTAGAGAGTTTCTCAGTTTCTTGAAATTATTTTTAACTTATTGCCAGTTTAATGTGGCTGCATGCAACACAACATTAGTTAAGATTCCTTCAATTCTAAACGCAGTCTAACCGAATACTTTTCATGTAGATTATTTGTCTATAGATTTTCGTCGATGCTATTTTTAAATCTCGTTATAACGTTTAGTAAACTGCAAATGCTTTTACTAATAGGCCACTATTATATTGACAAAGAATATATATCAACACAAGAATACCATTCTCATAGTGACAAAATCATAGACTTAGAGATAGATTAAATATCTTTTAATTGAACAACCCTTGCAAAAGTGCCTCAAATAAAATGAATAAATATTTATCAACAATAATCATTTTAATTAAACTGAATGGAAGTAAAATTATGAATCATTATTTTTTCAACTTTGTTTTGTTTGAGTTGCATACATTTTTAGTAATTAATAAGTGATGAAATTGCGTCTCATTCCAAATCCAAAAATTTCCATTAATTCTACGTATGGAACTAGATAAACTTCAGCTTTCTTTAGTTCAGACTAGTCGTTTACTTGGCTTCGTTCCCTTAGGGAAATGGAAAATAAATGTGTTATTGAAAACATGTGGGAAAAAGTAATTAACTCTGTTTATAACCAATGTAAATTTTGTGCAATTCTGGATAAGTATTTGGTGTAGGTGTATATATGTACATATATCAATAAGATTTTGAGAAAGTTTTTTTATGGTGAATATAGATAATTTAATTTTTCCACCCAATTCATTGATTCCCTCAGGAAGATCTCTTTCATCAAAAAATCCAATTTCAATGCAAATCTATTATTAAAAAAGGTCNTATTAATTCAATATTAGATAAAATTGTAATTGCAACTGTTTACGTTTTGGGTATAAATATACACTTATACATATACATTTATTTCATTTGCATTTTTTTTATTTGTATATCGACATTTTCATACGATTATAATATAATAGTACATATAAAGGGTAATTTTATAACAAATGATGTTGTAGGTGCTTACTGGTATGTGGCAGATTTACTATTTGCTTTTCAGAACTGACAAACAAATTCCATTTATTTTATTAGTAATTCGATATTAAGATTGACATAGGAGAATTTCCGAATGGTGCTATACGATCCATTAAAGAACATTTTGAATAGTAGAAAATTAAAAATGAATGTTTCTTTCAATTTTTAGTGGTAAAACAAAGAATTTAGACAATTAATGCGTTAAAATTGCTGTAATTCAAATTTATTTGGATCACGCTTCTTTATTTCCAACTTTTTTTGACTATATGCCAGAA
The DNA here is from genome assembly GCA_013372445.1 of Hypothenemus hampei. Classification (NCBI taxonomy): domain Eukaryota; kingdom Metazoa; phylum Arthropoda; class Insecta; order Coleoptera; family Curculionidae; genus Hypothenemus; species Hypothenemus hampei. The sequence goes on from JABRWK010000006.1 coordinate 1,499,256, forward strand.
ATCCTTCAAAAGTTTTTTTTTTGCGTCTAGCATAACTTTTGTTTTCAGTGCTCATATTGGGGAGTTCAGAACATAGGGTTGTAATTACAAAAAAGTAACTTTTTGGTATTAAAAAAACTGTTTGAAATTAGTTTTTTTACATTTTAACATACTCTCTTATATTAATTATAGAGCAATATTTAATGTACTCTTAAACTATGACTTTTAGTTACAACATAAAAGTGTTTTTGAAATTTTAGAGTTTTGGTCCTGTGTTATTAACATACCATTGTTGAAAAGTCAGATTGTCAGCGATGGTAAACCTATAAAATAGTTTTGGAAGTCTGGAATTGATGGGACCATTTTCTACATTCCACATATTGTACTGAAATTTCCTGATCCTTGCTGCTTGGCCTGCTTACGTTGTTGTAACCAACCCTGTTTGAAGATAACTCACTTTTCGATTTTTAGAGCGTTAACTGAAATTTTTTTCTTATAAAATATCTATTTAAAGATTTAAATTAATATTCCATACACCGTTAATAACAACAAGTAATAATTGAATAAAAATAACAAATTAAAAGTTGAATTTTTTGTTAGTTCAAAAACAATTGAATAAATTGAAAAAAGTGTTTTATCAGATTTTCAATTTTTTGATTCAATTGACATTAAAGCTTTTATGTAACATATACAGTATATGTATACGACATGACACATTTAGTATCTGAAAACTGCCAGGGAACAATGAAACTAGAGGATTTCTTTTAAATGAGAGTTAAATCTATATGTGGCGTATGCAAAAAATGTATTAGGTAAATCATTTAAAAAAAAAAATATGACATGACACCTTCATCAACTAAGGTATTTAATTATGAAAAAAAAATTGGGATAATAAATAATACATTAACCCATTAAGTGGCAAGGTATTAAAAAAATGAACTAATATGGAAATATTTAAATTGTCTAAGTTTTTATGTATCCAACTAAGACAAAAAAAAACGTTTTGATATACAGAGTGTTCTAGAAAAAAAGATTCGGTTTCGAACTTTTGGCGAAAATAGATATAACCATTGTTAACATAAATATCTATTTTTTATGAAATTTTAAGGCCCAAATAGACGGTACATTATGCATGTACATTTTAACTCTAGTTTTGCTTTCGAATAAAATATAATATAATAAAATGCGGGCATTTTGAACATACACGACGCATCTTCTTGATAAGTCGTATATAATGCGCAGTAAAATGTACCGTCTATTTGGGCCTTTAGACAAATGAAAATAGTAAGATTTGAGCATTCTCGAAGGGCAACCTAAATTGTCATCTTAGTAAAATGCTCTTTATGTTCCTACATTGAAAGTTTCAAATGTTTACTAAGATTTTCCTCTTAGACATATTATTAGCCAATAAGAGTAAATGAATTTTTGTTTAATTTAATGTTTTCTTAATTGATAAATATTAATGCAATCTTTCAACAGCAGTAAAGAACTGAACAAAAAAATATTTATGAAAAGCTGCCTAAACGCACCTTTAGCGCTAAATAGGTTAGAGGATTAATGATCAGACTGTTCTGGTAATGGATTTGAAAGTGAAATATATATACTAATATACATATATTATTTTTATTGTATTAATATATGATACAGCCTTTTATGGGACTTTCTGATAAAAATCAAAGGCAGCAATCAGTCTAGTATAAGGGTGTTCGGAAAATGCATGTTAAAAATAGTACCGTGAGATTATTTGGGTCAAAATATATAAAGATTTAGCTAAAAAATTATTTGGAAAAAATGTCTTGTTTAGGCGCCATTGATGGATGAAATTCTTGAAAGGAAAAGACGTTTTTTGTTATATCTGGAGAATGCTTCAATTGATTTGTATAATTTTTTCTCTATGAAATGTTAATCGTACGAGAAATTTTCAATTATATGTATATAAGGGATAAGGGACCAATATATTGTCAGGAAAAAAATGAATACTTTGCAACTAGCCAGTGAAAAGTTCTGATCATTTTTGTATGAAGATAACCAAAAACATACCACTTGCATTTTGTGGATAGACATGGATGTTACATCAAAATAATTCTTGAATTACTGAATAAAGGCACAGTGAGTTTCATTGAAATCTATTGAAGCATTTTTCAGATATAATAAAAAATGTGGTTTTTTAAAAAACTTTGACCATTAATAACGCCTAAACGAGACACTTTTCAAATAATTTTTCAGCGAAATGGTTATCCAAATAATCTCATGGTGCTATTTTTGACATGTATTTTCCGAACACTCTGTATAAAACACACTGACAAAACAATTAAAATACTTAAAATCGCTCTTTTTTTAATTTTACTATGAAATGAATAATTAAATTCTCTTAATACATACTTTAAAGTTTATTAAAATGGAAAAAGAGTTATTAAAATAAGCTAAGCATGAAATATTATTTTTCTCCAGCTCTTCGCAAATTACTCCTCGCGAAATAATTCATCATTTTCCCTCGTTGGTGTCCAGATAATAAAATGTTTCCCGTCAGTAAATGAGTACACGTGTGTATCATTCATTGTCAATCCAGATAGCACAATAGAAAAGTTTTTTTTTTCTTCATTTTATATCAAAAAGCAATTTAAATTATGTCATTCCCCGGACCGAATTTCTAATGACTCGGCTTTCAATACCCGTCGAAAACGTGTCTGAACTAAGGCTAAGTCTGATGAATGTTAAGAGACCTAATAAAACTCCAATTGTTAATCAGTGAATTGTGCTAGGGATAATCTTAAGTACGATTTTTGCCTTCGGCATTTGAATCAGAAGCGTTACTTTTAAATTTACTCTAAAAAATAATTGACTTCTAGGATTATACAGTTTTTAATAAAAGATTCCTTCCCAGCAAATAGAAATTAATGGATTTAATAACGGTTTTTTGTTCCATTACGAAAGGAATTCAGAAAATTTTTTTTGATCAATTTTGTTGCACCTTATCGATCAAAGAAAGAAAAGAACAAGTCAAATAGAAAGATATTGATAAAAGCTCCTTTTTACAGATTTGAATGATTTCAATATCTTTTTTTTTCCATTCACACCATTATATCTAATCATTTGTTCTCGTGAAATGATATTAGCTAGAAACTTTTCCTTAATATCGCCTACGTAAATGTGAAAATTCACCTTTTACCTTAATACTGTAGGTGCAATATAGCAGCTGGCAATAAATTTTTGTATTACCACTGTAAACTTTATAAAATCTATTTTACAATTATTATCTCACACTACTATATCATAAAGTTTTAACCCAGTATTCAATATAATAAGTCAGAATTATAATGATTTAAAGGCCCAAACACCCTCAAAACAAATTAATAGCTTTCCAAAGTAACAAGAAATAAATTTCAAATTATGTGGTCTCTACTACGTTTTCCCTTTATAATAAAATTTCCAGCTCTAATTTTTTTAATTTCAAGGTTGTTTATTCAGTTGTTATTTTATTATTTTCGATTTTGTTAAATATAACATGTATGTATTTAAAAAAAAAATAATGTAATACTTTGGAAGGCAAATATTGCCTTCCAACATGTTAAATTATTTTTTTTATTTATTATGTTTTATTGTAAACTAATGAACTGGCAACTAGTTTTATAACATTAATTATACACGCCATCCTCAAATTAATTAAAACTTTGCAAGTATTTACAAAATTAATTCACCGACAAGAACCTCTTTAGAAACCTGTCCTTTTTTGCTTAAATTTTAAGAAAACCCAAAACTTTTACTTCGTCCTAAAAGTCGTTAAATTTTTTAAATCATCTTCTCAGTCGTTTTGAAGTGTATAACATTTATGACAATGCCGCATACATCTTGCAATATTAAAGTGAAGGATTGATATTTTAATCACCCTGATTACCAAACATGACCCCCGTAGACTTTTTTGTTTGAAGAGGTTTGAAATAGGAAGCTAAATTCACTAACAAGGATAGGCTTAGGCTGGTTGGTCATTGATTTTCATAAAATTGTGTCTATGTGATGGCCGTACACAAATCATATACTGAAAATAGGATGTATTTCTCAAAAATAAGGAAGAAAAATGCATTTTAAATTTTAATACTCCATTTCTTTACTGAAATAATCCATATAAGTAAGATCCGTACATCTGTAATCAAAATATTCGGACATGTTGACTTTTATTTGAAGATAAATTCCTGTATACAGGATAATTCAAAAACAAATTACGTCACTTTTTCAAAGGAAAATATGGACTTGTTTTTATTTCATTTTTGAATTCTGCTTTAAATTCTAAATATTTTTCATCTACCATATCCTATACATGAATGCAACAGTTATTGAAAAATTTAAGATTGAACATATCAATAACTAAAGCATTATTGACTTTATAATATGTAATACAAGAAAAAGTTTCAGGAAGTAGTTGTACACATCATCAAGCTTCAATTTTAAACATAATTTTCGTTATACATGCTGGACCAAAAGTAAGCAACAATACAAAACAATGATAAACATAAAGAATATAAAATTAGTTTAAGTATAGGACATGGTACAAGAAACATACTTAGAATTTGAAGCAGAATTCAAAAATAAAATAAAAAATACGTGTTTCCATTTCAAAAAATGAAGTTGGGTGTCGTAATTTGTTTCTAGGCCATCCTGTATACATGAATTTATCATCAGAAAAGCCGCAGCCAAAAATAAAAATCGGCACGACTGAGGATTTTGGTCAAAGACGTACGAGATCTTACTTATATGAATTATTCCAGCTAAAACGCCTACACTGTATATAATGTATTATTAAAATTTAAAATGCCTTTTTCTCCCTTGTTTTTAAAAGTACGCCTTGTTATTTTGGGTATATAATTTTTGTATGGCTACTTACATATATACAAAATTCCTCACCGGCAAACTTGAACCTCTCCTTGTAGATAACTTGTTTCTTTATTTTTCTTATTATGTTTAATGTAGGAAAACAAGAAAATCTTCTAGACATTTTTAAACGTTGAATTCTTAATTAGAAAAGCTCGACAGAAGCTCCTGTTTATTTTTTTTTGAACAAAGAGCAATATTTTATGCAACCGGGCAATGTGGCTTATGCATATCAAAAGGCCAACCGACTTTCCATTGGAAAAGTTTTAAAAACTCTAGTTGACTTTTATCACATGAAATATAGTATGTTCAGTCCGTCACTTGTTATTTATGTCCCCCTAATTGAATGGGAAAACTTCTATTTTGTTTACTTTCCATGAACGGATCAAGCCAAATTTCACTTCATTGTGCGTTAAGACCGGCAGTTTATTTGGCTTTCTTTTTATACTTTGAATTCTGAGAACTACTGGGGTTAATTATAATTTAGGATGAGACAGTTTATTATTTTTGATTTTTCATTATATTTTGTAGTTGTCATCTAAATTTAGTACGCTGAATTCGTCGACGTCAAACTAATATTCTCTTAGAATTCCATTTGCATCTCTTGAATATTCATTTTTCATTCTTCCCTTTACGAATCAATAATACGACATTATCATTCTCATATTGTAGTTCGAAGTAAAATTTATTGCCTTTTTTCATATGAACATTTTCTTTGCCACCGCTATCGATCACCACGTGTAAGCATTTTGATTGAAATGCTGTCTGCAGAGTGAATTTAACAATTAAATTTGAAATGTTAAAATTTATCTTCAATAGAAACAAGAACAAATTTATTTCTTTAAAGTGACTTTTAAAATAACATTTTTAATTGATTGCTAATTCATCCTAATTTTGATTAGAATGAAAATTCATTAAAAAAAATACAGAAAATACTAACTTTTTTCGATTTATTTAATATTTAAATTTAAAAAAACGAGTTCTAACTGAAGTCACTTTATTTTTCAGAGAAGAATTTTCAAAATGTTGAAATACAGTTAAAATCCCAACCATGTCGCTCGTATCAAATAACGAAACAACTATCCGAATCCTAATTAGAAAAATTTTCCTTGCCAATGGACAGAATGTTACGGAAGATCTCATTACGAGGGTTGTGGACAAGTACAGGTACAAACTGGGAATGGACCATCAAGAATCGTTCAATAACATGTCAGGATTTAGTAACGAAACTGACCCAGATGATTGTGGTGGTCATTTAAGAAATTTGGCAAACATTTATGCCGCTGAATATCATCCATATTGTGCAGTGATAGTTTGCCTACTAGGCATAGTCACTAACAGTCTAAACATTATTGTGCTGACAAGAAAAGATATGGCAGGAGCGCCGATTAATCGAATTTTGACAGCGTTGGCTTGGGCTGATATGTTGCTCATGCTCGAATACATTCCTTTTGCTGTTTATTATTATATAGAGTCACATGAAAAGTCGCTGACTTATAAAGGAGCAGTCTACTTTTTGTTCCACAACTATGTCACTCAGATTTTACATACGACATCCATTTGTTTGACCCTGACGTTAGCTATATGGAGATTTTTGGCCATAAGGTAAATAGTTGTTTATGTAGTTTAGAATTAATATACAGGGTGTTTCAGTTTATAGTAGCAGGACTTTAAACATCGATAGAAAACCTTATTTTAAGATGAAAATGTTATATAAACATATAATGAAAAGGGCTTAGTTTTTGAGATATAGGGTGGCAAAGTTGAAAAAATAAATCACATTTTCTTCAATATCTTTCGACTGTTTCGAAATAATTTCATGAAATTTCGTATATGGGGGTTTTTTGGGACGGGAAATTCAAATTTGTGGTCAATTTAGTTGTATTTTCTAAAGGGCACCACCGGCAACGATTTCGACCCATTTAAACCGTTGGAACTTTTTTGTACTATTCTGTATACAATTTTGGAATATAAAAATCGATTCTTCTATTTTTTCTGCTTAAAAAAGGTATACCATATTGAAGTCAATATGAGCAAGGGTTTCCGAAAAAATGGATCTAAAGCTGATGATGTAGGCAAATTATTACAGTGAAATGAGAGCTTTTGGTAGACATTAATATTTTTTTTTCATTACTAACTATTTTGATTTGAAACTAATATTTATTAATCTTTCAAGTATTATTTTTTAATTTCGCGAATAAAAAGTAAGATAAGTCAGAAAAGTTATTGTGGCCCTCCGAAAATTTGCATGCATCATCAGTTTAGATTCATTTTTCTCGGAAATCCTTGCTCCTATTGACTTCAATATGGTATACCATTTTTAAGCAGAAAAGATAGAAGAATCGATTTTTATATTCCAAAATTGTATACAGAATAGTACAAAAAAGTTCCAACGGTTTAAATGGGTCGAAATCGTTGCCGGTGGTGCCCTTTAGAGAATACAACTAAATTGACCACAAATTTGAATTTCCCGTCCCAAAAAACCCCATATACGAAATTTCATGAAATTATTTCGAAACAGTCGAAAGATATTGAAGAAAATGTGATTTATTTTTTGAACTTTGTCACCCTGTATCTCAAAAACTAAGCCCTTTTCATTTAAGTTTATATAATATTTTCATCTTAAAATAAGGTTTTCTGTCGATGTTTAAAATCCTGCTACTATAAACTGGAACACTCTGTATGTGTTTGATATATTACTCATGCATCAGTCGCATACATCAGTTGAAACTGCTTTGGTAACGAGAAATCGTAGCGTGTGTCGGCAAATTGGATGATTTTCAGAATGTGGCTATTCGAAAAAACTACCTACAGTATTGCAACTGTTCTCTATGACTGACAGCGTGCACTGTTACTGATTATTTAAAACTCACTTTACTAAACAAATTATTTATACAATTTAGAAATTTCAAATAGTTTAGAAATTGTATTACTCCAATAATTTGAAGCAATTTGTGTTTGAAAGTTTTATATCATCGAGCTGTAAAAAACCAAAGAAGTTCCCTGATTGTTTTATAGTTTTAAAATCTAATTAAGCAACCAGTGGGACCTTTATCTAAGGGCCCCACTTATCTTATTAAAAAGAGTAATTGGATTCTGTACTATCTAAATTCTGACTTCGGTTTCATTACCGTCTTTAACTATCCATGTTCATTATTGTTTCAGAAGTTGTTTCTTTTTTCTAAAAAATGTTCTTAAGGAGCATATTCAAAAAATAAAATTTTTCCTCCATAAATATAAATCTTAAATATTTTATTTCGGGTTTTAACCACTCTAATTTTGTCTCTTTGGTTTCTAAAATAGTTTTCCTGTATTTTATTTCTACCTTTCTTTTTGTGCCTTCCGGTTTTTGCTCTCATAGTTTTTCTCAGTGAATTCTTTTTTCTCGCTCCTGTAGAATATACAGCGTGTCCGGGGTTTTAGTAGCAGGACTTTAACCACGTATTCTATGCATAAAAATAGTATCAGTTTGCCATACAAACTATATTGTTTAAATGCATTATTAAGGAAATACGAGGTGTTGAACTTTCATATTTTTTTCAATTTTTCTTTTACAGCTTCTAAAGTTTTTGAGACATTGAGCTCAAATTTTTAGCATAAGTTATTCTTTGGGGTCTGTGTGATTAGGTAATATTGGATGGTCGTGAAAATCTACAGGGTGATATTTCTTAGAGTTAAGACCCATTATATCCCCCAGTACTTTTTTATGATGCGCCACATAGTATTTAATTTTAGAGTGTTAAATTGCCTGTACAATTTAGAAACTTTTAACCACTTTAGTATCTTATCATTTTTCAGTTGTTTGCAAAATAGTAAAGTAATGCATGCCACTTTTTTCATTGAATTGGCTCGGTCGATTTCTTTTTTTTCTTTTCATTTTTTCTATCTGAAGTTACTGTTGTCCTCCTGTCTTCTTTTAGTTTTTATTTCTCTTCTGTTAAAAAGAAGTTCTTAACATAATAATTAAAATGTCAGAAACTAACCGGACCTTCTCGATGAAAAAAGTAACATGCATTACTTTACTATTTTGTAAATAATTGGAAAACGATAAGAGATACTAAAATGATTAAAACAGAAAGTTTCTAAATTGAACAGGCAATTCAACACTCTAAAATTAAATACTACATGGTGCACCATAAAAAAAATTCTGGACAATATAATGAATATTAACTCGAAGAAATATCACCCTGTCGATTTTCACGATCACCTAGTATTATCTAATCGTGTAGGCCCTAAAGAGTAACTTATGCTCAAAATTTGAGCTCAATATCTCAAAAACTTTAGAAGCTATAAAAGAAAAATTGAAAAAAATATGAAAGTTCAACACCTCGTATTTCCTTAATAAAGCATTTAAACATAGTTTATATAGCAAACTAATATTATTTATATGCATAGAATATGTGGTTAAAGTGCTGCTACAAAAACCCGGACACCCTGTATATTAGAGCGTTTCATTTGAGGATAATATCTTTTTTTCTTCCATTCAAAAATTTTGTAGTATATGTAATAATAGAAATACAAAAGAAATAGCTTTTAATATTAATTTTAAAACGGCGCCCATCGATTTTAAATTTTTACCATTTAAATAACATGGGAATATCTATTTTTTTTAAATTTTATCCTCTTCAAAAATACTCATAGACTCAAAGCTAAACTTGAACCGTTTGATAGCAATGCCACTTGAAAACCATTTTTTACGGAAAAATGCTATTTTAGTGCTTTGTTTAAATACACTCATGACCAAAAGTTTTGCATATTTTTAAAATACGTTAAATTTTGACAATGAATATCTTCCCAACCACTGGTCGGATTTTAATGAAAAAAAAATCATTAAAATCCAACCAGTGGTTGGGAAGATATTCATTGTCAAAATTTAACGCATTTTAAAAATATGCAAAACTTTTGTTCGCGAGTGTAATAATTGCTTTTATGAAAATATGTTGAATAACAATTTTACAGATAAATTAATTCTTTACAAAAATGGTCCTTATAACAAAAGTTTATTATGCATTTTAAAGGAAATACAACCCATTAAATATGGCGGTCAAAAAGTTGTTTTAATTTAATATCATTGAAACTACTTTATTTAGAGTTTTCAATTTGAGTATGGTATTTACCATTATTATTTCTATTTTCCGTAATTTCCAGCTTTTCGATTTTGTTTTCAGGAACGTAGCCGGAAGAGGGGCGCTCTTGATTTTTAGTTCTAACTTTTTCCATTGCCATTTTTTGACATTTTTTACTCAAGGATATGTCTTTCTTATTTTATTCTTTCGTGAAAAATACACTCTTGTTTCAACGCTCCCAGATGCACCGTTTTCGAGAAAAATCGAGTTGAAACTTTCTGTGTATTATCGTTACGTCGCGCCGCGGTTATGAAAACTAATGTGCAACTCTCCCTCAAGTACGCCCCTAAATACGATATTAAATAATCAATTGTTTAAAGTACGAACTAATAGCCAATATCGTACCATAATTTGAAAATTCTACCGAAAGTGGTTTCAATGATATTAAATAAAAACCACTTTTTGGCCTCCACATTCAAAGAGCTGCATTTACTGAAAGTATTTCCTGATCTATGTTGATATAAACTTTTTTTTTCATTTTGAGTCGTAAAAGTCCGCTGTCTATAGTCAGCTCGAAACACCCTGTATATATCATATCTTCTAAACTTTTAAATATTCGGCTTTTGTCATAATGACCATTTTTGTAAAAAATTAAATTACCTATAAAATTGTTATTTATAACATATTGTCATAAAAGTAATCAATGTTTAAAAAATGCGAATTTTTTTGTAAAAAAAGTGGATTTCAGGTGATATGGCTATCGAACGGTTCAAGTGACAACTTTGAATCTATGAGCACTTTTGAAGAGGATGTTTTTATTTACAATATAAGAATTAGAAATAATTATGAAAATATGAAGCTGAATAAATCTTAAAAAAAAAATTATATATTTTTTTTAAGATATTTCTATGTTATTTATTGAAAATTTGTCTAAATGGCAAAAATTTAAAGTTGGCGAGCGACTTTTTAAAATTAATATTAAGAGTCAATTTTTTTGCATTTCTATTTCTACTGTATAGTACTACAAGATTTTCGAATGGGAGAAAAAAATATTGCNGACGTTTAGTGAAAAGGCCAGTATAAGACGTTAATGATGTCATAAAATTAATCAAATAGTCCAAAAAAGAAAACGCTTTAAAAGGGAATTTATATGGCGTCGGGGAAAATTTCTTCCTGCACGAAAATAACATCTTGTATTTTTTTTGAGTCGCAAACAGAGGCTCAACATCTGGAACCATAATAAATTGCAAATAAGTAAGTGCTAATAGTTTTTAAAGAAAAATTGTCTTTTTGTAGACGGTTGTTTGTCATGTTTATTCCTAGTGTATTTTAGAAATATCCCTAAATATATAGAGAACCTTATCGAAATATCCAAAGGCCTTCATTACCTCTAAATGTATAGTGTTGATTGTAGATGTTGCAATGGAAAAATCTAATGAATGCGTTGAAATATTCTCTTTTCGTCCTAGTCATTCAAAAGCTTTAAAACAGTTGTTCATGCTAGTCATTCTTCGATCTAAAAGTCATGCAGCTTAGATAAATCAAAATATAAATTTGCTTCATAATAATATTTTATTTATTTTTCAGAACCATGGGTAGCAACAAGACAATTACCACAACAGTATAAGCTATGAGTCCACAATATGTTATACTGAATGTTTAATGTTAAATGTCATAAATAATAATACTTAAAAACTTAAATGTGTTTTTTTTTTATTCACAAAGCAATATTTTAATTTTAATAGTAAAAAACGGTATATTATAGTCGTATGAGTTATGTTAAATAGCAATACTGGTTTAAAATACCTATAATTTCCATTCCTTGATTGTTAACACCCAAATCTAGAAATGATACAGTTCATATTATTTTTTTATGAATCTTTTATTTATTAATAATGAGTTATTGTTTCTTTACAATAACAATAAAATAAACTATTTTTCAGAATAAAATTTGTTCCAATATGTTGTAATTGAAACCCGTTGAAGTACATGAAATTATAGAAAACCAAAAAAACGAAAAAATCCATCCAATTTGTTGAGAACCACATTATTTCGATTATTATATAATATACTGGATGTTATTTCCAGGATTAGTGTATGATAGAAAATAGTACTAAACCCACATATCACAATATGTTTTCGAATATAATTTAATGAAAACACATTAGTAATCGCTAACATTAAATTATTAATTGTGTGACTGTAAATCGTATAAATAAAAATTTAAATATAATTCTATCTATAAATGTGTGACAAAACAGAAAATATAATTCTGTGTAAATTTTGTTGATAAAAATATACTTTATATTAATTTGTTTTATTAAAAAGTGCTCAGAAGTGATTATAAATGTTTAACAACCCATCGTTTAAAATAAAACTGTTCTGCAGAAAAGAGTTGCTAATAGTTATAAGTTTGAAGAGGTTTATTATACTTCGTACCTACGTATACATATTTGTTTATTTGTGTAGGATATTTAATTCGTAAAAAATTGTTTGTCAGATTTCTTCAAATAACATTTTTTTTCGTTTTTTTTTTAGGATCGTTGGGAACCAAAAAATCATCACGACAGAAGTCTAATCTATTTAAATTAATAAATGTATAAGAAAAATATACGTGTATTTTTATATATTAACAAGAAACCTTTGCTATTGTAATAATAATAGTGTTAAATATACTAAGTCTAGTGCTAGAAACATTTCAAATCGTTTTTTTTTTCTTTATTAATCCACCACGGAAATTGAACTGAGGGCCACGTATAAAATTATCTGATCAAAAATTAATTATCGATCAACAACTTGCTATGAACAAACGTGTTTATACATAGAGTTCGCAAGAAAATAAAAGATCCTGTGATGGTGTAGGTTGCAAGGATTAATATAACGTGTTTGATGGCGGATTATTAATATTATTGGACGTTCAGGGATATATTTACTTTATTTTTCTATATATGGATATTGTGTAAGCGACACAGTTTTTTGGGCGTGAAATAAAGAAGATTTTTTACTATAGTTAAAATCAATTTACTGCATACGTTTACGTAGGAATATAAAAGAAAATACTCACTGAACAAATTTTCGCGTGAAAAATTTCCTGTAGAACAAAGAATGACGTTGCAACTTTGATCTGTTTTATTTTCTATACATGTAGTTGATTCCATTTCGATTTTTATTTTTATCCGTAATAATATAGCACGCCATTTATTTTTCTATTTGGTTTTCTGTTAACTTTTTCAAAGTGGTGGTAAGTCATTATAGAACCATTTTATGTTTATATAAAAATATTTTCTTATTTTTAGTCGTTGAAGTCAGCAGTATATAGTCAGACCAATTTTTTTTCGTTACATACTGCAGATATAATTTTCACTTTTGCATTTTTACAGCTAAACTGATCCCAGAACTCTCATGAAATCATCACGATCTTCCTTAGAAGTTTCATACCAATCATATTCTTGCAATTTCAATGTATTCAGTGGATTTTGTAATCTTTTCAATGAATCACTGAAATCAATAAAATTTTAATAATGGAATAAACTTGATAAAGTATGTATAAGGAAAAACATGACTTCATTTTCTTGGTAATCGAGGTAAATATTTGAAAAAATACCGTTACTTAAAACTTTTGCTATGTATATATACATTTATTCTAATAATTAGTAAAATACACTGGCGAGAAAAAAATTGAGGTCACTTGAAAATTCATTAAAATTTGACAATGAATATCTTCCAAACCCTTGGTCGGATTTGAATGATTTTTTTTTGTCAATCATAGCTCTATTATAGGTGAATATATTGCAATGAGGAAATGGCCAAAAAATAAAATCAACATACTATACAGGGCGTGTAAATGGTGGCATGTTTTTTCATCAAAATTTAACATCTTCTGTGGGCAACACCAAGTTGCTGAGATGTTTAAAAATTATACAGTAGATTAGCCTTTTGTGTCTATTCTCAGGTTATCATGTATCCAGTGAATACAATCAATGATAATTTTGCGCTAATTTTATTCGGCAGTTAAATAAACTTCATATGGAAAAATGCAAGATGTCTTGAAAAATTGAATATCTCTGGCATGGTTCAAGATAAATGGACGATTAAAAAAAGAAAATACTCTTTAGACATCACTTCATGGTCGAGGAGTGATTCCGTCACCTGGTATTCCCCACAAAAGACGTCAAACTTGGATGAAAAAACAAGAGACTATTTACACACCCTGTATAGTATGTAGATCGTATTTTTTAGACATCGGCTCGCTACATGATATTCACCCATAAAAGGGCTACAATTGAGTAAAAAAATCATTGAAATCCGACCAAGGGTTTGGAAGATATTCATTGTCAAATTTTAATGAATTTTCAGGTGACCTCAATTTTTTTCTCACCAGTGTATATGAGAAAAATCGAGATCTATAATTTAAAATATAACTTTTCAATTCAATATTCAATATACTACAATATACAAAAAGAATATATTTACAGTTTTAATAATCTATTTTCATCGTACAATAGTTGTATTGAATTTTGTAAAATACGGTGTCGTATATTTTGTTAGATCTGAATTAAGATTTTAATCAATTATCATATTTCCATGTAAATGATATAATACTATACACCTACTAAAAATAGAAAATATCCTGTTCAAAAAATATATATATATATATATTTTTTATTGAACATAAATATGTTATTTATTCCAGCTTCTCTTCTAATTGTTGTGCAACCATTAACAATCTAGCAATATATTTGCGAATAATTATATTTAATAAAGATTGTTGTTTCGAATGTGTTATGTTTTACGTTATTAAAAATTTATCAGGTTAGATTAATCAACACAGGTTTGTCAATTGAATATCTCACACTCATAACTAGGTTTAACTATTAAATGAAACGGTTTATGAGGTCTACTAGTTTAAATTGCTTCAATCTCCTGTATTCTTGGTCATTATTTAGCAGGTTGGCTGCTGGGGATTTAGGGTATTGTCTGATACGTTCTCTGTACTTAATGGCGAACTGTTGTATTTCTTCTTGAATTGTTTTAATATTTAAGTACGTCATTCATTATTGAATAACATTATTCCCGATACATCAGTCGACTCCCTTTATCATTCAAAGAAGCTTTGTCTGATATCTTTGTAGTATTTCAATGTTGGATTTAATTGCCGAATCCCACCGTTAGAACCGTAGACCCAAGAAGGTTTTAAGATAGATTTATATATCAATAGTTTATTGGAAAAGGACAACTTGCGGTTACGGTCGAGGAGCCAGTACAATCTTTTATATTTCATTCTTTGCATTTCATCTTAATTTGTTTTCGCTAAATTAAACGTCTATCCAGATATATTCCAAGAGATTTTGCTGCATTGCTTTGAGGTATTATTGAGTTATTCATTAGCACTGGTGGATACGAGCCTTTCCTCATAGTGAATATAACATGCGTCGATTTAGCTTAATAAATATTTATTGGCTCTTTCTTTAGCCATTCTTCTAGTTCAAAAAGCTTTCTCTGCAGTTTATTTGACGTTTCTTTACTAAGCAGAACCCCGTCATCTCCTTTAAAGTCACTAGTGTAAATTGCATACATTCACCGGTCCCACTATAGAGCCTTGTTCACGGACATCAAACTGGATGTCTCTGTCTCTGGATCACCTTTAGCAATATTGGACTAGATGTATCTTAGTTTTGTACATTAGACTAGTATGTCGAACTTTATCGAATATTTCATTTCTTCTAAGAATCTGTTAATCATCAGATGAATCTGTTCTATTGTAGAGTGTTGTTTATGGAATCCAAACTGATAATCCGGTATTAGATTGTTTGTGGTCATTATTATTTTTAAAAGTAGTCTTTCAAACACTTGTCGCAATACCAGGAACAGGCTGATCGGCCTATTGGCTGACGCCAACTAACCTGACTTTCCTGGCTTGTCAATCATTATTATTTAAGCCATTTTTCACTTAGGATTAAGATAACAATGTTCGAATGATGGTATTGAATACAGTAGACTTTGGTTATAACAAACTTGGTTATGGGGAACTTTTGAACGAAAAATTTGAATCGAAACGAAAATTTTGCTACAAAAACCTATATGTATAAGATTTCATGGGTTATAATGAACTTCTGTGATAACGACACCATTTTGTTGTATTTTTTTAGTTCGTTATAACCAGACTCTAGTGTATATAGAATAACTCTTTTTGGTAACTTTTTAAGCATATTTCCTATGATGAGATAATATGCGGGGCCCTTATTGTCATTTACCTATCTATTGCCATTTTCTATATGCTATTGCTAATGCTACTTCTATGGCACAAATTCATATCTCCCTTTAAGCATTAGAAATGGTCTTAAAACCGCAGTTTTAAAATTGACTACTTAATTCATTCATATAAAGTTACTAATATCGCAATTAAAGACGATTTTTAGAGATGAGCCAATTTATATATGGATTTCATCGCTCTTTTGAGCGATGGGAACGATTTTTATTGTGTTAAACTTAAATTAATATCGTGTTTTAAACCTTTTTAACCTGAAAATTGTGTCAAATGAATGGATAACTGAATTTTAAAACTGCGCACTTAATAACGCTTTTAAAGTTAGTATTAAAAGGGACATACGAATTTACTCCTATAAATTTAAATTATTTAATCGATTTTATAGAATTTTTCTTACAAAATTATCATTATATAACATGTCTGGTATAGTAAGGTTATTTTGCGAAGTTTTCACGTAGTTGATTAGTGTCATTTACTCCAGGAATGCATGTGGGTGTTAATGCCCTTGACCTTGCTTGTTCTATTTGCTATTTCTCGATTGCTATTAGCATTCTCCCTATTTACCAATACTGAAAATTTATTGGAATTTTCTAAATTGCAATAATGTTTTATTAGTGTACCAGGAAGATTGCCGAATTGTTTAGTCGTTTGTTTAGTCTAATAACAGGTTGTTAGTCGTTAGTATTATTTTTTTTGAAAACAGTCTTTATGGATGTTATCCTAGGTGAGTTTGTTAACGATGAGGAGTAATTGGACTAATTTCCTCACATGAAATGAGTTCAACTGTCGGATCTAGATATACTGAATTTTCTTCTGTATTCTGACTTGACATTTTCATCTGAGATTCTATGTAACTATGGTATCTGAAACCTAAGAATATAAATGATACATTTTTAATTATAATTAACAATATATGTTTATTGTAGGAATAAATACATTTATGATTATTTTTTCGAGTAAAAGTATTTACTCACGATAGTAAACAAGAAGTTTATCAATCAGTAGAAACAGTCTCGACGATCTTATCGACGCCGTAGTTGATGGACAGTTTTTTAAATAAAAATGTGGAATTATTAAAGTCGAAATATATTTTCTTTGTTAAAAATAGATTGAGTTTCTCTGAAATAATAAACATAAATGTGCATTTCAAAAGTATATTTTCCTAATATTCGAAAAATAATTAAAATATTTAATAAATAAATTTGTATAATAAAAATTAAGGGAGGTATTTTTTTTGTTACTAATCTCAAGAATTTTCAGTTCCTAGTTCAAGCAAACTTGAAAGCAAGCTAAAGTTTTTAGTAATTACCATAATATTATACTACTTACCTATTTGCTTCTGCATATTATTAATCGATTAACAATGCAGTGCAATATTCTTTTCAGAAAATACAACTAAGCATCAACTGTTAAGCAAATAAATAACTTTGTAAGACATTATTCTCAATTAAATTATTAAAATTTATGGAAAACTATACCATAAAGTTTGTTAACATACAAGACTTAGGTGGGCGAACCCATACTCATACTTACCTAAACGAAAAGTTTCCCAACCATGGCTGATTTTTATTAGAAACTTTCCATAAGCTAATTTTAAATTCAGTTTGCCTTCGTCGCAATGCATTTATTAAGTATTCCACCCCTCATTTCTTTTAAATTATAAAGTGGCTTTTGACTTTTAAAATGGAAAGGATTGTAAAGAATGGATTTTTCCATCTCCTTGGAAAGTATAATATTATGCTAAGCTACCAGTTTACATACGATTAAAATATAGAATACAACATGTTTTAACCATCATTATCAGAGCTTGCTCTGCGAAAATGAAAAATGTAAAATTTTCAGAGTAAACACTAGTGATTTCAATACAGAATGTTCTCTTAACAGAAATCATCGGTCATATCTTGAAAACTACGTTAAAAAATTATAATAAAGTTGACACAGAAAATGCTATAAATATTTATTTCACAAATTACTAATTTGAGCGGGTGGAAACTATAGGAAAAATGGAAAAATAATGAAAACTCAAAAAAAGATAATGGAAAGGCATGTAAAAAATATTACAGATAATTTCTTAAAATTGTTCCGTATATTTTTTCTTAAAAATTTCTTCTACCTACATAAAATTTATCATACTTGTGAACTTTTGTTGCGAAATTTTTAATATCTCGAAAATGAAGTGATAGATTTTGAAACATAATAATTGAAAAGGTATTTGTATGCTTTACTTAATAAATCAAATGAAACGTATTTTAATCGCATTAAGCAAAAAGAGCATAACATTTTAGTTCAGTCAGTGAATATTTCATTATCAAATCTATTTTTAAAAAAGTTTTGTTACCTTTTAATGCTATGAAATCCTAGATGAAAAGGAAAATTAGTAGTACTTAAAAAAAAAACCGGTCATTTTTCAGATAAATCCTTTTAATGATGTCCGTATATTATTTCAAAAATTGTCATCCTGTGGTTTATAAGTAGTTTTGTTATAAATATTGTTACTCCTATTAATTTGACGAAAAATACATGTTTTGTATAAAGATCGTTTTAAAAATTCTTTTTGTTTTGTTTGGTTATTAAATAATTCAAATGGTTATTTCTAAGGAAGTTGCTATTGACATGTTGGCAGTGAATTTTTAAAGTATGGAAAATGTGACCGCATGAATGTATGTCATATAGTATACTGAAAGACGTCGATACGACAGACGTTTTCTTATTCGTCTGGCACATCCGTTTAAAACTACCGGCACGATTTTTCCTTCTACATACCGTCGACATAAAAGATGTACCGAAGAAAGAAAATAAACGTTTTAGCTTATACATATAGAATTTAATATATTTTTTAAGCATAAAAATAACTGTCTGAAACTTGCAATTTTCTTCGGCTATTATTAAGAGAATTGTAAAAGATCATAGTTAAGAACTGTAATTTGAAGTTATCTTAAAGATACTAAAATAGAGAAATAATACTTACCTTTTATATTTACTTTTCAGACTGCATCAATATCATATGAACCAGCGCCAAGCGGTAGCCGTCCAAGATTTTCATTGTTCTTTGAATCATTATCAATAGATGATAAATACTATTGTATATTAGTAGAAAATCCTACATTTTTATTTCATATATTATCGACTGATGAGACAATATTGCGTAACAATGGATTAGTTAACTTGCACAATAGTCATTATTGGTCTAGAATCAATTCTCATTGGTTACAAAAAGTCCAGAGTCAGAGCAAGTAGGGACGATAAACGTTTGGTGTGGAATATTGAAAGGTCCAATAATTGGGCTCTTTACATTTTAAGGATTGAATGGCCAGATATACCTAAACTTTCATCGATATAGGTATTCTATATACACACATCAAAAAAAGTTTTGCACCACTAGCATTTTCTGTAAAAAATGAAATCCAAAATAAAACGGTGTTGAAGATCACAAATACAATTTTTTTTTAAATTTCAATAAATTCTGTTTTTTTTTTCATTATGTCACTTATACTTGAACTTATTTTTACTGTCCCTAATGTTATTTCCATTACCAACGATCTCTTCCTACAGTTTAGTGGTGGTGCGAAACCTTTTTTGATGTGTGTAGATTACGGTGCCTTTAGAAATTTAGCAAAACATGCTTCCCAGCGCGATGGTTGGTTATTATTCTTGAGAAGCTCAGGAATTTTTTAACATAACTTTCCCAAATCGCTGGATAAATAGAGGAAACATATTTCCATGGCCACCTAGGTATTACTTTTCAATTTGAAATTTCTTTTTTAATGAATATTTGTACATTTAAATTTGATATGTTTAGATTTTTATTGACTGGAAAGATTAAATCTTAACCGGCGTCGTGGAATCTCTTAGACTTCTTAAATGTTATACCCTTATGTCGCATTTTTAATTGGTAGTATTTTGAGCGGGAGCGGGTTAATACTTCTTTCTCTTTTTAAGGTACTTCATCAATTATTTCCGCTTAAAATCTTTTTTAGACCTAATGTTCCTGAGAAAACGCAACGATGTTTACGTACAAAAATTCACTATATCGGTTAAAGGTTAAAGAAACTTTGTTACGCTAGTAAACCCATTACAAGACACAATATGATGCAATGAATAAGAAATAGTATATGTGAAATTTCAGTAGCAGAAATAGGATCTTATCATTCAGCAACTGAAGAAAGATTGCGTAAATGCATCGAAAAGGATGGGCGTCAATTCGAACATTTAAAATATCATTAAATTAACTTGTTTTTGAACTTTACTCTAGTAAAATGTATTAATTGACGAATCTACAATAAAACAAATGATTTTTTAATTGCAATTATAAAATTTCTCCCATATTATTCAGAGGATATAAAAGTTTGAGAAACAATATAGGTATAGCTAAATAAATTTATTTTCTAAACTTTTCCTTTTTAATTATTTTAAGAGACGACTATTTGTACCATTTCACGTAACTTCCAAGTCCAATGTCTCTTCGTTTTCGCTTTTTTTTTTTAATTCAGATTAATATGGTACCAACATAAAAAGGACCGTACCTTTTTTAAAAATAAAGATATTTTAATCATATTTTCACTGAAGTCTGAAGTAAGATTTTATGTTCTTTTTGCCTACAGCGATTAAAACATACCGTTTCATTTGATTTATTCTAAAAAAAATCGTTTTGGCAAAGCTTAATAAACGCCCTTTGGTTGTTTTACTGTTGCCTAAAATAATATATTTTATAGCCTCTTAAATACGGCATAAAAATAACTTTTCAACAACCTATTACGTTTCAAAATCTAACAATTTGTTTCCAAGATATTAAAAATGTCACGAGGAAATATTCAAAGCGCTTTCTACGGTAAATTTCCGAAGATAGAGGAAAATTTCTTAGAGAAATAATTTATAGAACAATCTTAAGAAATTATCTGTAATATTTGTACCATGCTTTTCCATTATCTTTTTTTGAGATTTCGATATTCTTACATTTTATCTATAGTTTGCGTCCCATCGCAGTCGAGCTAGAAACAATGAGGGTCCATGAGGGATTTTTCGGCCCTAAGGAATCTTGATGATGCAACACTTTTATTTTTCTGTATAAAATATATGTATTTTAAGTTCCCGTCAATATTATTTATATTATTCTAATAATTGTTTCTTCCCTAGGGCCCCAAAGACTTACAATTTTGCATTGCGTCCTTGTGTTCTTATGAAAAAAAGTAGATCAAATCTCTAAAAATGGCATAATTTTGTCCAAAAATGCAAAATTGTAAGACTTTAGGATCCTGGGGAAGAAATAATTATTGGAATAATATAATATTGACGGGAACTTAAAATGCATATGTTCTAAAATAATTAAATAATTAAAATTAATATGATTAATTAAATTATAATTTTTTAACGCTCTATATTTAATAGTTTTCAAGATACGGCCAATGACCTCTGTTAACGGAACAACCTGCATATCCATACACATAATTACATAATTCTAAAGACAAGGCAAGATGACGGTCTCGTTATATTGAAAATTCTTTTATTTTTCATCTACTCCAATAAATTAAAGGAACAAAATTTGTTTTTAATTTTATTAGAATTTTTAAAGAAATGAATTTCTGTGAAGAGCGGTCGTATCGAGATTAAAAAAAAGCATTCTAAAGCTTCCCTTCTACTTCTATTTTTGAGATTTCCCATAAGAAAATTTTTTTGAACTACAGGTGTTGCGCGATTATAAGAAGTAGGGTGAGACAAAAATTATCCAATTTCTTTTTTTCATTTTCTGAAGGGTTCACGGGCTCGGGAAAATGTTTTTCAATGAATCCAATGTATTTTTCCATTAACCTGTTTATTTAGTTTCAGTGTGGTTTTTTTTACGTTAACTTTTTCCTGAGGCTGACTTTGAATGAAAAAGAATCCTTTTGTCTTTGATTATCGATGTCTCAGCAACCAACTATAGTACAGTAAATTCAAAGGTACTTTTAAAAACATGAATAAATCCCCTACAAAACCCTTTTATGATTTTTTGAGAAATTTTTGTTTTACCCTTATCATTAATTTGAAGACTATAAAAATATGACATTTACAGCCTTTTAGTAAACCTACTGTTACTTTACAAATATAGATGGGAAGACCAATGTTGACATGTTATTTTAGGCCTTAATGAACCCTCTTCCCTCTAAATTTTCAAATTAACCCACCGAACCGTTTTTCTGGACCGCTTGATCAAAGTTTTACAAAACAATTAAAGGAACGAGTGTATTGTTTCTAAACATTGTGTACCTAATCATCATCAAAATAAAAAAACAAAGATAATTGTTTTAGATTTTTTTCAAGTTTTTTCATTAGCTACGTACTTCTTTTTGAAATGAAAAAAAAAATCCAAAAATTCAAATTTCAAATTTAAGAAATAACTAATGCAAAACTCGAAAAAGTTACCTTTGTCCTTTTTATTTTGATGATTAAGTATACAATTTTTAGGAATAATACACTCGTTCTTTTAACTCTTTGTAAACTTTGATCAAGCAGTACGGAAAAACGATTCGATGGATCAATTTGAAAATTTGCAAAACTCTCAGAGGTACATTAAGGCGTAAAATACCGTGTCAACATTACTGTTTCCATCAATATTTGTAAAGTAACGGTAGATTTACTAAAAGACTGTAAATGTCATATTTTTGTAGTTTCTTAAAATTAGTGGTAAGGGTAAAAAGAAATTTCTCAAAAAATCATAAAAGGGTTTTGTAGCGAATTTATTCAAGTTTTTAGAACTACCTTTGAATTTATTGTGCTATCGTAAGTTGCTAAGATATCAATGGTCAAAGACAAAAAGATCCTTTTTCATTCAAAGTCATATATCTCAGGAAAAAGTTAACGTAGAGGGGCCAAAAAAAACCACACTGAAACTGAATAAACAGGTTAATTGAAAAATTCATTGGTTTCACCAAAAAAAGATTTCCCGAGCCCGTGAACCCTTCAGGAAAAGAAGAAAAAATTGGAACATTTTTGTCTGACGGTACTTCTTATAATCGCGCAACACCCGTAGCTAAAAAAGTTTTCGTATGAAAAATCTCAAAAATAGAAGTAGAAGTTAAGCTTTAAAATCCTTTTATTTAAATCCTGATACGACCATTTTTCACAGAGAGCTTTCTAAAAAACACTAAACAAACACAAAAAAATGTAAAAAAAACTGCTTTTAATTTTTTAGAATAGAACTTCAAATAAACAATTTCTCTAAATTTAATTAAAATATTGACAAAGAAACATTTACAAATTCTCAAAAACCTCCTGGAACACATACAATTGGAAACTTTATTTCAAGAATAATAAATGACTTTATTCCAATATTGAATACCAGAAAAAATTTACATTACAATATGATGATTCCAAAATTGTGTTATTCATATTTCGTACCTATGCTTTTATGGCATATTTTTAGGCTACGAACTGAACATGAATTTCGCGTTTATTTTTCGATGTGTTGTTAATATTTAAACGACAAAAAAATTCTTTTGGAATTCAAATGGAAAAAAATACCAAAAAAAAAAGTCGAAATTTTATTGTTAAACAATACAATTACGTGAAAAAAGAGAAAAAAATAAATATGCAATTTATATTTTAAAGATCTTTTCTGCATTCATCACGATCAGCATTAGCCGGCCAGTTACAAATATGACTCACTGTGTGATAAACCAGGCCTGATTGACATGTAAATTCGGTTGGTTTTCCATGGTCACAGCGGTAATACTAAAAAATATATAATGTGTTTATTAATATGCTAAAAAATATCAAGAAACTGTTGAGTTTTCCATTAGAATTTTTCCTAAACCTATTCGATTCTCAATTTTCTCGACTTCAAAGAAAACCCACGATTTTTCTTTTAATAAAACTGATTATAGTTTATATTACCAACATTCGTTTTATATGGTAATAAGGACGTTTTACCTAAAATTAAACCTTATAATGGGAATTTCATTGCCCAAGAACAAAACATTCGATTTGTTTCGTCAATTACTATTTAACAAAATAATAACAGAGAGGTAAAATAAACAGCAGCAATGGTCCAGAAGTCACAATAATTAATCGCCGAAAATTACGGTTCGATTCTTTTGTTACCCTTTCAGAGAGCGGAAAATTAGAAAAAATTGTTTTTTTAATCCTCGAACCATTTTTCTTTGCCTTGTAAATGACATGGGTTAAATTGAGGTATTAAATTTTGAAGATATGATTTATTGAAAAGAATCGCGATTGTTTTTAATAGGAAATTATTTTTACGTTTGCCATCATTTAATATTAAAATTTTAAAGTTCAAATTGAGAAATAAATCAAAAAAAAAATGCAGATTTTGCATTCGAGTAAAATAAAATGCAAACAAAAGTTGATCAGCAACAAAAAAACCTGTTTAATTACCTTTGAGCAATCTGGATGAGGCATAAAATCTCCTTTACAATCTCTAGGATAATCAATTTCATTATTTTCTGTAGTCGATGTTGATATGGTTGGTCTTGTAGACGGACTACTTGTAGAGGGACGTTTAGATGGTCTTCTAGTCGTGCTTTCAGTTACCCAATGATCTGGTTTTCGTGTTGTGGAACTCGGTTTATCAAGTGTGGAAGATGATGTGCTTGGTGGACGAGCCCATTCAGGCTTTAAATAAATAATAAATAAATAAATAATTTAATTAGTTGTTTATTAGAATATATGTATATCGGTATTCCTTACCCGAGGTGTGGTAGAAATATTTGGTTCCGGTACTGTATAACGTTTCATGTTAGTATGTAATATATGAAGGAGAACGTTCTTGGGACCACAAATTCCTTGAAAATCATCCATATCGATAGACCAAGTCATGGCACCACCATAACCTTTTGCTTTAATAAAGTCCATTTTTATCTGTATACTTTCAGGATCTTCATATCCAACCCATTGAGTTCCTGTAACGTTTTAAAATGTTTAATGGTTCTAAATTATATTCCTTCCAAATGTCAATTTATAAGTATTTTCTCTTGCCTTTATATGCATATGGTACCATTCCTGCTTCATCCCATTTTTTCGTCCAACCTTCTTCATTTGCATTTACAACTTCACAAATCTCAAAGAAAAATTGACATTTTATATTAAATATTTCCAATCAATTTGAATTTGTTCACCTCATAGTAGGCTAGCATTCCTGTGGCATTAGTGTATGGTCCAGGTTGGCCACCTCCTGCTTCTTTATTAATGTAAGTACCTAGATTGTAATTGTTGTTTCCCTGACTCAAAGTAAAGCTTCTACCATAAAATGGTACACCCACGATAAGTTTTTTCGGCGAACAACCATAATTTACCCAAAGTAAGAGCCCATCATTCTGTAAATATGTAGTTAAACACATTTAATATTGATTCGCGAAAAACGTTCTGAAATAATCAAATAAAAGATACCTATGTAAGCGAATTGGACAAGAAATGTGTAAATGGAATTTTTGAAATTTTCAGTTTGTGATTTCTTTGCACATATAAAATCTTGAAGTTTTCCTTTCAAGCTTCGTTGTTATAAAAGTAACAAATATTCGAAATAAATAATGGTATATGCCTACAACGTACACGTGTGGACTATATTTTTCAATCTAAAAAGCAGGCTCTAATCATTTATTTTTAAACTTACGTTGCACTGCAATTTTCCCTCCACGATTAAAAAAAATTTCTGTTCACTTTACTAAGGCTTCGGTACAAAATACCGAATATATAATATCTAATTTACATAGATCGTTTTGTTTACGAGATTTTTAATGGAAATTTAAAATTAAAATTAATTTCGAAAAAGTTTATGTAGAATTATTGTTAATCTTTTTCCGAAATATTGTTTTAAATCACTTATGTTTTGGCGGGAAACTGATAAAACGGAAAAGGAACTGTAATGTCTGTTTTATTATCAATTTCAAATATGATTATCGATTTCTGATTATAGAGAATCAATTCCTTAATTAGATAAATTTGGATATTAAGTAAACAATTATTGTATACATTAGGAGATTTACATTTATACAGGGTGTTTTCAAAGTTGAGGAGTTCTTTCTTTTAACCGGTAATAGAACTCTTAAAAATAAGTCCAAATAAAAATTAGACCAAAGATAGCCTATACATGTAACAGTTGCAAAATAACAGAGATATGAAGGAAAAATAATTAATATGCTAAGAGGAACAAAGTAAAAATTCGCACTGCATTTTTATCGTAATTTTTTGTGAATGCGGAATATTTTGTGTTTAGTTGTTTCACAATGTTTGTGCTATCAGAATGTATAAGACATCGTTGGCGAATCCACGAGAGTAGTATGTAGTGCTTGCGATCAAATAACTAATGTGAACGGTACTACAAAAAGGACTCTCTTATAGATTCGCCAACGATATCGTTTACATTCTGAATGCACAGAACCTTTGAAAAACAAACAACAAACCATTCCAAAGTACAATAATAAAGCATTTTCATTATATGCATGTCTTCGTTTATGTATACAGGGTGGTTCACAACTTATCTATAAAATTTCAGGGGTAGATGCATCCTAAAAATCCAAGTCGATTTTCTGAGAAAATTTTTTGGAAAATCCTTATGGTTTCTGCGAAAAATAATATTAAAGTTTAATCACTTACAAGCAACGTATACGGGCAGCAACGTATACGGGCGACTGTAATATTTACTAATATGAAAGAAATTTTTTTGCGGAATCCCTTTTAGGTTGGCCTAGGTCATGTACTTCAACAAATATTTTATTTCATTATGTTTAGATTTTACAGTCGACCCACTTTCAGTATCGTACAGTACCTTATTCTTAATTGATTTTCGAAGTGTCCTTTTCGATTTATTTCTTTTGCACAAATGTATTTATATGAATCACGAAACACTCCAATTTTTTTTATAGATAAGTTGTGAATTGCCCTGTATATACAGAGTGGTTATCATCATATATCTCTCAGTGTGGGTGACTTTTTTATTTGAAGAATTAGACTTAATACTTCTTTCTACATCTTGAATGTAGCGGAGAAGACACTACTCTGAATTTCTTTATCGCCAGACATTTAAGACCTTGAGTTTTTTAAAATTTTTTGGACAGCCTGTACAATATTTGTAAAAACTTTTCTTGCCTGCCTACTCTTAATACACTGTGTGGTTATTCGGTCAACAAAGTTTTATAAGACTACCTTTTAAAATAGCCGAGAATTTCCCAATTTGCACAAATGGTGTTTTAAGAAGATTTTTCTTTCAGATCAAAATATTTCAAAAACAGTTAGGTTTAGGTATAGAGAAACCTAATAAGTATTTGAGCCGCTTAATGCCTAAAATATAAAAATGCAAAAATATATAGCCTATTCCATATGAAATAAGGAAGTTGACATTGATTTCCCATACAACCGGAAGTCGCATGATCTTTAAAACATTTTAACTACATACATTGAATCCTTGTTACCCTAACTCTAAAATATGAAAAACTAAAAATAATTTCAAGCCCAAAAGGTTCTAATGAAACAGTTACGTAAATCACCCAGTATATATAAGCATTTTTATCAAAAAATCTGAAATATTGGAACGGTTATAAATAAAAGATCTTTTATTATGCTGTCAGATGACTAGCTTTCCCAAGAATGCAATTTTTATAGAGATTTACGTTCACATGACAACGTTCCTAGAATATGATATTTCTTAGCTTAGTAAGAGAGTTTTTAGAGACATACATTTTCAGGAGTTTTGTACTGTGTTGTGAATTAGAAATTTTATTTTTGTTTAGATATAAATTTTGAACTTATTATAAAGGGAGTAATTTTCTTTTCTTCTGTATTCAAAATAACAAAAGAATGTTGAAATTCCTTGTTTGTAAATTGTATGCCGAAGCAAAATAAAATTACTATAAAGTGAAAAATGGCAAAGTAAAAATTTTCAAAACCAATATTAAGTGTTAAATCTTTGTATAATATGCTTTTTATACTAAAAAATCGCTTTTTATCATCGTTTTTAATTATTGGACTTACTACGTTCAATTTTTCATATGCCCATTGATCATGTGGTCTTTTATATAGAGCACTGTGTGTATCAGCAAATCCAGCCCAATTTCCACGTAAATCGTATGTCATCACATGAATAGCATCTAATAATCTGAAAATTTCAAGGAATACTAGATATAGAAATTTTAATTATTTCAACCAGACTTTAATTGTTTATTGCTTTCAGTGTAATGGATATAGATTTTTTAAGGTAATTTAACCAAATACTTACTCGCAAAGTTCCGGAACATGATACCCTTCATCCAAACGAAACTTGGCAACAGGTACTGCCATAGTTATTTCCCAACCTTTGCCTTCTTTGTCAAACGCTCTTCTTAATTCTTCGACAAAATAAAGAAATGCATTTTTATCGGAGAATTTCCCACCTCGATCTGCCGCCCCCGGGTATTCCCAATCCAAATCGAAACCATCGAACTCATATTCGTGCATAAAGTCTTTATAAATTCGTTTGTTATTCGGATCAAAATTTATCTTTTTTTCACTTACTGACAAGGTTCTGTATAAAAGAGCTCTTTTTTATTTTGTCCGCCACCATAGCCGAATATTTTTCACCCCCCTCAGCCCATCCGCCCACAGCTATTTGAAACTTAACATTGGGGTGGATTTTCTTCAGATCGGTAAAATTCTTGAAACCTCTTTGTTGGATGTCAAACTAAAGAAAAAAATTTTAAGCAAACATTTTCTAAAGTGGAATTTTATCTTTAATATAAAAGCTTTAACAGTGACGGGATGTGTAGGTATAGCATTTGCTGCTACTTATTCCCTTCAATATTTCTAAAAAAAATGCAATTTTTTTATTTATTACTATTATTACTGCTATGATCTTTAGATTACTATTATTTTATATTCTCTTTGCCTTTTTATTTGGAAAATGTAATGTGTATAGGGTGTTCGGAAAAAACGTCAGGAAAATTAAGATGATGATTAAACATGTAAAAATAATGCGATTTACCTAAATTTACCAAAAATTAATAATAATCGAGGTACAGGGCGTCAAAGATGAAAAAATAAACCACATTTCTTTTAATATCTTTTGATCTGTTCCAGCTAATTTCACGAAATTTCGTATTCGGAAATTTTTTGGGATGGCAAATTTAAATTTATCGACAATTTAGTTGTATTTTCTAGAGGGCGCCATGAGCGACGATTAGGACTCCTTTAAACCGCTACAACTTGTTTGTGCTACAATGTATGTCTTTTTAGTATGGAAAAATAATTTTTCCTACTTTTTCTGCTTAAAAAACGTATACGCTAGTCGATAAAACCAACGGTTTCCGAGAAAAAAAGCATCTAAATCTCCTAATGCATGCAAATTATTATAGCAAAAACGAGAGCTATTTTTAGGTCTAAAAATTTTTTTTAATTGGAGACTATTTTGGCTCTAAACTAGTAGTTTCTAGTTTTTTAAGTGTTATTTCTTTATTTTTGTAGATAAAAACTAAAACAAGCTAGAAAAATTATTTCGATCCTTCGAAAATGTGTATATATTATTAGCATTAGGTAGATGCTTTTTTTCTCGGAAATCGTTGGTTCTAGAGATTTCAATAAGGTATACCTTTTTTAAGTAGAAAAGGTAGGGAAAAAGATTTTTCCATACTAAAATGATATATAGTGTACCACAAAAAAATTGTAGCGATTTAAAGGGTTCCAAATCGTTTCTTGTGGCGCCCTCGAAAAGATACAACTAAATCGTTGATCAATTTGAATTTGTAATCCCGAAAAATCCCGATTACGTAATTTTGCGAAATTATCTGAAAGAGTTCGAAGTATTAACTTTTGGTATAACATAAATTTAGGTAAATTGCATTACTTCTACATGTATAATCATCATCTTAATTTTCCTTACATTTTTTCCAAAAACCCTATATAACTTTTTAATGGAAACTGTTAATAATTTATATATTTTTTCTCTTTTTTTTCAAATATCAATTGTTTAAACTATTCGATCAATTGGATCATCAATCATCATCAATTGGAATTCATTCAATTGGAATGGGAATTGGTATTTTCATATAGAGAAAATTTTGAAAGATGTGGTAAAAAAATTTGTTAGAAATGTTTAACCAACTGGATACCAAAAATCTGTATTTAATTGCTTTCGTTTCGTGTCAAGACATTTTTTTTTTGGAAAAACCTTTTATTCTCGAAATTTAGAGTTTCCAAACCACACAAAATTTACATAATTACTATATTTCTAAAAAAATCTCTCGACTAACGATAAGCTGGACCGATACGATTAAACTTTTAAATTTGGCTCGCATAAAAATAACCTCATTAAAACCAAATATACGAACCTCAGGATCAATGACGAGGATTTCCCAGGATTTGTTGTCGACTCCGATAAAGGAATATATGATATGGGTGCATAAATCTACGCGAATGTCATTCAGACTGTAACTACCTATTCCTGGGCGGTAAACGGCCCAAGTACCCCAATAACACACGACCCTCGCTGAATTGGCCTCTAAAAAACAACAATGTATTGAGCCTGACATTCATTTCTAACAGCAACATGTACCTAGAAAAAAGACTAATGTGGGAAGATTGGAAATTTTGTAGTTAATCAATTATAATGCAGGAATTTTAAATGATATTTCATTTATTAGTTACGTGGGTTTAGAACTGTAAGTTTAGTTGACAAGTCTTCCTATTTCAATTTTTAGTTCCCCTTTATCAGCTCTCATGCCGTTTTAATTTAATGCCTAAAATTTTTATTTGAATTCTTTTCTACTTCTTGTTGAAGATCACTAGTTGACCATGAAATAGGAATAATTTATTTGATGCGTCCTTTATTCACCTGACTAAGGTGCTGTCTCATAGTTCACATTCAATCAACAATTCAGTGCCATCAAATTTCAAAGAGTTTTGTAATACTCTCGAAACTCCTGACATTAATTTCAATAGGAAATTAACCATTGTTGTTTATTTGTTTTAATTTAGTTTTGTTTCTTCATAATGTTTATTTCATATTCAAATTTCTTTCATAATGCTTTTTGGAAAAAAAAAGTGAAGTATTGCTTGGTGTTTTTTTTTTAATTGAACATTTTTGTTTAGAGAGCTCTACGAACAAACTTTCTAAATAAGAAAGGTATTTTTAACCTTTGAATATTGACAAGTTTGCTTTGAAGTCATGACTAAATATATTTAGTTCATAACGCTCATATTGTTCTTATTTGAGAAAATATGTAGATTTCTTATTCTTTTAATGAGCTACTTTTTCCTCTAATAAAATATTGAAAAGTTTTTAAAAACAAAATATAATGATAACAATAAACAAGCACCTTTTGTAAATGACAAGGCCAGTTAACTTGCAACATTTCCTTAATAAATTTAAATTAATAATAATTTATATGCAACACCTCCATTCAATAAGTATGCAATTGATAAAATTTCTAGACATTACGTGCATAAATGCCGAATCTCCTATGTTTAATACATAAAATATTATTTAGTGTGTTTAGTTTTCTATTCCTCTTTATATACTTTTAGTCCCGCAACATAGATACAGTACTGAACAAAATTAACATGTCACTAAAATAAAATCTAAAATTTATGTTTTGCAATTGTTGCAATTGTTTGACAATTTTAAAGAGACATTTTTAATATTTTGATTAATAATAATAAAATCTGTCAAAAACTGAAATTAGTTATTAGCTTTGTTTCCTGAGAAATGTTTTTGCTCGATTTTATATTTTGAATATTCAGTCCAAACAATTTGAAGTTTAAAATTTGATTGTCCATAAAATTTAATGGAACTTGAGGCTGAGTATTAATATAGAGCAGTAGGGGACATTTGCTGCGTTATATTGCTAGAAAGTAAACTATTCTATAATAAGTCGTGTAATTAATTACAAGTTTTAATGAAATTTAAACTTATAGTCGGAGGACAATACGAGAACGAAAACGATGCATCACTGCAAGAGCTAAACTTTTTCTTAGGTAATCCGCCTAAAAAATGAATCGACGGTTGGTTGTTCAAAAATAATCTCGAACTTCTCTGAAATCTATTCAAAGAGTAAAAAGAAATCGAACTGGGCATCAGAAGATCAGTAACTATATTATTATTCATTAGAAAAAATAGTTTGCACCATTGTATTTTGCTAAAGATTATCAAAATTAGTTTGTGAATTATTGGAATCGAGTTTAACTCACATATGAAAATAAAGTGAGTCTACAATCTCCTAGCGAACATGAATAGGTCTATCGAAAGCCATGAGGGAGTTACACAATGAAACATTTTTCATTTTGTGTTGGTTCTATATTGGGCTGGGGAAGAATTTGTTGTAACACTCGTATTCAGTTAGTTGCTAGTCTATCAAGACCAATGAACGCATATTTTTATCTTGACAATATTGAAATTGAACTTTTAGTGGCATTTAGTTCTTTTCAGGGAGAAGATTTCTTTAGTTATGCGAAACAATGCCTAACCTCTAAAACGCCCGGAAGTGAATGCGATAGAACATCAAATTGGACGTTTTTTTTAAGCATGGAACATACTTTAAAGAAACAGCGACTCCGTATACCTTCATCTGCTGACTTGACTGAACTCGATATTCTAATACTATTGTCCATTTAGTAAATTGATTAAAATAAATTAAGGGTATTGAATATGGTTTTATGTAAGAATCTAATAATTAACAACGAAACAGATCATTGTTAAAAACTTAATAGTGTGTAATTCCATTCCTGTTGGGTACAACTGCTTGAATACGCTGAGGCGTACTTAAAATTAAATGAGTTAACTCATCTTGATCCAGACCATCCAGTAACCTTAGCGGCACCTTGAATCGGCAGTTGACAGCCAAATGCAGCTCGTCTAAGCATATTCAATGCAATTCAAATCTAGAGTCAGCGGAGGTAAAAATAAATCATTAATGTAGTAGAATATTTGCCGTTGCTCTGGCTCTGTACAGGCAAGCGTTGTAATTCAGGAATTTAAAATCAGGCTCTAAATTGCATCGATAATTGTTCACTACGTTATTAATAATGTTGTCGGCATAAATTTCAACTGTCATTATGTGAAGGGCACAGGGAGAAAACCAATCAAGTCCGTTGAAATTGGAGCTTAAAATTCATTATTATGCTCATTCACAATTATATTTTGAAAATAAAAATTGACTTTTTTATATTTGAGGAAAAAGTGGCTTAGTTGATTTTTTCTCTGTACCTTTCATATATTCACAAACTTTCAATTGCCTTCGACTTTTGCAGAGAATTTCACCATATATCGTCACAGTTCCACTTCCGAATGAATACACATCTTGAAAATATCGTTTGTTAACCTTGGTATTTCTCTCTCTTCAGATATAAATTGATCATCTATCAGTATAGAGACAAAAGCGACTCTCATTGCTAAACAACATGGTTCGCCACTCTATATTCCAGTTTATTCTGTTATTACACCAAAACAAACCTTGAGCTCTATAGCAATTAAAACCTCCTTCACGTAAACGGTTTAAACAGTTCTCGGGGTGAATTCTAATTGCAGGAAAAAGATCGGGATTCAATTTCTTGTAGGCTCTATTCTAGCTTCTCGCAAGATTAATTGGTTTTCCCTTGCAGTCGTAATTCTTAGCCTATCTTTTTTACCTCTCCTTAATCTTACCGTATCATTAAATCGGTTATGATGGGAGTGCACTTAAGTATAGCGAAACAAATATAAAAAACGAAAAAAATTTCCAGAATCCAAGTGTGATATTCTTAATTTCTAGTAAGAGTTATGTACCTACACGAAATAAATAACAATTTTTGTTAAAAAAAAATGGATATTTCAATACAGATGTACCTCTTTTTTCTTAAATTTCTTTCAGAGAAAGTTACCATATCCATCCTTAACCATATCCATATCCTTAACTTATTTTCATCAGTTTATATTAAATAAAATTTACACTTTTCAATAAATTTTCTATAAATAATATAGTTTGTTGTGTGACTTACTTCCTAATTTTTAATATATTTATTTTTATTAGTTATTTTTGTGCATTTAAAACATTTTTTATAATCTGTTAAAACTATTTTATGCGTTAATGTTGTGCAGAAATTTAGTTTTACTAGAAGAAGAAGAAATATTTCGAATATTTGCCTGAAAGCGAATCAACCTTCGTAATATTCCATATTTACATATACAATGTAAAACTGTTTTAATTAAAACTTGTGCTAATAATGTACATAGATGTTATAGTATGTTTTATTATATGCATGACTTACCCGCATACTGAAGTAAAATTGTTACCCCAAAAATGAGAGTAATCCAGTACATATTTGATTCTGAAATGCAAATTTAATTTTTACACTTAGTTATGTAACCTTTTGTTAAATTTTCAACTTTTTGCATATTTACTTTTGAGTAAACATACACAAGTTTTCACCAAAAAAAAATCGTACACTTTTACATAAATAGATTCTTAAGTAATAAGAAAACTTACGATAATAGTGAAAAAAAGAATGATAAGGATCCAATATATCTACACTTCAGTAAAACTAACAGAAACCGATTATTCTTTTATGGCCAAGTTCTTAGCCTTAAGTAATCTTCACACCCATACCCTTCTTTCATTTATATGGTCGTTGGTTGACATTTTTTTCTTTGTGTCGTCGACCAAAAGATTGTAGCAGTCATCATCTTCTTGCATATAAAATTCCTGCATTATTTTTCCTTCACAGGAAATCGTAACGTATTCAGTAAGTGCACGAGGCTAGACTAATTGTAACTATCAATTGAAATATAACAAATGCGATAGTTCTTAATATTAAAAAAGAGCGTTGTTTCTATAGTTGAGTAATTGTCATTTTAATAAAACAAAATAATATTGATTCACGTGCTGAATAAAGGGAAAATAACATTTAATGAATGATCCAGTTCCATTAGCTGTTTTACTCCATCATTTTGAATATTAAAATTGTTGTTTACCCAATAAAATGAAATTTACTTTCATACTTTAAGTTTTCTTGCACTTATGGGTTCTTGTTTTTTCTTTTTTTAAAGCATATTTATGTAAATTCGATTGAATATCAATGCACTCTTATTCAAAATTCAGGATCACTGACCGGCTCAGAAAGTTCACAACGAGAAACTGGTTGGATTTTTTTTTATCTAATTTGTAAATATTGGATTATTTAGAACTATATTTTCTATGAAAAATGTAGTAGTCGATATGTTTGTATTACGGTACAAGAACTTATAACTGTTCATTACATTTTTTGTTTAGGCTCAAGAAATGTAACTATTTATATACATTGAGGCCTAACTGACACAATTCTTTTCATTTATTTTTAAATATATTTTTTTATATACCTATACCTATCTTATATTAAGATAGGTATATACCTATCTGATATTAAACTATTGACAAATGAACCGTTTGATCTATGTCTTTAAACTATAAAGAACCTAATTTAAATAAAATCAATGCAAATTGGTTTAAATGCAAATCCTATGATAATTAAGTGTTATTCATCATTCGAATACCAGGAAAGGTCATTACTCCATGTTTTTATATTCTTGCTCTTCGTTCAACATTCGATGTATACAAGAATTGATTGAATAGTAGCGGCTATGGTAAAAAAAAACCAAAACAATCTATTATACTTTTCGATAATCAAATCGGACAATCAAAATTTTGTTCAAATTCATTTTTGAATAAATGCTGAATTTTAACAAAGTTTTCATTGTATAGTCATTGTATAGTATTTCATTTCATGGTATAGTTTTTTGTCCAGAAGTGTACAGGGTGCTCCAAATTGGTGGCTTTTATTAGAAAAAACCTTTTTCCTGATTACATAGAAAAAAAGTAACCTAGGTATCTACAGATCGATTTTTGAGAAATACTAAATGGAAAAAACCCCACTGTACTATTCGTAACAGAGATACAGGGCGTTTCTCGATTTTCAACCATTTCAAAAATTGCTCATAAATTATTTATTTTAATGGGACACATATGTCGATTTTGCTCAACGAATTAAGTTTTATATTTTAGCGATTCTTATTGACATATTTCGGAAACTGTTCAATCACCTATTTTGAAATTTGGAGGGATAACCTATCTAAATATTATTGACATTTCCTGTAATCTTTGTCAAATTGGGACCAATAAATACGAATATACAGCGTTTCTATTTCTATATTCAGTGAATCTGCCTCTCGCAGCTCAGAATTTTAATAGATATAGGGGGAGTTCTCCCAGTACCCGACGCTTAATGCTTATTTGAAATAAATAAAAAAGTATATTTTCATCATCATGACAAGTTGATATATTTCTTGTTTATTAATTTTTCTCACCTTTCATTTAACTTTTAGGGAAATGACAACGTGTTTCTAGTTTTATTGATATTGCTAATGTCCGATACTTGGTACCAACCGGGGCTGGGGGATTTCCTCCTATCTCCATATTTTTATCTCACAACAATAAAACGTTAATACGTCGATATGATAATGGGTTTCGTAAAAAAACAATTAACAATATTTTTATTGAAAGATATTAATGAGAAAAATTTTTTTGTTGAAAACGCACCAAAAAATGCATTGTCTTATTTACTTATCGACACTAATTAAACATAATAGAAAATTTTGGGTGAAATCGGTAAAGCAGCCTAAGAAAAAACGGGTTACATCTGTCAAAATCGTGGGCTACGAGGGACAAATTCCAAACGCTGTATATTCGTGTCTACTAGTCCAAACTTGACGATATTTACAGGAAGTGTCAAAAATATCCAGAAAAATAATTTCTTAAAATATCAAAACGGGTGATTGAGTATTTCCCGAGATATATCAATAAAAATCTCCAAAACACAAAATTTAATTGGTTAAACATAATCGACATGCGTGTCCCCTTGAAGAATATTCCAATTCTGTAAACATATCTAATGTTAAAGAACTTCTTGAAGGGCTATCCGATGGCGCATAATAATGGTTTCCTCGCTCGTCTATTTCGCCGCAAACAAATACAAATTCGTTTTTTTATATGGAAGCCGTAATAACTTATGAACTTAAAACAATACATATGTATTGAACGCGACAAGAGGTTGTTCCAGGATAGAGTTTTTGATGCTTTACATTTAAAAAAATATATATCATCAAAATCGGACTGTAAATAAAGATTTTACAGGGGCGGTTCGGTTTTAAATGAGCCACACTGTATATCGAGTCCTTTCCAAAATTAAATATTCATGGACACTTATTGTTGAAAATAACTGAAATATTGTCCGATATATCTTTTTTATTGAAGTAGGCTGTGATTTTCCAATATTACTTAGCATCATCATGGATAAAAGCATAACGTCGATTTAATCCGCATATCGCATAAATACACTTTTTGGCAAAATGTGGATATTATGCCCTCGTTTTAAAGAAGCCCTAAATGTTCCTTCCTACAAAAGTAAAAAATTCCAAAAATATATGGGACCCATGTGATATGCGGATTAAGCCGACAATAATGTTTTCAACATAATATTAAGCGACGAAAACACCACAAGCATCTGGTGAATACATAATATTTTTATTATTCAGAATGATTACTATTTTTATACTAATTAATCTAACAGATTTTCAATTAAAACAATTTAACACAAAGAAAACAAAAAATAATTTTGTTTCATTTTCAGAAATAAGTGTCCACAAATATGTATATGATTTTGGAAAGGACTCGTCGTAGGTATTGTTTTAAGTTCCATATAAAAAAACAAAATTGTATTTGTTTGTGGGCAAACGAATGAGCGAAGAAAAAAAAAGTATTCCATTTGACAGCTCTTAAAAAAGTCATTTGAAAAAGTGTTTACAGAATTGGAATACCTATTCTGGGAAATGAAAAAATTATGGGCGCGTTTTAAAATGACTAAAAATCGAAAAACGTATTGCATCATGTTTACGAATAAAAATATTACAGTGGAGTTTTTTTCATGTAGTATTTTTCGAAAATCGATCTCTAAACACCTGGGTTACTTTTTTTTCCATCTAGTCAGGAAATAGATTTTTCCTGTTAAAACACACCAACTTGAATCGTATATACCTACCTAATATTTCGTAAATTTTAATAAAATGTTTTGTAATTTGAGTATCCTCTTTTGGGTAGAATTACAACATTTTTCAGCTTAAGTGATTGTAACATGACAGAAACGATAACAAAATTAAATCGGTAAAAGTACAATCATAAATGGATGTAGATATAGAACAAGGAATCATACGCCATTTTATGAAGTCTGAGAAATCGCGGAAACATATTTTTTATTAAGCGTCAATCAAAATCGTATCTTCTTAATTTATAACTATATTAACCCTTTTTTGTTCTCCTGGTATGTTAATTACTGTAAATAATGTAAAAACCAAACAAAAAATTAACATATTATTCCACAATATAGAACATTTGTGGCTCCGTTTACTAAAACCATCTATTGAAAAAAACAAAGTTAGTAAGGTTTCGATTCAACAAATGGGACTAACAATATGACATGGAAATAAAAACAAAGCCTCATTAATATTATCGCACTGAGCAACCTATACACGTGAAATTGAAAATTTTTCCGATTTGGTGTTTGATTCCTTGTTCTACATATATTTACGTCCAAATAAGTGTTAAACAAATAATTTTGGAAAAAAACGAAAGATAATAAAAAAAGAAATAAATCAGTTGGTTTCGTAGCCTCTTTTTTTTATTAAACATAAAAAATAATTAAGAGGCAGGAAACTTTAATTTTAACTGCTTACTTCCAATTTTGTAATGTTCTCTTTAACTTTATTTCTCCATTCTTCTTTTTCATGATTTATTACTCTACTTGCCAATCAAACCCTTCTCACTTGAATTTCTCAAGAATTCTCAGAAAATATGTCTTTGTTTTGATTATTATTTTGGAATGCTGCAATCTTCCAGAAGCAATTTTTTTTTTATAAAATGATTTAATAGAAGCGTTTTTCACAAGAACCAAACGCGTCAATTTTCGAATGTTTCTGAGCTATAGTAGGAAAATTATAAACTTTAGTACCTTTAAATTTCGGGCTAATAGATTTCTGGAAAATGCAAACAAGTTGGGAGATACCTATTTATTAATTTACTTTTATGAAGACTTACTCTTCGATATGAAATTCATATTGAACTTTCTTCAGAAAGTAACAACAATTAGGCCAATATTGAAGGGGATGAAGAGGATAATAGTGAAGAGTGCGAAGCATAAATTAAAATGATTAAATTTTCGTTTTAAAATAAAACTTAATAAAAAAAATTAATTCTACAATAATCAAACAATTCCGCTAATTTTTTGAGGTTGTCTGCTCATTAACCGATTAGATTATTAAGCGACATAGTAATCCATTTTTCTGATGTTCTTACGCACCTACTTAACAAGTATCATATCGCAATTCTAAACAGTCTTAATATGAAATGTTTTTTCATCTTTTGAAAATTTTAATTTTTGAACTTGTTTGGTCCCTATGAAACACGCTTCAGTTGATTCTGGTATTTACAAAAATTTCTTTTTCTCGATAATTAATCTAATTCTTCGTTTTAATCTGACATTTTTGTGTTTTGATTTTTGCAGAATTTTTTTAAAATGATTTTCTTTGATTTTTAATTTTAATTTCCCTACTTATTTAGATTCAAAATCCAAGCTCTTCTCTAAGTCGATATTTGGGAAACATTAGTCGATATTGTATACACATTTCTATGTAAAACAGAGTTCACAGCTGCCTGTTTTATCGACGAAAATAGACATTTGAAATTGACGTTGACGGACAATCAGTTGTGTGTATGAGTCTTAAAAAAAATTGCAAACAAAATAAGGAAATTGAGTAAAATCCTCTTTATTAGATCGGTTTTTTCGCTATTTCAGCCCCAGTAATACATTTTTTATTGATTTATACATATTAAAACTACATAAAGTAATATCTTTGAAGTTTGCTATGTGTTTATGTTTGACAAAAACGAAAATTTAGTTAATTGCTATTTAAATATTTCTGAAGACTTATAAAACTAATATTAACTGATATTATGGTTATTATGGAAAACTATTATACTCAAGAAAAATGCCGAGAACTTTGCCTACATATTGATCAGTTACATTTGAGTTATCTAGCTATGGAAGAGAGTCCAGAAAAGCTCCAGTATCGTTCCAAATTGGAAGGTTAGAATGTTAATATAAGAAAAATAACATAAAAACCCTGAAAATATTTTAGATTGTATTGCTGAATTTCTATGCCTTACACAACATAGGGACATATTTATCTTCCCTGATACTGAACAAGTCTTTTATAGCTCAGCCAAATACAAAAAGGACTTTAGTGGTTATAAAGCGACCATGGGCTGGAATGCCATTCAAATTTATGCAGCAAATTTATTGAGTCAACCGTGGCGAAAGGAATATCGCCAAATTAAGGTATCTAGTTGAAGTTTGTCTTAAATGTTATTGGGTGAAAAATTCCTTGTAGACATATTGTGGCTTTTATAAACACCAAGTTGAAGCTAATTTAGTTGGAGCTGAGACTATATTTGAGGCAATGGGTTATACACGTGTTGAAAGTGGAGTTATGGTTTTAGATGGTCCTATTTGCCCTGATAAAGTATCAAGTATTTCTAGAGATTGTTTGGTAGCCTATGTGGAATGTCAAGTGAGTCTATTTTAAGCGCTATAGATATTCTTGTAAGCAGGTGTATTTTTTTATAACATAGTTCAACACTATTCATATTTTTTCTAATACTCACCATAATTTCTTCATATACATGCATAGATTTTGAAGCATATTTGGGAAGAGGTGACGCAAAATTCAGAAATCAACTTAAGCTGGTTAGAAATTTTAAAATATCGTGCAAGTTATCCTGGCAATGTGGAACACTGCATTAGAAATATAAAGTTGAAATGTGACCCTAAACACTGTCAGCCACAACCTGTTCGTAATTTAAGGACAACCGAACCATTTGAAAATCGCTATTCAAGTCAGACCTCAGTTTCCAACAATTGTGCAACAGTAGCAAATACTTATTCCGCCGGTTTAAATAATTTTAATCACATGACTCTTCCTGTTGGTATGATAGTTCCTCCAGGTACCACTTATCATTGGGATTTTCAATTCAATGATATCTCAAATGTTTTAGTGCCATATTGTATTTCCCATCCAAATTCTTTAGAATATGCTTATGGTACTTGTTCAGCACCTTTACCTTTTGTAAAACCACCAATGTTGCATTCTAATGGTTATTTTTATGGTAACATGCCAGTACCTCCTCCAGTGTATCAGGTGCCAACTGGAAAATTAATTGAACTGGACAATCATAATAATGGATATGACGTTGTCGATGACGGATCTTTGAGAAAGAGAAAAACTCGATTAAACTCAAATGGTGTTTTAGAGAGCGACAGAAGACTTATTGATGAAGATTTGACACGAAACGAGCTTGGTTCTGGTCATGATGAAAAATCAAATGTGGAGGAAGATTGGGGCTATGTTTATAGAAATTTAGAAAAGCAGGGGTAAACTAATAAATAACTGGCTCCTTCGAGACACTAACCTCTATTGGATTATCCGTTTCTAGATATACTAAAGATATGGGAGAACGTGGCGACGTTTTGTTAGGTACTGATAAACGTAAACATATTAAGGAACAAAAAAAAGTCAAAGCAACGAACTTAGACGATGCCATGTATAGCCTTGGTTTTCACGAAAGGCCTTTAAAAGTCACTGAAGCATTAGAGCATATTGACAAGAAACCAGAAAGTTAGTTTAAAATTATTTATATGAAAAGGGGCATACAGAAATGGAAAATTATTTTTTAGAAATTTCCCAACCTAAAGAACGGAAACATTCTCAGGGGAGTTCATATGAAAATGTAACGACCAGCGAAAAAGGCGTTAAAAACGTTTCTAATCCAACTATAAAAGTTACATCAAAGGAAATTGCAAAAGATGCGAAGGAATATGTTGTCAGTGAAATGCCAACAAATTCAGTCGCTGTGAAAACTAGTAAGTATTAGTAAACATTGAAGAAGATAGGTAGGTAGGTTTCATTTTTATTCAAGAAAATTGATGGACGTGTTTTTCAATACGTAATTTGTTTCAAGAGTTGAACTCTCTAAAATTTCATAGTTTCCTATACGAACAGAAACTTTTTTAATATAAAACTTTATTTGTAGTTTCTCCACTGGTAGACAAGTGGGAATGTAAATCATGCACATATTTGAACTATCTCGCGAAGGAAATTTGTGAAATGTGTAGCAAGAGCAGACATACAGTAAAGGAGCCTCCAATGGAAGTTGGTGGTCCCGAATGTTCGAAGTGCACCTTGGTGAATCCTCGTGCCGCGACGGAATGCAAAGCTTGCGGAAACAATTTAAAAAATTCACCTACTTATATTTGAATATAAAAGTGTTTCAAACTAGTAAGCTTTAAAAAGACTCATATAAGCTATTAATTTATTAGTTATTTTGGTTTTTCCCCTGGACTCAGTTCTTCTATTTTATTATGATTATTACTTAATTATTGTTGGAAAGTTTTATGGTATGATTTAAATAAACTATTTCAATGTTGCGTTAACAATTAATTTTTATGTTAATGTAATAGTAGGAAGCCAACTTCCTATTCGAGTCATGCATGATTAGAAAAGGGGATTTTATTAATGTTATTTTTATGAGGCATGTCGGGACCATCTTTGTTTATTAGCTGATGCAGGCTTGTGCGAGACATTTATTTTCAATTAGGAAAAACCTTAATTTTCATATTGTCCATTTTATCCTCACATTTTCCGCACTTATATGTATAATTTGAAATTCCATATAATTTGAGGATTTCTGCACAGGTACATCGGTAACGCTGGTCATACCATGCAGTAACAAATAGTTGCTGTACTTCACTTGTTTTCCTAGAAAAATTTGCCGTGAACTAGTCTTTAATCTGTGATGTAATCATGTGCCATCGATTTTGCTAATTTCACGACTAAAAATATATAATAGCTTTATAGAAGATAAATTAAATACTCCAACTATCCGTTTACGCATGCTTTGATATCAATCGGTATACATCAGTAAGAATTCAGTTTTTTTATGTCTATGGTTTTTCTTCTTTTTCCGCTGTTACAACTTTCTGATCTCAAGAACCAGCCAATTTATAATGACTATGATTGGAATACGATTGACTCGCCACAGGAAAGAGTCCTGTCAAAAAATGTGCAAATGGATCCATGACGTCATTATATCAAAGAAGATATTGTCAATATCGAACTTAACCTAACTTAATGATAAATATTATTATACATAAGTTTGAGAAACTTTTGAACGCAATAATGACTCTCTTGCCTGATAAAATTAATGGAACGGTACGTTTCCGTATAAGGAATCTCTCACTATAATTAGTGTAGAGCTTATAAAGCTCTTCTAGAAATTTATTCGAATATTAGGTTTATCATCATAGGATAGGGAAGAAAAATAAATTTAAAATGTGGAAAAAATTGTAAATCTATTAAAAAAAATATCTTTATCTTCTTACATCATCTTGATTGAGTATTTATTCTCATTCTGTCTCTTCTCCTCTCCTTGTATCATCTCTACACTTTTCTATTTTAATAACATATAATATACATATTATTTGATTATGATGTTTGCAAAAAATTTCTTTAAGATAAAATCAGAGTAATTATTATTACAACACATAAGGTTTGTTCCAAATGGACATTGAGTCATGTTCATTTACAATAAC
>JABRWK010000006.1:1549197-1670112 GCA_013372445.1 Hypothenemus hampei
AAATAAAAAAAAGAAACAATAAATAGAAAAACCGGTTTCGCCTAAATATCTTCAGAAACGTTCCAGTTGAAAACTTGATACTGCTTATTTGTAATTACAAGTAACATGCTTTCCTCTAATTTAATCTCTTCTTTTAAAATCCCTTCATGATATATTCTTATATCGAACATCCCGCATACTTTGTTGAATGGACATAAAGGTTCTCTATCCAATAAAAAAAGTCTTTAAAAAAATCGGAAAATTTTGAAAACTACAATACAACGAATATTCTAAAAATATTACGGACATGCCTCACCGAATTATTTTATTGTTTTAAGCATTGCATAAAAATTACATAAAACTCCTGTATAGATATAAATTTAATAAAAAAACATAATACAGATACAGAAAAACGTTCCTTAAGTCCCGATCTTTTCATCTACGAATAAATTTAACTGATAGTTAAACGTCATGGCTATGCTGAAATCAGCCAATCAAAGTAACGCTTTTATGCGTAATCATGACAATTAACTGTCAGTTAAATTATTGATGAATATCGATGATCGGGCCTAAATGATAAAATTTGTTTTGACTGTTTCATAACCGAAAATAATTTTAGACCCTCAAGTTGATACTGTCGACCTTTATATCGGCGTTATTCAATATGGGGCTTATATGGAACAGAATTCGACCGTTACCAATCCATGCATTTATGTATGCCCTATTACAACCAGACTTGATTATCCCATGTTTGACGTTTACTTAAACATTTCTACTAGACTAGTGCAGGTATGAGATAGATTTGAATAAACTGGTTTCAAATTACATAACAAAATTATGTTATTTAGATGTCCTCAGAAGTTCAGCTGCATGCGAATTACTATACGAACAGCATTCAAAAGATAGGCCTATGCGTCAAATTTAACGCAGTATTGACCAGCTCTTAAAAATATAACTAAGTGAAGTGTATACTTCAGTTATGTAACACAATAAAACTACTGAAGATATTTTATATTTATATCTTAATGTTTTGTGATTGTTTATAACCAAACATTTATTTCCTCAATTAATTGAAGAC
This sequence comes from Hypothenemus hampei, assembly GCA_013372445.1. Classification (NCBI taxonomy): domain Eukaryota; kingdom Metazoa; phylum Arthropoda; class Insecta; order Coleoptera; family Curculionidae; genus Hypothenemus; species Hypothenemus hampei. Next base: position 1,550,255 of record JABRWK010000006.1, read on the forward strand.
TTATTTATTTTATTTTTTGTATTATTTTTAGTACTAAAATATATACTAATTAAATTCACAATGACTGAAACAAAATGTTTATTGTTTAAATAAAATTACCTGCAAATTTGGAATAACTCGGGATTTACGCTTTTGTCATAATCGCATCATGTGTCTATCATGGTAAACAATCATGACCATCAGCTCGAGTACCAGTATTAACTTTATAGGGATTATCTTTGGCATGCACACTTTATATTAAATAATTGTTGATCGACAGGTAGGTACTTAAAATTTTCTCACTTTGACGCCAAATATCTGTTATGAAAACAATTAGTCTGCAATGATAAATCGATTATTTTCTTGTTGTGCAGTTTTAAAACTTGAAAAATATGTATTTTTTTTTTAATAAATAATCTCTAAAAAGATAATTTTTATTGGGGTGTGTACAAACGAGACTTCATCTTTTTGGGAACAAAGTCTATAAAAAATAAGGAAACCTCAAATATACTATTTTTGTTTTCGAGATAAAACTTAATAGAAAATGTTCCCGTACATAATGTTCTAATTATTTTATTTTTTCAAATACATATCGAGAGCTTTATAACAGATGCGTAATTATTAGGTAACTGTTGTATAAGTTTTGCAAGATTTCTGTTTTTCAGGTATCTGAAGTGAATTGTTCAAGGCGTTTTACGTTATTTTAAAGCACATTGTTATGTCGTCATTTTGCGATATTTATTATTTATTTATCGCTTGAGAAACCAAAGTTATGTTATTCACAAACATGTCAAATCAACATCAAAAAGTGAGTGATTTAATCTTTGTTCAATTTAAGCTTAAGGTCAATCCATCGAATGCGGTCAAAAACATTCAGGCGATCACTGGCAAGGTCGACTCCAGACAGAACGACTTGTTGGAGATGATATCATCAAAAGTTTCGATCTGGCAAGAGGAGCAAAAAAGACAAGCAACGCTCCGGACGACCATTTACTATAAACGGAAAGTCGAATCGCGCTTAAGTTAACCGAGACCTGGCCTATGATCTTCTTATGTTCCAGTTGATCATCGATCATTAGCTGTATAATAGGAAAATATTCAAAATCATCTATACCTCATAAATTGACGAAAAATAAAAAAAATCGTTGTATTTCCAATTGTAAAGTGCTGCTGCATATTTTCAAAGGGGAGGCTTGGATCAGATACTCACTTTCGATCAGAAGTGGGTCTTTTGCGCGAATCGTCGAATTGGAAAGCAGTCGCTGGAACGGATCGACTCCTACATTGTGATGTCAAAATCGGAAATCCACCAAAAGAAAGTGATGTTCAATATTTGAGGGATGTACGATGATCCTATGCGTTGGAATCTGCTCTCACACAGACAGGTTATTACCATCAAATGTCAATTGTGAACAACTCGACAAAATTTAGCAAAGACTGGTGAGAAAGGGTGTCATTACACGTCGAATTTTCTTTCGTCAGGATAACCATCGAAAATCAATCAGCCCTCATGTAGCCTGGATATTGCTCCAAGTGATTAGTAGTTTTTCCGGTCGATGGAACACGTCCTTCATGGAAGCCGTTTCATTAAAGAGGATAAGGTCAGAACGGCATTCGGCGACTTCTTTAGCTTGAAATCTATCAAATTCTATACCGACCGAATCCGTTCAATGCGTGGAAAGTGGAAGAACGTCATCCATAATAACATCAATTACTTTTTTTTAATGTTTCTTGGGTGACATATCACTTTAGCGTAACAGAGACTAATGTTTTTTTATACAGGGCACTTCCTTATCATTCTTAGAAGTGGCCTAGGTGAGGAAAAATTTAATTTTCTCAAAAAATTTTTTCGGAAAATTTTCTTGAAAAATAGGATTTTATATTCATTTCAATACTTCTTCTCATTATTTAACTGTCTTACGGGATCAGGGAGTGCAAAGGGGTGCTGGGTGGGGTAACTGAAACATGATTCTAGTATATTCCCACACTTAACTTCACTTTACATTACATTACTTCACCTCATCTACAGTAAAAGGCGAAAGATGTATTCGTTTTGAAGAGAGTCCAGGGTGGTATTTTACCTTATCTTATTTATTATACTTCCTATGATTTTTTAGTGTTATTTTTGATACCTACTTTTATAATAATGAAAATAAATACACTTATATTATACTACCTTTTTATTTAAAACACATATTTTTCGGAAATGTGCTCGCAAATATTAATAAATGTATCTCTGATAACAGCTACTGCAACAAGACATAGTAAAAACATTGAAAGTTTGTATTCTTAAAAATTATGCATAATTTGTAATTATTCTTTTATAAATCATTAAATAATTGTCTACTCTATCGATTTATACTGGGTGGCGAAAAAGTAATCACTCGATTTCCCAAAGCAATATCTTTGTTTGTGAATAAAAAAGAAATGTTCTGTTTGTTGATTTTATTTATGTATATCTTTAATTTTTATTTTATTAATTTGCGAAGATTATATATAGTGTGTATCAGGATAGATGTAACAAAAGGTGAAATGGACAAATATTTTTGAATTTTTTAATGATATTTGGATTTTGAAATTTATTATATGGGCCTAAATGTTGATTTTAAACAACTTTTCTTAATAATTTTATGTCGTATTTGATACACAAAAGCTGCCATTTTAGAACAATTTAAAAGAAAAACAAAAAATCATAGTCGTCCGGGGATTTTGAAATTTGATACAGGGGCTCAGATATTGATTCTAAACAACATTGTTTAGTCGAATTTTTTCGTAAATTAAAAAATAAAGACACTTTATTGATGATGATTTTTATAAATTTGTTTATAAAACACCCTGTACAATACGGAATTAATCCATTTTTTGTATACAATACATTTGNACATCGCACCACCAAGGGAAGCCCTCTTTGTTCCTGGCATGGATGCAGGAAATGTCATCCACTTATTTAAAATGATTGGTGGAACGATCAGCAATAGATTGATGACGTAATTTAAATTTATTTCGATATCTTTTATCTTAAAATAAATTTATCGCAAGCAAACCTCATTTATTTCTTTCGTCTTTTTCTCACCAATGACCATATCAAAAGTGATGCAACTTAAAGCAGCAGATACGCTGCAGAATAGTGTTAAATAATTAAGATTCATTATTAATTAATAGTCAAGAAAAGCAAGAGTTTCGGAAAGGATTCGTATGGGGATACTCGAATTATTTCCAGGGTTATTGGAAAACAAACCGTACTGGCCTTCAAATTCCGGTTTGGGTCCAAAGGTCCCAGAACGGAGTTTCAGTATAACTTCAGGAGTTTTCTTACATTTATCGCCGTAAATCTTTTTGGATTTAGTAAAACTCAATCAAATTACATTAAACATTCTATTCACTAACACTGTTTTAAAGTATAACCTACCGCAAAATATCACATGTCTGTAAATTCACCTATTACGTTGCTTTTCTCATTCAACAGCAAATAATTTAAGTGTTTGGTATACAAATATGATTCCGTATATAATTTCTTCATGTCGGGCATAAATGTTTCCTAGCACAGATGGTTTAGCATGAGGTAAATTAAGGTTTGCCTCATATTAATCGATACAATTTCTCTGTTTCTTTTTTTTTTTTGTTTTTAGTAGTGCGGAGTCGCATTCGTACACCTTATAAAAAAAATATTTAAAAAATAACTAAAAACGGTATTAGTAAATTTTTTTTTTCATTTGTATAACATTTTATCCAATCATTAACATTTTTACCAATTAAAATCAATTGGAACGTAGATATGTATGTATCAAAATTGATGTAATCTCGCCACAAACAATTATTTAAAACATATATCAGGCATGTAATTAAATATGTACGTAGGTACACCAATGTAGCTTTATTAAGCCTTAAACAATGGCATGCTACAAACTATTCTACAATAATTAAAAAAAAATATAATTCAATTTACACATTAACGAAAATAGAGTATAAATTATTTATATACATATCCTGCAGCTTATAATATTATACACAGTCATTTTATATTTAAATATATAAAAATTATTCACATATACCTAAAAGTATAACAATTATTTAGAGATTTGTTTAACTGACTGATGGCTATGAAGAATTCTGATATGAAGTTCATATATGTATACGTAGATCCTTACAGAGATATGTTACAATATGTATGTAAAAGCTTTTACCTCTTGAATTAATAAATTGTTCAGGGGTACGGGAAACTTCGTTTTTTGGACGGCACATTCATAACACCGACATTATTTAAACACAACTTTCCGGTAGTCTATTGGCCATCAGTCTCTCTTTTATAGCCAATCCGTTGAATTCCATATCTGATGTGCGTGCAAGCGTTGTACTACCATTTCCCAAGCACAAATCTTTTGGCCTGGAATCCCTTGGGAACGTGCCTACCATTGCAACTGGATTGCTGTATTGATGATACTATAAGAAATATGAATTAATTATTAGAAACTATTGTAATAAGTATTAAAAATCCATTTCAAATACCTGATTGGTATGCCTAACTGAGATAGGATTAAGTGTAGTTCCCCATTGGGAATCTTCATTTGAATAGCCTAGGACACCTTCATTTTGATTAACTGCTTGAGACCCGTTGAGCAAACGATTGTCTTCGGTCTCTGCAAAGTTATCCCAAAAATTTAATCTGAATATTAATGTAACATTTAGGTCTATAATTTTCATACCGTATTTAGCAGGTATGATATCTGGATCCTTTTCGTCCAATTCTCTTTGGGAAGAACTTCGTAACAACGGCTTCGTTGAGGCTACAGTATTACAATGTCCTGGTAATCCAGAACATTTTTCTTCATGAATTATTTGCGGATGGTTTTGTGTTTTTCTAACTCTTACTATAATTAGCACTACGATTCCAATTATCGTAGCTAATCCTCCAATCAGGATACCAAATACAGGTGAGAACCCAAGATCACCATCTGAAGCTGGCAATTTAAATAATATTTTAATAGTTCAATTACAATTTACTCACCAGTTCTTTTTTCAGCATCTCGGAAAGTTATTTCTTCTAATACTACTCCAGCACTTTTCCCTTTTGCGTTTACTGCAAACACTACAATTCTAAATGTGATATCCGTTTCTAAATTATCAAGATTAAAATATGGCTCTAAATATGAAGTAATATTATAGCGTGGAATTTGAGAATCTGTTGAATAAAGTTCCAAAAGAAAATACTGTGGAAGTCCCCCGTCGAATCCCGGTTGACAAAAGATTTCTACTGAATTACTGGTTTGATTTGTTAATGTGCAATTTTTAACAGGAAGAGGTTTTCCTGGAACAACCAATAAAAATTAGCGATAAATGATTTTTTATTATGAGAAAACGCATTACCTGCTGAAACAATCTGGAAGACACAAGGATTTAACTGATGTCCTACCTTGTTCGAAGCCCAACAAGATAACGATCCATAATCCAGTTCGGTTACTGGCGTATATTTAAGCATGCTAACAGTTCCATTACTAGTTCTGGCGAATCGTTCCGATTCCAGTTCAAGAGTTTCGCCAGAATTATTGAATTTCCATTTGTAACTCTATGGAAAGAAGTTAAGTTGTTTATTTTTTCTTTTCGAAAAACGATATCGAATAGAAATGAATGCATTGAGAATGTCGATTCCTCGATAGTCAAATTAGAATAAGATTTAAGAAGAGGAATTTAAGTACATAGTTGCTTTCTCTTTTTACCTTGGCTGGTGGATCGGACTCGACCTCGCAAACTACATCTATGCTTTCTCCTCGTGAGGCTCCTACAATCATTATTTTGTCAAATTTACACGTTGGCGCATCTAAAAGATAAAATGAAAAGTCATACTGAAATTGTTAACGTAGAATTAAACAAATTATTATTTGAATTTAATATTAAAATGTCACAACAAATTTTAATAAACATTCATTTTTTTTTATTTTTCTCATAAAATTTTTCTGTGATTTTTAGTAAAAATCAACTTGAAAGCGTAAAAGTTAGATCGCATATAGGGACCGCTATTGCGAACAAAGTTCATTAGGGAAAAGAGTTTTGCAATAGTGTTTACGCTTTTTTTGTGAGACATTTGTGAAAGCACATTTTTAGAGAAAAACAGAATTCATAATATTTGTTGACTTTCCTACTCATTAGTATAGAGAGTGTCATCAATTTAAACATGAAAACTTCGGGAGCGTCTACGACAACTGTGACCAACATCATTTTCCGAGATTTGTTCAAATTTAAAACCAGAATTTATTTGTAAATGCTATCTAACGCCATACACTTCATCCAGATTTATCATTCACAAAAAGTATTTTTCTACTTATTACGTCAAATAATTGTTTTTTTTTTTTTTCAAAAAGTTACATTCTGACATTAAACGACTTGAGCATCTTTCTGTCTTCTCGTCTAAAAAAACTCTTAACTTCATTTCATTATAATCGTTTCATGCCAACTAAAGCTTGCTTGTTGCATTACGACATCGAAACCGGAGAATTAAATAAACATAAGCCGAGTCAGAAATGCAATTTAAAACTTTTCTTAAGATTTAAGTGTCAGTTTAGTGGCTTTATGTTTCTTTCGCGAAACTCATTTGCATATTAAATAAAGACGTTCCCGTTGCCCCGTTTCGAAAGAGTAATGCTCGTGCCTCGTCCTCCATCTCCATCTCTTTATATTTCGCCTAAATCTCGTATAACCCAAATTAAAAATTAAGAAAACAGTCCGATTAGATTGAAAATCCACTTACATTGTACTCGGAAACGTAACTCGTCGCTTACGGTTTCACCTTCGGTATTGACAACGGAACATCTGTACATTCCTGCACTTTGCTTAGTCACTTTTTGCAGAACCAAACTTTGATTGCTATGAATTATTCTGTTCGACATGTTGTGAGGCAAAAAGATGTCCTGAAAATTTGATGATGAATCAAAAGTTGTTTAAACTTTATTGCCTGTTAAAGTTCAATTAAGAATAAACTTTTCATAAATTGTAAATTTTTCTTTTTCAAATATACTCTGGTTTGTCACAAATATACAAATTCTATACAGGTACAGTGAAATCTCCCATAAGCGGACACTCACGGTTTCGGAAATTTTGCCTGGCTATGGGACGTGTCCGCTTATTGGAAAACATTTTATATGAATGTCGAAATTTGGTTTCAGAAAATTTGTTCCGTTAAAAAAAGTGTCCGCAAACGGATATTTCACTGTAATCTATGGTAGTTTTTTTTAAACCAGCCATTAGCTGAAAAATGAGCTTAAAATAAATAAATTTTGAAAACAAATGAACCTTGGACAAGAATCAACCCTCTGATTTCTTGCTGTGATTCTATCCATTACAGGGCAAGTTTAAATTTCATTTCGTCAGATTAAGCAAATATTTGCATAAAATTGTTTTTTATTTTTGTTAATTTCTTAAGAAATATGAATTTAATACATGGAAATCTATTCAAGAATATTTATTGGTGACCGAAGCTTAAGGGATGTAAGACAACTAAACCTGTATAAATATAATGATCCCTTAGAGTCGTCGTTAAGTTTAGGCTACTATAGAAAATTTAACGCGGAACACGTTTTACGGTTTTAACGATTTCATCGCTGCATAATTGTATTCACCCTCTAAATGATGAAACGATGATTACCGCATTATTCAGCGAAAAATTCCAGAGGGAGATTACAAAATATTCTCCTGGAATAGATTTAATCGAATTAAAACGGGAATTACAATGGAGACAATCGATCGAACATTCGCGGGACGAACGCCTATTTTAAAATAAATGAAATTTCTTTTGCTCCAAAAAAAAAGCAAACAATAATTTTTCTCTCAGTCGCTTTTGTTACGACTGATTAAATATCTTCCCTTTGTCTGATAAAGTCGCCGACACTCATCGGCCATAATTAGTTTGCCCACCACTCCTCCTTTACGCCCCCCTCACCCCACCCCATCAAAATGAAATAAGAAAGTAGGGGGTCTGCAGAAGACGGAAAAAAAAATTAACGAAGAAATTGAGAAATTACTCACGTTATGCAACCACGTAAGACGTTTCATTGGCGGATTAGCTCTTACTTTGCATTCGAAATATACGTCATCGCCTTCCTTTATATCGTTTGCATTAAGGGTGCTTCCTAGGGTTAAATCGACAATTGGCGGATCTGAAATGTAAACATTAAATATTACTATTGACGTGACTGTTTAAGTCTATCGACATGTCTTTAATTTTCGAAACTTGTTTTGTTATGTGTATATATTTATACAGGCACCCCTTGTACATAACTTTTCAGATTTCCCTAGGGAAGACATAATTCTAACCTTCTCACATATTTTTAACGAAATTGTAGATTAATTTTGTTCCTTTTCATCTGAAAATATACAATTCAGTAGGTTGAATCTTGAAATTACTGTAATATTGAACTTTCTGCTGGAAAGTATAATTATTCAGAGAAAACTAATATTTTAATTTGGAGGATTTGGAAGAAGAAAATTCTCCAAGAACTAAGCTGGTAAAACTTGGCATCGTTTCGCAATTATGCGAAAAGCGCAGGATCGCAGTGGAGGAGAGCTCTTAGAAATAAAAAAAAGAACAGCTAAAATTTAACTGCAGTAGGAAACGGACCGAACTAATTATCGTAATAAATTAAATCTTATCAAAAAAAATCTGCAACTAAATGCCGGCGCGTTCACAAAACCAGGAAAAGTTATGAGGGCCAGTAATTGCACACATACACACAAAGCTTGAAGCGTTTTAATGTTTGCGATTATTTAGGAGGATAGTTTAATTTGCAATATTCCCACAATGAAAAATGAAGAGGAACAGAACGGCCGTAAATTAAGAAAAGCAACGTTGCATCAGAAACTATAATTAAAAAAACTGTTGCTGTTTTCTTTAACAACAAATTATTTGGTGCTAATTAAAGGCCGTTTTTGTTTAACGTTTTTAATGAAACGTTAAGGGAAAAAAGGAATGTTGAAAAATTACCCTCATCTTGAGTTAAGTGCATTATATTTAAATGATTAAGCATCCAGCTTCTGGGATTTAATTAGGATATTGCAGGATTAAGAACATTGCTTCAGGTATTAAAAATTCAGCAGTTGTTTTGAATTCCCCTCTTGCAACTTCTGTTGAAGATATTACAAGCTGCATGAAGAAAGCATAATGATCTATGGTTTTTGCCCTTTAAGAACTTTATAAAAGCCCTTTGTCTTTTAATCTGTATGACGAGAAAGGGATTTTTTGAGCTCGAGAAATATTTCAATAAAGCGGCACTAATTAGGAAATCAAAAATTAATTTATATCGAGCGGCAGGATTAGAGGAAATTCCTGGAATGACTCTTCACTAGCATTTTCTCGTTGTAGTGGAGTCGTTTTTAATCGTAATTAATCGTTATCTTGATTATCTTGACTTTTTGTCATAACATCACTTTTATAGTTTAATAGAGGTAAGAAAATGACAAGTATAATGATTAAAAATTACATTTCCTAAATGTATATTAACAAAATAGACAAAAATTTAATTTTCATTAAGTAGGAGAAAGTTTAGTCTATTTCAAACCTGAGTGAAAGTATAATAGAAAAATTGGCCCTTTGTCGAATTAGCGTCTCAAGCTTAAGACATTATTCACTTGTCGTGGCTGATTGTCTATGAAATTGTACCTTGTTTACGTTAGTGCTTTACATTTTAGGAACTTTTTATCATTCATCCTGGTAACAGGTAAAAATTTGCCGCTAAAAATAATTTGGCCAGACTAGTATGTCAAAAATCATGTCACAACAACAAACTATCTAATCACATAATATGCAGTACTTTTATTCTCAATGTCATTTCGATTGAGACTTGATTGATTCCAATAAAAAATATTACACTCACTAGGTCAGATTTGATAACGTTAAAACTGAAATGGATATAAAAAGAAACAGAAATTGGCAACATTGCGTTCCCGCCGAAGAAGCATTGTGTCTGTTGTCTCATGTTCCTATTTTTTTCTATAAAGTTTACCGAATAAAATGGAAACACAAATGAACAAGAAACTTTGTTTATAGGAGAAACATTTTCAAAAAGTCGTTTGCATTCCTGATAAACATGGAGCATCAACACAAAGTTCCTCACTGTTGCTCCAGTAGCGCATACCATTAAGTTTGTTCAAATGTCTTTTATGACTTTAAAGAATAAATACATTTGAGTCGGTTTTTTTTGCAAAACCCTAACACCTTTAGAAGATTTATCCATGGCGATTTCCTCAAAAAAAGGCAGTTGAATTGAACGCCTCCCATTCGAACAATAAATTAATTCGATTGGATACTCACAGACCACATTGATTTTCCAAGACGTTTCCTGAACAAACCCGGGCACATTCGGATTCTCCGCTCTACAAGTAATTGACTTGCCGTCATCTTCTGTTGTTGGCACGAAACTCAATTCACTAATTGTCACGTTTTCCCTCGTTTCTTCCTATAAACAATATGATTAATTAATCAACGACTGGTACAACTCCAAACGTTTTCACAACAGCTTGACTATTTTTCTTAAGCGGCTGACTATTGTAAATGAAATATGCACGTCTTAAATATTAAGGCGTGTTTTTTCTTAAATTGTTTATTTCGCGTTTCGCGAATGGAATAATAAATTCTGGTAGTTGGCGCTGTCATAAGCAAAATCGGACTACTGCCCATTTTCCTTTCTTAAATACAAAGATTTCTTGGAATTTAAAAAGTTTAAAGCCATTAAGTCAACAATGGAGCTATGCTTTTTTGGGAAGTAATTACTTTAATGGAGAACGAAATTATCTATGATTTATGCGTTGGTTTCAAAGAGTTGTTCAGTAATGAATTGCCAAGTAATTAAAATACTGGTACAAAAAAACAATAATCTGAGTAATTTACTTTATTTAATTGAAGGACTGGATCCTAATGAACTATTGAATTAGTAGTGATGATTAATAGTAATCGAATGATTAGTTTCATTAGCTATTGTGGCCCCTCTATACGGCATCAATACAACATCTATAATTCCACATTTAATAGTTTTTAAATAACCCTCGTACATATGTGTACATTCTCTTAATATTACTCTCTGGCTTATAATTACCTTTGTCCTTCTCAACTGTCGCTTGCCTTTGTACCAAGTGATTATGGCCGCAGGACGTGATCCAGCTGATTCACATGTCACCTCGTATCGTTTATCAGCTACCAAAGGTCCTTTAATCTCAGATATATTAACCGTTAGTGGTTTCACTGCAAAATTAAAATGTAAGCATATCACGAAACTACTTAATAATACCTGTTCAAGTAGCTCCAAAAAAAAGAAAATAAGAAAAAAAAATACAAATTTAAGCATGTGCTATCATTTTTTCAACCATTATGTATACAATTTTTGTCATGCAAGAAATCCCAACAATATTCAAAATACATACAATGAAGCTCCAAAAGAACAATGGCATCTTTCGGTTCCGTGAGATTCGTGTTTTGAGCTTGACAAGTGAAGATCGAGTCCAAATCCTTTCTTGAAACCGACTTCCAGGTCAATTTGTTCTCGATTACGTCTCCCGAGTTGTGTTCGTACTCATCATCCACAACGATTCCGTTCACCAGCCATCTGACCGAAGGTTGAGGATGGCCTCCGACTGCTCTGCAAGTTAATATGATATCGTCGCCGACTTTGTGGGGTCCCACTGAACCGTTTAAATGACGGCCCAATTTATCTAAGATAACCGGAGCCTCCGGAGGCACTGAAAGAAATAAGAAGGTAAAACTGAGATGAGAGAGAGAGGCAATTTAGGAAATAGTGGAAATAATGAATTTTTCATGACTTTTGGCCGAATTTATGTTACTGTTGGAGGGGGGTTTAAACGGCATTTTGTGCGTGTGCTAAATTATTTGTTTTATTTATTAGCACGGGGTAGGCAATTGATCGTTTGTTCATATATTATCCGAAAAAATATTTATGTTTAGTAAATAAAATCCGAATATAGAGAAAAAATAAAAATAATGGTAACCCAACGGAAAGAAAGCTTTCAGTAAAAATCAAGTGGATCATCTAATTTGTGTTTGCGCAATTTTGGAACTTTTAGATAACGATTAAAGTTGCAATAATGGAACAAGAATTTAACCAATCAAATGGGAATTTATTGGACAGTTTCTTCAGGAAAACTCTGACAACACAAAATTGTTCGTGTTTAAACGTCAGCAGCTTTCAGAGGAAAGGTTTAAGTCCTGTTTCCAAAAAAAATCTCATCATTGAAGATGAATCATACCTGCTCTTCAAAAATGACATAAAAGTAAAATGATCCGTTCAAAATTTACATCAGACGGCATACCATTTTTTATCGAATGATGTTGATGATTGTTCCTATTGGTGAATTTCAGAAATACATCAAAGCCAATAGTTATATTATATTTTATAAATAAACAAGTGCATTAATAAATTGTTGAATTTTATCAAATAGCACTGTGTACCGTAAAACACGGTAAGTATTTAATATTCTCAAAGCAAAACTTTACCCTTAGAAAATTCTCATTTCCTCTAAAAGAATTTTCCAATAACGGAACTTTATACCTTTATTAGAAAAAGTATTCAATAAATTTGAATATTTTGTTGGATCCAGTTGCTAATTGCTGAGTGATAAGAAAATTTTCAAAATTGAATTGCATTCTCAAGCCCATCCAATAATGTATTCATAATTCGTTCGTATAATCACTACAATTGTATACAAGCTGCTGAATGCGCTCTTCAATTTTCATCCTAATTATTAAACAGCTGTCAAACACTCAAATCCCTAAATGGCGCTTTTCAATTCGCCTGCATCGTAATAAATTATTCCGCATAAATTTTACGCCCAAATATTAGAACGCTAATAAATATACATGAACGATAACCTGTTTCACGAATATTCGATTTGAGGCAAACTTTAGTATGTTTTTTACAAAAATATATATATATTTCGAGTAGAGAATGGAATATTAGACGCGACGTTGCCGATTAATTATCTGCAGTAATCCGCAAGCAGGAAATGAATGTTGGAGCAAGGGTCAAGCCTGAGAAGGACCACGTGCGAACCCCAGCTGGCGATTTGGCAACTTAAAGCCGGCGGTAATGAAACGCATCTGTCAGTCGTAAAACAGTTGAGTCCGCAGAATGGTTGATTAATTTTCCTGCTGTATCTGCTGTTGCTGTTATATTTTCGATCAATATGCGGAGAACCCATCCCGAACAACTTTTCGATAATCGAATAAACTTCGAAACAGTTTCATGGGATTTAGATTTACTTTTCAACTTAAGGAAAATGTTTTTTATAGGAATATTTAGAATTGCAAAGTTGGCCTGAAATAATTAGTATTGATAAGGAATCATTTGGTATTTTGAGCCAATTGGAATACTCTATTCGAATAATATCAATGAGTAATAGAGAAAGTAGTATTAATACACTGAAAATTAAGTGATTTCTGTGTTAAGATGCCTCCAAATCAAATAGAAGATTGAAATCAAGGGAGAACAAAAAAAAATCGAAAAATTGAAATACGAATGTTCAAGCAATGTGGAAAAGATTCAATGCAAAGTTAGTAGGAAAATCGCCTTTTTCCATACCATGTGGTTAATAGCATTAAACCTCCAAAAAGTATATCATATCATGATAATAATAGTTTTTAAAGAAACCTTTCTACTTCTTCTTCTATTAAATTTCGAAAAAACATACTAAATCAATTGAAACTGAAATCACTGGAATTTCGAAACACTTTGAAATTACGCACGTGGCATACATATAAACTTCCATTACGAGGAGAGTCCCTGCAATGTTTACAGCAGCAGTTAGTCAGAGGTTAGTTGAAAAAGTTGAAGTGACATTCAAGTTAAGTGTTGTAAACTTGTAAAAATTGCGAAACAAGAGCTCTGGTTCTGAACCCCTGTGCAATTTATGATTAGATTTCATAATATGTGGTGGCGGAAGTGAGATTCAGACGATTATTGGATAGGCTGAGCATTGGATTCGTTGCATCAGTGGATTTTTCAGATCACTGGATTACCGGATAAGTGGAATCAGTAAATCTTCGGATAAGTGGGATTCATAGGATCATCGGAGAATAATATTTTCAACATTCGGGGTAATAAAATATTGCAAAAAGAATCAAATTTAAATCACAGATCATTAATTTTTAAATGTAAAATTCACATTTTTGATCTCAATGGTAGTTACTTTCTGAATTATGGTGATTCCCATTTTAGAAAAACTTCAGTAATTTAAGGGATATTTGAGTTGGAACAACAAATTGTTTGAACCCATCGGCTAATCACTAAAATCCTTTGACCTGATCGTCGGTAACCTTGCAAACAATTCCTACATAAAATGTTGAATCGTATTGCGGTTTTGGGCCCGTAGGATTACCCTAGTAACCCACAATTAAATAGTTTTGAATACCTATTGTTAATTTCAGTTGGGTTTCGGATGGAAGGAATTGGAAATCGTTTGATAGATAGCCGAAGACCCTTTTATTGTATTTAATTTGCAAAAATATTTAATTAAATTGAAATACTATGTTTTTCGGGGTACTCATCGTAATAGAATAAGTTTCTCATAACTTAGAATGTTATGATAAACAAGTGTTAAATTAATTAGGAACAGGAATGTTGTTTGGAAAATTAATTATTCGCAGTAAAGCCATTTTATATACATGTTTAAACAGAGGAAATAGGAAATAATTCAGCAACAATTCGTTGGGCTTCAACGTATTCCTGCCGTTTATTTATTGACGAGGTTACAGTTGAAGTTCTTAAAACACCTTGTCTACCAATTTATAAATGTTTCTTGAACGTAAAATAGAGTACCAGGAAAAATGCAGCTCTTTCTCATTTTTCAACTTTATTCGGAGGTCGCATTATTTACGAGCTTTCTGGACCGATTAAATCGAGGCAGGTTTTAAGAAAGGAGCTTCTGGTAATTACATATTAATTCAACAGTCATTAATAAAGAAGATTAATTACCAGTTTAAATTTAAATTAGGCAAAACCGGCTTTTTTGGCTCTCCCCGGCTGTAAATATTTACCCTCTGCCTCGAAACTCGAAGGAGAAGGAGGGCGTTTTAATGCTTCAACTCACCAATCACTGTTAGATTGTAACGGACGCTTCTTGTTTGGGCATTACGGAAATCCACCCTGCATCGGTAAATGCCTTCGTCTCTTCGTTTGACGTCGTTGATGACGAGTTGGGCTGGTGTAGACATTGTCTGAAAATACGCCCGGACACCGAAAACTTCCGGGGCTGACCAACGTGTCGCCTCATTCAGTGCCTTGCCACGAACATCGAAACTGCAAGAGAAATAGGTAATTTATTAGTCGTTTTCAGATTGGCATTGTATTAATGAATAATTTGCTGTGCAGATATGATTCTTTGAGAGTATGGAAGATTTATTTAAATTTTAAACTTTTAAAAACCAAAAATTGCCTCATTAAGTTGACCTGAAATTTTCTTTAACTATCAACTGTTTAAATTTCATTACTAAACGTTAAGTTGTAATACTTCGAATAAGTGTTTGTTGTAAAATTTGTTATTCTAAAATAGAATCAAATTGGTAGTAGTGCTGTACCTACTTTACTGTTACGACTTGGATGTCAGGGACTTCTTTTTCTTGCCAGAAACCAAAAGGTAGTTTCACTGTTTTGTACTTTCTATTCCAGAAGAAGACAGTCTCAAAGGAAATAAAATGGGAAGTCTTTTTTTAACAATAAGTGGTTTTAGTAAGTTCACATTCAACTTTGTTAGGGTTTCGACTCTCTTCGTTTGTGCTGTCAAGTATCAGGTGGTGTTTTTAATGATTGGGGCAAGGTATATAATTTGCAGTCTTGGCCTTTTGATGATTTGAAATACAATCTCAAACTTCATGGTACAGATCAGATCAGTCAAGGGTTCTATAAATAACGACAAGGTATTGTAGTACAGTCAGAGTTCGCGTATACGTACAAGTAGTTAAGAAGTAGTGGCGACAATCGCTTAATAAATGTATGAATTAAGATGTTCAATGTCAAGTATGTAATTTAAGAAATTATATTATTTTTTTGATGCAACTTTATTCCTATTTATTTATACTTTTTTTTTATAAATAATGACTTGAAATCAGATAGGAAAATGTATTTTTTAATTTTTAAATAATTTTACTTTTCAGTGAAAACGATTGATAAAGTGAAGCAATTAAATTCTGTTCTTTCTATGAAATATAATATTATTTTAGCTTTTAGTTGAAAACTCGTTAATTGCTGCAGCAAAAAAATATCAATTTAATAAAGTCATTTGCTTTGCGGTCACCATTTTTATATAAAATAAAAAAATTTATTCATTAAAAACCTTTTAAAATATATTGTTTTGATTGATTTTCGACCAATAAGGCCTAAAAAAATACTTGAAAATGTTTGCGTACTTTTTTCGGGTAAACTGAAAAATAATTTATTACATATCTCACAGAAGTTATTGGATGTCATGCTGGATATTACGTTAAAAGTCAATAGAACTGAAACATTTACTTTATGAAATGACATTTTGGAAGGTAAGGCCTTTTTAGTTGAATCCTACAATTCGATTTTGGCACGATTATTACTGAGATCGTTGAAATTCTAGTGATGTTCTGTTGATATTTTTGTAGACGTTATATCGAATGACATAATAGTTCATATTTAGATTAATTTGTCCTTTTAGTACTAATGAACCAATAAAACAATTCAATTGAATTCATTTATATGGCTCTATATCTGATAAATGAAAAATGTAACAGTAACGTTCAATTCCAGATATAAAGATAAATAAAAGTTTCTCAGCTGAATCTATTAAATTCGATAGTGCGATTCGATTGCACAGTAAAACTGGACACCATCACAGGAATCGAAAATAAACCAGAATACATTTCAAAATACATTGAACACTTTCCACAATTATCCATTTAATTTTATGGGAAGGGCATTTAAAAATAATCAAATAAAAGTTTTTTTTTGGAATTGATTGCGTATAAAAATTTCAATAGCCACCACGGCAACGGAAGTTTCGTGAAATGGGCGTTATCTGTGGTTTCGCAATTGCGGTGCGGAACAACGGTTGTAAGGATCCGAACACCCCTCATTCGAGATCCTAGTAATACAGGCTTAACTTTTATTCTTTCCTGGAAATCGGGTCACGTTTTACCGGTTTACGGCAAAGATGTTGTAAATTTAATTAAATTAATATATGTTATATGTCTGTTTCTAACATCATATCCTAATATGTTTGTCAGGCGTTGGAAAGCTGATTTTTGAAATATAAATCTCAGAGAATTGAGGATTATTTAATGTCTAAACGATCGGTTTTATATATAAATTATGTATTTTGACTTGATATCTTCACGATGAAAACTGTAATGATATTAAAATCAACCATCGGCCATCAGAACATGTTCATTTATTCCATAAAAATGTTCACAGAAGAGAACCTAGCAAAGCCAACTTTTTGTATTGATTACTTTTATATAATGTAGAATTATTTGGAAAAATCCGCTTACTAAAGTTGTAATTCGTAATAAAAAACAATAAAATTTGATTGTTTGGAGTATTGTAGAGTTAGTTAAAGTGTTAATGCGGAACAATTTAGGAATCTTAAGCAGAAAAAGCGATTTCCCAATACGCTAGCGCTATTACATATTTGGCCAAGTGCCAAAGGCCCTTACTTAGGTGAACCTAAATAAATTTACTTGGCAATGCAGCTAAAACGTTCAACTTGAAATATTCGTCTCGTTTTGGAAAAGAGTTTACACGTAAATAAGAAATACACGATTGGAACTTAAACAAAACCAGTTAAAATTGCCGTAATATTCCATCATGGAGAACAATTTNAACCCCAGCTGGCGATTTGGCAACTTAAAGCCGGCGGTAATGAAACGCATCTGTCAGTCGTAAAACAGTTGAGTCCGCAGAATGGTTGATTAATTTTCCTGCTGTATCTGCTGTTGCTGTTATATTTTCGATCAATATGCGGAGAACCCATCCCGAACAACTTTTCGATAATCGAATAAACTTCGAAACAGTTTCATGGGATTTAGATTTACTTTTCAACTTAAGGAAAATGTTTTTTATAGGAATATTTAGAATTGCAAAGTTGGCCTGAAATAATTAGTATTGATAAGGAATCATTTGGTATTTTGAGCCAATTGGAATACTCTATTCGAATAATATCAATGAGTAATAGAGAAAGTAGTATTAATACACTGAAAATTAAGTGATTTCTGTGTTAAGATGCCTCCAAATCAAATAGAAGATTGAAATCAAGGGAGAACAAAAAAAAAATCGAAAAATTGAAATACGAATGTTCAAGCAATGTGGAAAAGATTCAATGCAAAGTTAGTAGGAAAATCGCCTTTTTCCATACCATGTGGTTAATAGCATTAAACCTCCAAAAAGTATATCATATCATGATAATAATAGTTTTTAAAGAAACCTTTCTACTTCTTCTTCTATTAAATTTCGAAAAAACATACTAAATCAATTGAAACTGAAATCACTGGAATTTCGAAACACTTTGAAATTACGCACGTGGCATACATATAAACTTCCATTACGAGGAGAGTCCCTGCAATGTTTACAGCAGCAGTTAGTCAGAGGTTAGTTGAAAAAGTTGAAGTGACATTCAAGTTAAGTGTTGTAAACTTGTAAAAATTGCGAAACAAGAGCTCTGGTTCTGAACCCCTGTGCAATTTATGATTAGATTTCATAATATGTGGTGGCGGAAGTGAGATTCAGACGATTATTGGATAGGCTGAGCATTGGATTCGTTGCATCAGTGGATTTTTCAGATCACTGGATTACCGGATAAGTGGAATCAGTAAATCTTCGGATAAGTGGGATTCATAGGATCATCGGAGAATAATATTTTCAACATTCGGGGTAATAAAATATTGCAAAAAGAATCAAATTTAAATCACAGATCATTAATTTTTAAATGTAAAATTCACATTTTTGATCTCAATGGTAGTTACTTTCTGAATTATGGTGATTCCCATTTTAGAAAAACTTCAGTAATTTAAGGGATATTTGAGTTGGAACAACAAATTGTTTGAACCCATCGGCTAATCACTAAAATCCTTTGACCTGATCGTCGGTAACCTTGCAAACAATTCCTACATAAAATGTTGAATCGTATTGCGGTTTTGGGCCCGTAGGATTACCCTAGTAACCCACAATTAAATAGTTTTGAATACCTATTGTTAATTTCAGTTGGGTTTCGGATGGAAGGAATTGGAAATCGTTTGATAGATAGCCGAAGACCCTTTTATTGTATTTAATTTGCAAAAATATTTAATTAAATTGAAATACTATGTTTTTCGGGGTACTCATCGTAATAGAATAAGTTTCTCATAACTTAGAATGTTATGATAAACAAGTGTTAAATTAATTAGGAACAGGAATGTTGTTTGGAAAATTAATTATTCGCAGTAAAGCCATTTTATATACATGTTTAAACAGAGGAAATAGGAAATAATTCAGCAACAATTCGTTGGGCTTCAACGTATTCCTGCCGTTTATTTATTGACGAGGTTACAGTTGAAGTTCTTAAAACACCTTGTCTACCAATTTATAAATGTTTCTTGAACGTAAAATAGAGTACCAGGAAAAATGCAGCTCTTTCTCATTTTTCAACTTTATTCGGAGGTCGCATTATTTACGAGCTTTCTGGACCGATTAAATCGAGGCAGGTTTTAAGAAAGGAGCTTCTGGTAATTACATATTAATTCAACAGTCATTAATAAAGAAGATTAATTACCAGTTTAAATTTAAATTAGGCAAAACCGGCTTTTTTGGCTCTCCCCGGCTGTAAATATTTACCCTCTGCCTCGAAACTCGAAGGAGAAGGAGGGCGTTTTAATGCTTCAACTCACCAATCACTGTTAGATTGTAACGGACGCTTCTTGTTTGGGCATTACGGAAATCCACCCTGCATCGGTAAATGCCTTCGTCTCTTCGTTTGACGTCGTTGATGACGAGTTGGGCTGGTGTAGACATTGTCTGAAAATACGCCCGGACACCGAAAACTTCCGGGGCTGACCAACGTGTCGCCTCATTCAGTGCCTTGCCACGAACATCGAAACTGCAAGAGAAATAGGTAATTTATTAGTCGTTTTCAGATTGGCATTGTATTAATGAATAATTTGCTGTGCAGATATGATTCTTTGAGAGTATGGAAGATTTATTTAAATTTTAAACTTTTAAAAACCAAAAATTGCCTCATTAAGTTGACCTGAAATTTTCTTTAACTATCAACTGTTTAAATTTCATTACTAAACGTTAAGTTGTAATACTTCGAATAAGTGTTTGTTGTAAAATTTGTTATTCTAAAATAGAATCAAATTGGTAGTAGTGCTGTACCTACTTTACTGTTACGACTTGGATGTCAGGGACTTCTTTTTCTTGCCAGAAACCAAAAGGTAGTTTCACTGTTTTGTACTTTCTATTCCAGAAGAAGACAGTCTCAAAGGAAATAAAATGGGAAGTCTTTTTTTAACAATAAGTGGTTTTAGTAAGTTCACATTCAACTTTGTTAGGGTTTCGACTCTCTTCGTTTGTGCTGTCAAGTATCAGGTGGTGTTTTTAATGATTGGGGCAAGGTATATAATTTGCAGTCTTGGCCTTTTGATGATTTGAAATACAATCTCAAACTTCATGGTACAGATCAGATCAGTCAAGGGTTCTATAAATAACGACAAGGTATTGTAGTACAGTCAGAGTTCGCGTATACGTACAAGTAGTTAAGAAGTAGTGGCGACAATCGCTTAATAAATGTATGAATTAAGATGTTCAATGTCAAGTATGTAATTTAAGAAATTATATTATTTTTTTGATGCAACTTTATTCCTATTTATTTATACTTTTTTTTTATAAATAATGACTTGAAATCAGATAGGAAAATGTATTTTTTAATTTTTAAATAATTTTACTTTTCAGTGAAAACGATTGATAAAGTGAAGCAATTAAATTCTGTTCTTTCTATGAAATATAATATTATTTTAGCTTTTAGTTGAAAACTCGTTAATTGCTGCAGCAAAAAAATATCAATTTAATAAAGTCATTTGCTTTGCGGTCACCATTTTTATATAAAATAAAAAAATTTATTCATTAAAAACCTTTTAAAATATATTGTTTTGATTGATTTTCGACCAATAAGGCCTAAAAAAATACTTGAAAATGTTTGCGTACTTTTTTCGGGTAAACTGAAAAATAATTTATTACATATCTCACAGAAGTTATTGGATGTCATGCTGGATATTACGTTAAAAGTCAATAGAACTGAAACATTTACTTTATGAAATGACATTTTGGAAGGTAAGGCCTTTTTAGTTGAATCCTACAATTCGATTTTGGCACGATTATTACTGAGATCGTTGAAATTCTAGTGATGTTCTGTTGATATTTTTGTAGACGTTATATCGAATGACATAATAGTTCATATTTAGATTAATTTGTCCTTTTAGTACTAATGAACCAATAAAACAATTCAATTGAATTCATTTATATGGCTCTATATCTGATAAATGAAAAATGTAACAGTAACGTTCAATTCCAGATATAAAGATAAATAAAAGTTTCTCAGCTGAATCTATTAAATTCGATAGTGCGATTCGATTGCACAGTAAAACTGGACACCATCACAGGAATCGAAAATAAACCAGAATACATTTCAAAATACATTGAACACTTTCCACAATTATCCATTTAATTTTATGGGAAGGGCATTTAAAAATAATCAAATAAAAGTTTTTTTGGAATTGATTGCGTATAAAAATTTCAATAGCCACCACGGCAACGGAAGTTTCGTGAAATGGGCGTTATCTGTGGTTTCGCAATTGCGGTGCGGAACAACGGTTGTAAGGATCCGAACACCCCTCATTCGAGATCCTAGTAATACAGGCTTAACTTTTATTCTTTCCTGGAAATCGGGTCACGTTTTACCGGTTTACGGCAAAGATGTTGTAAATTTAATTAAATTAATATATGTTATATGTCTGTTTCTAACATCATATCCTAATATGTTTGTCAGGCGTTGGAAAGCTGATTTTTGAAATATAAATCTCAGAGAATTGAGGATTATTTAATGTCTAAACGATCGGTTTTATATATAAATTATGTATTTTGACTTGATATCTTCACGATGAAAACTGTAATGATATTAAAATCAACCATCGGCCATCAGAACATGTTCATTTATTCCATAAAAATGTTCACAGAAGAGAACCTAGCAAAGCCAACTTTTTGTATTGATTACTTTTATATAATGTAGAATTATTTGGAAAAATCCGCTTACTAAAGTTGTAATTCGTAATAAAAAACAATAAAATTTGATTGTTTGGAGTATTGTAGAGTTAGTTAAAGTGTTAATGCGGAACAATTTAGGAATCTTAAGCAGAAAAAGCGATTTCCCAATACGCTAGCGCTATTACATATTTGGCCAAGTGCCAAAGGCCCTTACTTAGGTGAACCTAAATAAATTTACTTGGCAATGCAGCTAAAACGTTCAACTTGAAATATTCGTCTCGTTTTGGAAAAGAGTTTACACGTAAATAAGAAATACACGATTGGAACTTAAACAAAACCAGTTAAAATTGCCGTAATATTCCATCATGGAGAACAATTTAGATCCGGTCAAATTAACAATGTTATGTATGCTAGGGTGCCCATTTATTGAAAGCCCATTGGAATATCTGACAAGTATTGTTAATACTAATGCATCGTTTTACGATTTCGTTCGTGAGAGCGGATAATGTGATTTACGTTGGTTTCTAATTATCATATATTAGTGTTCCCTGCTATTGTGCTCTCTGCATGCATTATCAATCTATTGTGACCTACTGTTTGCAGTATCTATTTTCAATTTTGAATTTCAAAGCTATTGTCGAGGGATTTATCTCGTTATTTTTATGGAAAACTCGAATAAACTGTTTTATTCTTTTTAAGTACTTTTCATTACTTTGTAAACATAAAATAAATGAATATTATTTTATTTATTTATAAAGTTACACTGGCTTAGTCTATGGGAAATTTATCAAATAAGACATATTAATTTCGAAATGTATAGTTTCGCATCAGCAATACAAACCTACTGATGATATCTGATATTCTACTGACGCAAACAATATTTTTATTAACGTAATTGTCTATTAATAATGAAAATTACGTTTTTCCTTAACAAATAGTTTCTAGTCCTTTTTCGTTAATAAAATTAATCTGTACGGAATATTTAATTTACCTGACTCCTTCAAAGTTTAGGCAAATAAAGTTTTCTTGTTTACTCTCTTGATATTTTGCAAAAATATATTTTTCTTTTCTCAGAAATTCAAATATTTTCCTTTTATTTATAAGAAATCGAAATCGCTAATTAAAGAAGTTATTAACAAATATTTTGAAAAGATATAGGTTTTATTTCTAGAATACAACTAGACAATTGAAATATAATAAATAGACTCACTGTGGACAGAGTAATCTAAGGAGAAAAATTAACTGGAAGTCTCCTTCGGCACATAGAAAATAATAAATTTATTTCCAAAAAGATCCAGACGGAAAATTCGTGGCTATTATAGAAGACAATAAAGTCGGAACGATAAAGCTTTGTTTACTTAACCGCCTATATTTATTTGACAGTGGAGCCTTCCGCCCGAGGACTTGGATATTTGTTTTGTACTTGACTGTATTTCTTTCGATACCGTTTTAGATTTACGGCCCGACGGACTTCAGGGAGGTCCTTTACAAACACTGAATCAGCTGCAGCGCGTCTAAAGGGTCCTTCTTATTCCAGATGGCACAGAGAAGATTTATTGATATTGGATATACTTATTCTAGTATAAATTTTCTTTTCTCGCCTGATTTTAACTTTTCGAAACTTCCCTTCTCTCTCTATCCCTGACAACACTATTACATGTTAACTTAAAAAGATTTATTCCAGGAAACTTCATCAAACAAACAGAATTCCAGGGGCGTTAAGAAGCGAAAACTTTGAGCCCTGAGCGTAAGTTTCGCGGGTATTGTTTGTGACTCTGAACCATCTGACTTTCTAATTAATAAGCAATCCCATTGTTTCGATCCACAAAAGAGTCGAAGTGACTTCTTAACAAATACGAGACCTCGATAGCATTGTTTCCCTGGAAAATTGGCGATATTTTATTTCCATTGTTGCTGCCGCGTTGATATGCCCCGAAATGCGATTTGCATTTTGCTTTTGCTGATACGGCCACCATGGAATTGGTTTGTGGCACCGAGTCCGACCCTTTTGTTTACCGATTTTCCTATTATTTGTTTTTCTGGTATAGCTATTACCTACGTATTTCGATTATCCTACAAGAGCGTATAATTTTCGTTGATGCAAGCTACATTTCACTTTGTCCACAATGGGATTTCTTTCTTAGATCTTTTATGGTGTCAAAATAGTATTAGAAAAATACCATTTAATTACAGCTTTATGTAAATAGTAAAGTCACATTCTTCTTGCAAAACCTAATTTTCTCTTAAAATGGTTGGTGGGTTTGGTACAAAGGAGGGCGGTTCGATTTACAACGTCCAAACCATATATTAATATTGAATTAGACCACCAGTAAACCTGAGTAGACGACGAAAGAATTCTCTTGATTGACGACCTCTCTGATCAAGTCAGGAAATTTAGTTTGGCTTCACTAGAGTTGCAACTTTTCCGACAACTTTCGGATGATGGTTTCATAGTATATTTTAAAATTGTTGATACTTTAGCCAGCATCTAAATTTCTGCTTAGTATTTGAAGTGTATATTAAAGTGTTTTAAGCAGTTAAAACTAAGTATAAAAGCCAACAAAAATTGTACAAAAAATTCTTAATAAAACTAAATAAAAAATTACGAACATAGAAACTTCAATTACCATAAAATTTTAAAGAAGTCGCATCAGAACATTGCATTTTGTCGCTAACAAGATTGTAACGTTACTATACAAACACTCTTCTCGCTTTGTAGTAGACATATCAGGTTAAATGCCACTGTATACCAGCCAACAGAAACACTTTTATAGCCATGAAGGCTATTAAAAATATAATACGGAAATAAAAGCACTGGAAAACGTTAGCCCTGAGTTACAACAACAACAAAAAAAAACTTGAAAAATGTAGAGCAGAGGAAGGACGAGAATAAAATCTCTCGGGCCTATAATAAATCTTTTACCGCGTGAATCTACAAGCCAAAGTCAATGAAATGGGGAGACATTGATGAATTTAAGACAAATCACTGGGAAAAGAAGGATCGCCCGTAGGGTACGAAATATAAAAATTATCGTCCGAAGAGGAATCGCTGGACTGGGAATATTTTATAGACATTTCACAAATGTTAGGAGATATTATTTACGGCATACCTTTTATAATAATTAATCTTCAAGGACTAATGGTGTCACAAATTTGGGTATCCAGAGTAATCGCAGTGTCCTAATCTAAAGTTATGACCTGAGTTATAAATCTTATTGGTAATGCCTTGTTTGTAAGCTTCAAGTTAATGTTAGACTTAACTAATCAAATTTCTGTAACATTAAATTTCAAAAAGACTATTCATAAGTTTTACTACGTATTATCCAATTGGATAAGGTCTAATTTGGGGAAATGGTCCAATGCAGTGATATAATTTGTTGTAATTTTCTAGGATTTCCTAATACAAGAACGTTAATTTCTTCAGTTTAACCGCACTAATGCTATAAGTTTTGAGATAAGCATAAATATTGCTTCCAATTATTGGAAGAGAATGTATTCAAGTTTTGATTCATTCATTTTTTTCAAAAAAGTCTGTGCATTAAGAAATTGACTTCAAAAACATGAATTTGATATTATAGTCAAATTATATACATGAAAAACTGTAGTATATTACGTATCAAGGGAGAAAAATTCATCATTCCGGCAACGGATGGTTTGGCACTACCCGAGTTGCCGGAATGATGGATTTTTCTCCCGAGTCACGTATGTTATTTTTCATAAAACCCGTATCGAAAATTCAACTTCTTTTTGTTAATAAAAAGCAGAATGGTTGAAAAAAGGGTTATAGTTTGACAACTAAATAAAAGATCGTTTAATATTTATAATAGTTCTCAGCTGCGCGATGGGCATCCATCATTTCGATAAAGTTTTTGAAATTTCAGAGTTAACATTTGACATATTTACTCGATTTCAATTGAAACGAACATAAGATATTTTTATTTTTAGTTTATCATCTCTCTCGGACAGGTTAATGAATTAATAACGGCCTTTTTTCTCTCGCGAATTATTTAATTCAGTAAACACTTATGGTTTCGCTGATTTTGTCCGCTTATTGGAGGTGTTCGTCTAATAGAAGCATCCACAAGAAAAATATAATAAGATATAGAAAAAAAATGATTTTTGAAGGAAACGAATTTTTTCCATAGAAATTATGACAGAATGAGTCTGAAATATGACACTTATGACTCATTGGGTTTGTCATAACTCGCTCTCCATGCATCAGGAGCATGAATTTTCGATACAGGTTTTATGAAAATACCTATATCAGCGATAGTAGGCCTGACTTTGTGTCGAATCAATGTGAAAAAAAAATAAACATCAACGACCAAGGGCAAGACTCAATAAGGCAAAATGTATCAAAGAAAAACAATAAACTTACGTGACAATCTGATAAAAATTCAAGCAGAAATCCAATTTTCTTAAGTCGTGCGGAATTCAGTTTAAGAGATCGTTGCTCGTCTCTGTGGATTTGTGACGCACAATACGAGTGAAATGTAGGGAGTTCATCTTTTAGAATACCTTCACTTGACTCAAAATTCAAGTCTTAAAAACATTTTCTGAAACCTTCAATATTTTCGTGGTTTTATTGATAATGAAAATAGCGTTTCAAGATTGTCTTGTAATGTATTTTAATATTTTTTAAGTGCTTAGTAGATATAATTAATTTATTTTTGTAAAATATTTCAAGCCACATTGAAAAATGTTCCACACTGTTCTTTCAGTTGAAATAAATCGTGAAAAAATAAAGAAACCATTAAGTCCAGCATAAGCTAACAAAATATATGTATGTATGTATGTATATATTTTTGTGTACTGATCGATGGGCATTCATCTTGCAGCCTATTATGTTCAAATTAGTCACGGCATTTTTGTTTATATTCACACTCTTGCACAGACTTTACCTTATGAATATTAATGAAAATGAAACATTATACGGAAAAATGAAAACAAAAATATCAAAATCTTCGGACTACGGGTTCATATAACAATTGCTTCGATTGCGAAAAGTATAAATGAAATTTAATTTTTCGAAAGCGGGAACATTGGCAATCTTGCTAAAATGAACGTTAAAACCTTAAACACGAATTAAAAGAGATAAATGGACATTAGATGTTGGAAAGCGAAATAAGCCGTTTCCAAAACTATAATCCATAAAAACACGAACAAATTTTTCCCAAGTAGGTAAGGTATATATGTTTTTTTACACAGTCTCACAAAAACGATTACGTTACACAATTACCGAGAAGGTACACGGCCATAATGCCCTTGGAAAACTAAAATACGACAACACGCGAACACCTGTGAACGTGAAACTCATTACTGCAAAGTTTACGAGACAGTTATTTGAGCCTGTTCAGTTCTCTCAAAGACCCCTCTCTTCGTTTTATGTAGATTACCGCTTTGGTCGACCTTCTATCCAGGATTTTTCCATCTCCAATCCTCCGAACGTTAGTCCTCACTTAAATGGCGCGAACCCATTTAAATATTTTGCGGAAAAGTTTTTTAAATTATTCGACTTGTTTCAAGATTCTTTCCAGATGATAACGCAATGGATGGGCGAAAAGTAAATAAGCGCACATTTAAAGTTTTTAATGATAATGCATGGCGGATGTGAATGAGAGTTTGCAGTGTTTCGTAGCGATATTGGGGGGTGGTTTCCTAATGCTCTATGCCAAATTGACGAAGGCAACGAATATGAAAAAATGATTTGGAAAATAAAATTAATTAATCACTGTCCATGTTTATCTTTTTGTTTCATTAAATTGAAATTTAATTAATAATTACACCACCGCCACGGTGAAAAGTTTTCCTTCGAAGGAAAGATAAACAACAAGCGCAGTATTCATTGAAAAGTAAACACTAAAATTAATTTCCCAAGTCGCCATTAATAAATCTTATAATTCATTTTTAATAATCTGTCAAAGTATTTAGTCCCAGAGACGGAGAGAAAGAAAGAGAGAGAGAGAGAGAGAGAGAGAGAGAGAGAGAGAAATATAATATATTATGGAAATTTTCCACATATTTTAATAAATATATATCATGATAAAGTTTTAGCATCCAATGGCTTTATTATAAAAGGGGAATTGTTAGTTGCCAAACTTTTCGTTCGCTTCTAATTTACGAATATTTCAGTTAAAAGTGGTTTAAAAATTAAGCGCCACTTTCTGAACTTTTAACGACTCGATTTCGATGAGTGTCAGTTTAATTTAATGAGATAAAATACAACGCTGTTGTTATAAGTTTGTTGTAAAATCATACAATGAATAGTTGTTGTGAGTAGGGATCGGTAGGTATAATCGGTACAAGTAACAGATTTATTGATAATAATATAAATTAATTATTAAATTATTTTAAGCGTTATCGGTGGTTTTACTATTGTTGATTTCATTAATTTTCATTTAATAAATAGATGGCATGAAATTATTAAATTATGAGCGGTTTGTAATTCACGATTTTAATTAATTTGTATTACATCCATTTTTAATTTTAATCGGAAAAGGTTACAACCTTATTAGTATTTACTATTTTTATAAAATTAGTATTTTCTTATAGAGCGCAACTTGGAATTTTTATCTTGATTGCATTAATGTGGTTTGTAAGAAGTGGATTGTACGAAATGACTACTTGTTTCAACGTATAGTTAGTTGTTAGACCTCATAATGTGAACTAAAAGATCATTTATTTTAAGGCTACATAAAGTTTAGAATATATTAGGGAGTTGAAAATAATAAATTATGGATTTGAGGAGAGGAATTTGCAAGTCAGAAAATCGAAAGAGATATTGAATGGCATTAAAATTTAGACAGAGCACTTAACATATAATCCGTTAGTGAAAAGCAGTGACACTTGCATTCAATCAAAAAAGTATCCATATAGCATACAGAGTATTTTATATTTACTGTTACAGTTAATTTACGCGAATAAGAGAAAATTATATGTTTGTTAATGTTCTTTATATATTTATATATAAATGATGAGCGTTTTGTTGATGATGCTATCTGCACAGAGCGGTCCGAAATCGGTGTTCGGTATTTTTTTTTTGTTTTTCAAATGGCACACTCTATATAGTATTTGAGAATTTTTAGCTTTTTGTTAGTATAGCAAGCGTTTATTCAATATTACATATATTGTTGTCAACTATTTGATAATATAATTTTAATAATCGTAACAATATTTATAAAAATTGCAAGGAACAAGGCACAAAAAAAATTATACCTACATGTATAAATGAAACATGTATTCTTGCCAATGGTTGTTAGTGTGAACATCTGTAAAATCGATAACCTTTTTCACACATATCGATGATTGAAAAGAAAAGGGTCATAAGCGACATTTTGGGAGAATTTAACTTGTTACATTTATTTTAATGGCTATTTTTTTGTATCTTTTAATATGTGTTTTACTACTCTATGACAAATTGTCAAAAATGTGACAAGTTATCACAGGAAAGTAAGACAAACTCGTGAGGACTTAAGTGGTTTTTCCCCAATAGCACTGTATTTTAAATTGATTTTTCTCTTGACAGAAGTGCATAAATGTTTTTGCATAAAAATGATTAGTGATAGTGAAAGTACCCCTTAGAGGTTACTAGATGGCAATGTTGGTTCGATATTTTGAAAAAGTGGACTAAGGGTGTTTTTCCCCTGGACCCTTCATTTTAATAGATACACAAAAAATAGCGATTGAACTAAATGTGACAAGTCAAATTCTCCCAAAGTGTTGCTTATGCTCATTTTCCTTTGAAGTGTCGATATTATTACTATTATTAAAATTACATTATGAAATAGTTGGTAACGGCGTAATATTAAGTAAACGAATCGCATACCAACATATAGCTATAGTTCAAACAACGAGTCATGCCCCGTGCGTCGCCGATTTATAGTTCTAGTGAAAACGTGCCCTATGTTATCCTTTTATTATTTCATACACGTGAGATAGAAACAATATTAAAAAATTATGCTTTCTAATTTAAATAATACTAAAGAAAGACAATACCATAAAAAGATGTAGTAAATGGATTTTTAATCAATAAATAATCAAAGGTGACAGTTGTATGTTATTGAGGATGTTTTAAGTAATTATTGGCTTTGAAGTTTATTTTTTCGACATATTTTCAAAAAGTTCTATTTTAAAATCCGCTCTACAAGATTAACATCAGTTTTTATTAGAACTATTTGTGTATTTCTTATGTTTTTGCAATAGCCACAACCAAAATTTACAAACTTTTTTTCCCTACATTTTCGATTTAATTCATATAAAATTGATGACCTTTATGTTATGACGCGTCGGCATGATTCGCCGTTTGAACTATAAACGTATAGACTCAATTTCTCAAAAAATGTACAGCGTATGCCATTTGAAAAACAAAAATAGCTGAACTGAACATCGATTTTAGATCGCTTTTATGGATCACCTTGTGTAAAAAATAGCATCACTATCAGAAATCTACTATACAGGGTGTTTGGACAAATTGATATAAAATTTAAGGAGGTGAAAGTAAAGCTAAAAGATAGTAACAAAAAGTATAAACATGTATTCTAATTGTAAGTCGTTTAGCTTTCAAGATACAGGATGTCAAAGTTGAAAAAATTAATCAAATATTCTTTGATATCTTTTAATCACTTCAAAATAATTTCACAAAATTTTGTATCTGGGAGTTTCTTGGGATAAGAAATTTGAATTTATCAATTATTTAGTTGTATCTTCTAGAGAGCGCTAAAAGCTACCATTAGGAAACATTAAAATCGTTCCAACTTTTTTGAGCTACGATGTAACTCACTTTGGACTGGAAAAATCTTTTTCCTACCCTTCTGGCTTAAAAAAGTTATTGCTTATTGATATTGCTAAAAGCAACGGTTTCCAAGTAAAACGCATTTAAAACTGATGAAGCATGTAAATTCTCACAGTGAAACGAGGTCTATTGTCAAGTCTAAAAAAATTTTTTTTTTATTGCAGATTATTTTGAGTTACAACAAACAGTTTTTAATCTGTAGACTGTAATTTTGTTGTTTTTGTGGGTAAAAAGTAAAATAAGGCAAAAAAATTATTCTGGCCCTCCAAAAATATGCATGCATTATCAAATTTAGATGCGTTTTTCTTAGAAACCGTTGTCTCTAGCTACATAAATAAGATATAGGGTAAGATGGGGGAATGACGGTCACTTAAGCAGTGTTAAGGATAACTCGTTATTTTAATTACTTGCGACAAAAGTAACTGAACTTTTACACAGCCTATTTGGTTGACTTTATAATCATATTATTATTTATTTTATTTTCACTTTTTCAAGCTTTATTAAAATATCTCGTTGACCGCCATTGTCTGCATAGTGCGGGTAATACCGGTCGCTCTAAAACAATGCAGTTTTACTTCCAAAAAATACTAATTAACAAAGGAAATTTATAAATTAATAAAACAACATATGTTTATATAAATATTTATGATATTTAACCAATATTAAACGAAAAATTAGGGGACAGAACAATAATCGCATAAGTAATTATCAGCAGAGTCGGCACCACTGCAATCTTTATGGACCGATTGCCCACAATTTCGACATCTAAACCATATTTCGTTCTTTCCAAATTCATTGCAGATGAAACATACTTCTTCATTTGTTGAAGGAACGGCATTGTCGCTATTGCCATCAAAAATATTTTCTATATTCTGTTCCTCTGTTGTGCTGGATGCAGGAGATTTTGATTGCTTTTTTCTTCTCTTGGTTGTTTTCTTCTTAATTGTTTTGTCACTTTTTTTATTTATCTTCTCGCTCTCTTTTATTCGTTCTTCTTTTCTTTTTCTATTCTTATTTTCAAATATTTGTCTCATTGGAGATGAAGTCAAAATTACAGAATGTTGTCTAGTATTTGCCCGTTTTTTAATGTTTATTGGAAGAGGCAGAGGAGACAATATATTTTTACTTGGTGAATAAACATTTCCAGATAGATGGACAATATTTTGTACTTGAGCACTCATTCCAGGCAAAATATTGACTTCAGATTCAGGTGCTGGTTCATCGTTGTCCATCGTAATACTAACTGCAGAAGAATTCATCACAGTAGCAGTGTCGTTGCTAGTGCCCAATAAATAGTTTGAAGCCAGGAAGTCTTCTTCTCCGAAAACATTTGGGTTCATGGGTGAAATTCCAGATGCTTTAAATCCAGACACTCCTTTTTGAATTGTTGCTATATAAGAGTAGGCTTTGTTAAATATACTGGCCACATCGAACGGAGTAATTTTGCGCATAGCATGACTTTTCATGAATAAATCACATTCCTTCCTGAAGGCAGTTTTTAAGGGCCCGTAAAATGCGACGTCCAAAGGCTGGATTCTGTGCGAGGT
The DNA here is from genome assembly GCA_013372445.1 of Hypothenemus hampei. Classification (NCBI taxonomy): domain Eukaryota; kingdom Metazoa; phylum Arthropoda; class Insecta; order Coleoptera; family Curculionidae; genus Hypothenemus; species Hypothenemus hampei. The sequence goes on from JABRWK010000006.1 coordinate 1,582,816, forward strand.
GTGCGGCGGAATGGAGAGAACAACAATAAAATGTTCTCGGCAAAACATGTATGTTTCCAGAGATGCATGACTATAATGGTTATCTAATATGAGAAGAATAGGTTCCTTCGCAGACGGTTTCGCAAACGTTTTAAAATGTTTCAGCCATATCAGAAATAGTGCCTCATTTGTCCAGCCGTTCTTGGAACAATTGTAAATAGCTTCTGATGGACCTTCTCTACCCAATTGAGGTGACATTCTTTTCCTCGGATAAATAAACATCGGAGGTATGTACGATCCTGAAGCGGACACTGCGCAAATAACAGTTATATTTTTCCCCCTTTCATAACTGGTAACTGAACCTACTCTCTTCTGTCCCTTTTCAGCGATAATTGTACCAGGATCCTGTACAGTGGTTATACCTGTTTCATCCATATTGTATATTTTTGATGCAGTAAAGTGGTATTTCTGCATAAGATTCTTCAAATTTTGGAAAAACAAGTCCACCTCTTCTTTATTAAAAGCTGTCACACGGTTAATACTGGTTGCTTCAGGTTGGCGAATGGTTATCGATGGGTTTCTTTTTAAAAAACCATAAAACCAATCTCTTCCTGCCATCTTTCTTTCCCTATTGAAATTGTGCTTTACGTTATGTTTTTCAGCATATACGTAGGCTGCACTGCGGATTTGAAGTGGAGTCAAACCATAAAATAATTTGGCTAAAAGCTTTATATTTTCTGCCATACTCTTCTCTTCTTTTGGTGAGAAAGTCGAGTGCCTTCCTAGAGAAGGTCCAGTAACTGGAAGATTCTTTTTGATTCGTTCTTGTAAAGTACTAAAAGGTATGCTATATTTCTTCGAAGCTGACCGCATAGAATCGCCATTCTGTACAGCTTCAATGGCCCTTTCCAAATCCTCTTTACTCCATTTTGCTTTATTTGTGATTCTTTGTCTGTTCCGTGGCATCTATGTATAAAATAAGAGCACTCATAAGCCATTAAATCAACAAAATAATGTTTAAGGTAAAACTTGTCTTAAATTTTGATATGCGGATAATGCCGGTCGGTGACCGTCATTACCCGCACGAAATGACCGGCATAACCTCAATTTGCAAAACTTTTTCTTTGATCGATTATTAACAATATCAATAATTTTTTCTAAACTTTAATTAGAGCATTAGATACACTAATATATGTATAATAATTGTTAGCTACAAAAATATCTATCGGTGTTAATTATTATAAGCTTACCTTTTATCGAATTTTCCAATTTCTTATAAAGAAACGCTCTTCAATTGTTTTTAAACTGTCACACACCCCGCACGAAATTAAAAATGGTGCCACTTGATTAATAAGTTACTCGATTGTATACTAGATGACGGCACTCGTAAATTTAGTGAAATGTATCTAGATGTATTAAATGTTAAGGTGACCAGCATTCCCCACTGACCGTCATTCCCCCATCTTACCCTAACTTTTTCAAGCCGAAAAGGTATAGAAAAGATTTTTAAAGTCCAAAGTGACATACACCGTAGCACCAAAAAGTTGCAGCGACTTTAATTTGTCCTAATGGTCGCTTGTAGCACGTTCTAGAAGATACAACTAAATAGTTGATGAATTTGAATTTCCCATCCCAAAAAACTCTTGGATAAAAAATTTTGTGAAATTATTTGGAAGTGATTGAAAGATATCAAAGAATGTTATATTAATTTTTTCAACTTTGACATCCTGTATCTTGAAAACTAAATGACTTAAGATACATGTTTAAAAGAACTTTTTTACTATATTTAGCTTTATTTTCACTTCCTTAAATTTTGTACCAACTTTTTAAATACCCTGTATAATATAACATTAAAAAACAAACATGGTCTAACTTTCTCTAACTCGCGTATATTTGCTAAACCCTGAACGTGGGACTACTTCCTATTTACACATTTTGTTCATTTGATTTATCCACCTATTTGGAACTATGAAAAAACATGTTTAAAATAATAATTTCAACTTCGTCAATGTAAATTAAACAACATAACATCGTCTGCAAAATATTTTATTAAAAATTTTTATTTTTTTACATTTTGATTCACTGTATATATACTGAGGATCAAAAGTTCTGCATAAATTCATTAAAAGTTAAACGAAATAATTTACTGCAAAATGCTCGCAACGTCAATTTTAATTTTTGGCTGCGGTTTTTTTCATGGTAAAGCTATGTATACATAGTGACCCAAAAACAAGTTATGGCAATAAATTTAGTTTTTTCAAATAGAACAAAATACAAATTTGTTTTTTATTTTATTTTTAAATTTTGCTTCAAATTCTATTTCTAAATACGTCTAATGTATTTAGAAATAAAATTTTAATGTGTATTCTAAGTATATTCTATGTCTAAATTCAACAGTTATCGAGAAATTTACGATTAAATAGTTATCACGATGAAGTTTAATAAAAAGAAAAACATTTTTTTTTGAGAAATTTTACAGAAGAAACAGTACAAATTGTTGTGATTTAACGTAGTAATTGCTCGAACTGTTGGCCCATTGAGATCTTAACAGTGAGCAAGTCGCAATTCGAATACTTTATTTAAAAAATTTATGTGTGCAAGCTTTTTGCAGTAAAGTTTTTCCTTTAATTTTTAACGAATTTATGTAGGACTCTTAATTCTCAGTGTATAGAACAGAAGAATACTGAGAGATGGACTACTAAGGAGGTGTAATGGAAAAATTATGAATGGAGAGAATCTCCAACGAAGATATTGGGTCACTCACAAGACTGTCACAGTGCAACCTAAACAATTTAGGTGGAATACTCATGTAAAAGCGAATGCCAGATGAGTGAATTCTCAAACAAGCATAGAATGGAACACTTACTAAATTTCTAATGTTATTCGTCTAACTCGTCTACGTTCTTAATATAATTTCTTAATAATTGTTGAATGTCAAAGTTTTCATAAAATTTGTAATACCAAAAACAGTTCCACATTCCATATTGGACAAATAGAGCTAATATAAAGGGGATTTCCCTATTTAGCAGGACTATATTTACTTACAGAGAGTAAAAAATTATACATGTTTCCGCTTTGAAAGGAATTTTAGGAAAATTCAATTTGAGAGACATATAATACGATTTATATCTCCATTACTGGAACGCATACAAAATGAAACCTGGGACAATAATTAGTTCACTTGTGAGCTCAAACGTGCAAAAGTGACCAAAAACAATTCCCGGACGAATATCTGGTTTAATAACAAACAAACCCTATTCGCACAATTTCATACTTTTGGCACGTTGGGTGGACGTGTCATCATCAAAAGCAGTAAAATTGTAACCGATAGCATGGAACATTATCTCCACTGCATTCGCATATAGATTATAAATATTTTGTTCGTGGCAATGGTTTTTTTTTTGGTTATCCAACTTCTGAAATAAAATCAGCGTCTGAACAAAATGGAGTTTGCCCGAACGTAAATCCTGATAAATCATAGTGGATCGAATGGAATTCGTGTCATCTTATTTGGCCAAAACAGGGAAACACAGTTTAAGTTTCATGACATTTTTGTTGTTTAATAAATTTCCGATAAAAGAATGAAGGTTTTATTATTAACAAAAAGTCTCGCCGCATGAAAACGCTTGATGTAAAACCTTATCAAACTTCTCACAGTATAGCATAAATTCTGAATGTTTCATTACTTCGGAGACGGCTAAAATGTATAAGCGAGAGAAGACGAAACTTTTAAAAGCGATATTTCACAAAACGCCTCGTACAACACCCTCTGACCCCTCACGCCCCCGGAATATAGGTTGGCTTCTTTTATATGCAGGTACGGGTGAATTTAACGCGTTTCGTCAACTTTGAACCGAATCAACACTTTTAATGAAGACAAAAATTTAGGGGGTGAAACGTTGGTGCGACTGTGGGAAAAAATTATGTCTGAAATAAAAGTCAAAAGGGAGTAACGCGCGTATCGTTTCAGCAATTACGAGGGCATAAATGAACACGGTTTCAATTAAGGCCAGGATATATTGCGAAGCTTCAGCTGCTTTATGACCCTCGAATACGTTCCCCATAATATATGGTGCTATTTCATTCTTAACGTGTAGTATTTTGGTTTAAGATGATCATTAACTAATTTAAAAAACCAAGATAAAAATAATTACTACGCGCAAACTATTTTATGTGGCGTTCAGTATTGTAACTACTTAAGGGGACCTGAAATACGCTAATGAAATGCGCTAATGAAATACGTCATTATCTAACTACAATGAGACACAGTTGGCTTCCACTATTTAGATAGCACCTACCGACTACACGAGCACCAGTTTCCTTTTCGTTTCGATAAAACTTGTTCTCTAAGTTATGCATATACAAAATTATTACCGCTTCAAGCTAGTGCGTCTGCGATTTTGTTGCCCTCAATTCCTTGATATCTACGTACCCATATTAGGGTGACCCGTTCGTCTTGGCATTTCCTACAGCAGCCTCCATGTAATCCAGTGTACGCTTTGACATAAATCTTTATGAATCTAGAGCCTTCAGTGCTCCTTAGCTGTCAGTGTTAATGTATTTCATCTATCTATCAAATTACGTGGGTATATCAAATATAAATAGGACTTTTAGGCTGTGATTATTGTAAAATGGATCCCAAGATGGTGCTAGTTGATCAGCAGTCAGTACAAAGGATTCTGCGTAGGGGAAACTCGATAATAATCGCCTTGACCCATTTCAGTAGAAAAAACACAAGGAGTGAAGAAGAAGTACAAACTGCTATAGAGTAACGGATAACAATAAAGTTTTTGGGTAGAAACAGAGTAGGTAAATATAAATGTTCAGCTTGGGGAAAAAACACTCTCAAGAATCGGCGTCTTCGTATAAAATAGGTTTGATACCAAATAATACACAGCGTTTCATCAACATTAAAATTATTATATTTTTTTAAATTTTCTGTCGACTTTTTGAATATTTTTAAAGGTTTACTACATTTAGGTAATTGCAAACTACTACATAAATGACATAAAAATTTCTAAAAATATATATAGGTATTTTTTTCGGAACAAACTGGTTTTTGGCAGTTGAAAATCAATAAAAAGAATTTTCACGAAAACTCGAATAAATAGAAAATTGCGATCTGACGCATCGAAAAATCTTTGAAAGTTAACTACATAGAGATTTTTAGGTCACTGGAAAATTGAAACTTTTACTTTGAGGTATTAGTATTTTTTTTTTAAATACGTTTTAAAACGACTTAAAGGGCATTTATTGACATATTCATTTTGAATTCGAATTCAATTTATGTAAATTTTGTAATATAAAATAACGGACGTTTTACATATTATGTAAAACATATTCGTGATGAATAGAGTCAATACAACAAAATAATTCAATATTCGATTTCATCGAGTGTAAGTGTTTATGATAATTTTGAATTAATAATTAACTTATTTAAATAATATATGTATGTATATGTTCCTATCATTACTACATTTATTAATGAAACGTAATTTAATCTATGTTATTTATTCAATATTAAATAATTGTAAAGTTCTATTACACGATTTTTTTTGAAATGAGCAAAGCATACCAATTTTAATTAATCAACGAACATTTTTTAGTTCATTTTTCAAATAAGTATTATACGGAAAAAAAATTGTATTCTATTTATTATACAACAAAATTTCGTTGGCAAAGAATGAAATTTGCATCGTTAAAATGGTTAAAAGGATTTCCATAAACCAATATCGTTCATTTTATCTTAAAAAACATTCTTTGCTTTAGAATTAGCTCGTTGCTTTCCAATTTCACTCGACTAAATTTCTTGGCATTGTAGTAGATTTCCCGCTTAAAAGGTGGTCGAACATTGTCAACGTTTAAGAAGGGGAATTTCGAGTCTCGTACAGTGAAGAAAGTTTTCTCGAGCAAAAAGTAACAGTATTTAGATCTTGAAAATAACTGAAATCTAATATAATCCAACGGGAAAAGTCGACTTCAAAGGTTCCCCGTCAAGTGACAAAAGCGAAACGATTCCTCCAAAGGCTGAAGCCGACGTGGAAAGTTTCTTAAAATGAAAACACCCACTTACGCGTGACACAATGTGTCGTCTCCCTGAAATTAAATGTCCCGACAAGGGCGAACCGAAAAGGATTTTCAAAGGAATTAAACGTTGAACAACGCGTCGGGTATTAAATTAGCAGCTTCTTTGCACTTTGAACTTACTCGCATCTATTTAGTTACATGGAAATCTGCTTGATAGTTGGCAGGACGGAATTTAAGCAGATTTTATACAGATTGTTCGAATAGTTTAGTTTGGAAAACACACACTGCATTCGTTTTGAATTAATTGCTTTGTTTAAAAAAGTTCACAGTTTTCCAAAAAGGACAAAATGTACGAAGTTTCCGATAAAACATCCGTTTAAAATGCAACATTAAAATTGCACTCCTATTGCTCGTTGAATTTAAAAGCTTTTAGCAGGATGCTACATTTTTTAAAAATAAAATGCTCTGCGTATAACAGGACCTAAATCTAAATTCTTCATTTGTTCAACGACATGGGAAATGCAGAAACATATGGGGACAGAACAATAAGAAAAAACCACACCGTCAACAGTAGTTTCATCGTTTCCTCTTCAAAGATGTGGAACATTAAAAAGGTGATATATTGTGAGCAGCTTGAAAGGCTTATATTAGCTTTAGAAAGAAAAACAGCCGACTTTGGTTTTAAAACGAAAAGTGATTTTCTACCAGGACAATTTTGAGCCACTTAGAGTGAAGATAATGCACAAAACAGATTTATATATTACAAAAAAAAAAACATACATGCTCTTCCGGTAAAGCTGATGCGTATTGTACGAAAAGTAAAAAGAGAAGAGGACATTTCTCCGGTCCTTTAGAATTAACTTTCCAATTTCTTTACAAACAAAATTCGAGGTATTTTCAGGAAATTGCTGGGTATTAACCAGTTAATAAGCTCCCAATAATTACATTTTCTGAAAACGAAGTGGAAACCATTTCCAATCATAAATATTGATCGGAATTATTTTCACATCGACTACGATTCGAGTTTAGTTTCGGAAATGGAATTGCATCAACAGTTAATGTAATTACATTTCCGGTCTTTGTTGTATCATTACACGCTCTAAGCCCAGCAAAAAGAAATATATTTTATGTGTGTACCATAGTAAATGCCACTATTATGATATTATGATTGGAAATAATGACGACACTACACAAAATGAAGGTCCCCGTTTTGCGAAAACCCATTTCCGCAAGACGGTGTTACGACTAAATGGTTTTTTAATAACAAACGTTGCGGATTTAGAAGAGCGGAATGTCATGTATAAGAAACCCTAAAATAAACTTTCTGCTTCGGTTCTAAAGCGCCGGATGCATTATTGAAGACATATTTTGTCAGCTTTCAAAAGCTTGTTGAGTTCCAGGCGCACAATATGTTGCTTGATTGTCTTCCGCCCTCTACTTTTCCGTTGTTTTTATCTTTAGTGCTCATTTGTATTAAAATATCGACTTAAATGAGACTACGAGTTGTAGCCAATAACACCCTATTGTATAATGTTTAAACTAATTTTAGTTGCGAGGACGTTAAATTTAACCGGTGAGTTTCAAATTTAACTATATCCAGCCTAATATAAATTATCCGCAGGCCAACGCCGTTGTTTTGCTTCGGGCTTATTACCATTACTAATATGATAGGCTGCTTTAGAGTTCTAACAGATTTAACGAGAAATTATAATTTAATAAAAATTACTAGATACGATTAGACATTTTACTTTAACTGTAAAAGGCAAGAAATGAATATCTAGATTTACCTTTTAAAAATGTTGCATCTACTATTTCTATTTTTTTCTTCATTATTTTTTAAATGTTTTTTATTAATTAGATGAAAATAATTCATATAAAATAAGGACTAAAAACGTCATAAACATTTTTCATTTCTAATTAAAACTACAAAGAGTTTTTCAGTTGACATCACACAATTTAACAAAAACATTTACTTTGTAAAGTCTAGAAATATCTATTTTTTACATGCAAACCGACTTTTAACAGTCATAAAGTCCATTCTTGAAATTAGCTTAATTTTTTTTAAACTGTTTTATAGATTAAAGTAACATAAATCTTTCACAAATGACTGTTTCAGTGGTGTTCGAGACTATTAAAATTTCATTTACACTTTTTATGCTTATGAATAAAGAAAAGGTAGGTACTATACATTCTAGGTACATATAATATACCACAATAGTTAATGGCATAGGAAGTGTACTAATCTCTATGTTTACCTTTCGACGATTGTAATTAAAGTTTCCCAACATAATTTGATTTTGAGGGAGTTGTAACAAACAAATAAAGATATTATGTAAACCTTAATGGCATTACACTTTATTATTATAATGTTTCAGTTTTGAATAGAGTGAGATGTGTAGGAATTAATTAGATTTAACGGAGTCTATCGTAATTTACTGGTCTATGACACACCTTTCATTGATAAAGTGTAATTACAATTTTAATTCGTTTCGATTGCATTCCATTTACCAATCTTTCAATAACCAACTAAGCAGAATTTAATAATGCTACTGAATTAATTCCGGTTCGTATTTACGTAACGGTAGCGTATTCGTCTTACGGATTATTCCAATTGTGTCCTGCCTGCTCTATTAAGACTTTACGGTAAATATTTATTGGAATACTAGACTTTGATCTTTAGACTTTTCTTCTTCTTTTTCCGTTCAACAGGTTTCAAATAATCGGGACAAAGCTACGGTTGGAAATTGAGAAATATTCTCGCTAAAACGATGAACAATTATAGAACAGAAAATTTAAATATCAAATAAATCTGAGGCAACGACTGTTTCGAAAGCGAGTGCCGTTAAGTGAGATTAAAATTTAAGTGAAATGTTCAAGATTAAAGTTTTTAAAGGATTGCCAGTTGGTACTTTACATTGTTTGATTCTGGATTTGATTTAACAACGACCGAGAAGCGAATTTCAATGGTTTAATTAAAGTGTTTTCGAAAGATTCAAGCGTGAATACATATAGTATATGGATAAAGTAAGGATGTTTTGAAATAAGTTTTTTTTTTGTAAACTGGAAGTTTATTTTTCATATTTTTTTTATGTTTTTTACTTAAAGATACGGATATTAGACTTAATTAAGCATATAAAGGCCAAAAAACGTGCCATGGGATCGAGCAACCTTCTTGCCAAAGTTTTTGAAAATAATGGCATAAAGTTACAGCAAAGGCTATCGGAAATAAGCTAAGGACTGTGTAACTTTGTGCCAGAAAACCAGACAAAAAACCTCCTCTCAAAGAAAACGAACGTGTCAGTCTTACATTTGCCATGTCTCGCCTACACTGGACTTACAATGAGTGGAAAGGATTTCAAATAGAGGGACGAATCCAAATTTAGTTTCTTTAAACACGATTGAATACTTTGAATACTGCATATGGGATGTTTTTCGGGCTCTTTTATTGGATCATTACTTTGCAGTAACGGGAACCAATTTAAGCAGCAACATATTTTATAGACAAACAGAAATAAACAGTTGGGAAATGTATTTATTTTAGAAAATTTCTAAACATTTAGGAAGTCTTTTACTTTGTTGGCGGACTTTCGAGTTTACTTTTAGGAATTTATTGTGAAGAAATAAAAAAAGATTCTTCGACACTCCTTCTTTGCTTTTATCAAATCATCTCTACATTTTACGAAAATAACTTTTCCACAAATTTTTATTGATTTGCGTGATCAGCATATCACTTTAACTACGCCCGTGTTAAAAGTTCATGATCAAATGGTCCCATCGATTTAGAATTCCCAAATCATTTGAAATAAGAAAATGTAAATTTTTCTCAATCGTTGTAATTTTGATTATGGTTTAATCGTCCATATTTTCAAAATTTTAATTTGTTTAGAAATGGCGAACGTTATTCCAAAAAAACGTTTTTTTACGTTTGTTTTGTACTAACGGGTGTTCAATAAAAAACGTTATCAAGTAGGCTTTGGATCAACGTGTAAACAGAGAACGTATGGCGATTCTTACTCGCTGATTAACTGCAACTGTAAACACAAGTTGAGGTTTTGTTGTCAAAGGAAATCAGCGAGTTAAGAATCGCCATACGTTCTCTGTTTACACGTTGATCCAAAGCCTACTTGATAACGTTTTTTATTGAACACCCTTTATAAAAGGCAGTAAAAATAAAACAATTCAAAATTTTGATAAACTCAACGATCGAGCCATAATTAACGTTACAACGTTTGAAAAAAATTACATTTTTTGGTTTCAAATGATTTGGAAATTCTAAATTGCTGGGACCATTCGATCATGAATTTTTGACACGGATGTGGCCAAAGCGATATGCTGATCACGCAGATCAACAACAATTTGTGGGAAAATTATTTTCGAGAAATGTAGAGATGATTTAATAAAAGCAAAGAAGAAGTGACGAAAAATCTTATTTCACTTCTTGATAATAAATTTCTAAAAATAGTCTCGAAAATCGATCAATAAAGTAGAAGACCGTCATAAACTAGATATTTAGAACCTTGGTTTCAAAAAATTCTTTTAATAATCATTGCTTATGAAAAAAATCAAATCTAATCATAATATTAAATTTAAATGGGTCGATACCACTTTGGAATTTGCACAGCAGCAAATGGCCGTAAAATGACTATTTTATAATCATTGTAGGCAAATAAACCGATAAATTAACTAAGTTGATATTTAAACTAATAAAGCTGGAGTAATTCTCTTATATAGAAAATGGTGATAATTTAAAGGCGAGGTTTAATTATTAGAATATGGTAAACAAGTAGACTTTATTGTTTCGTGTCTTGTTGTTTGATGGTAAAAAGCCTCCAACAGTTGTTAAAAACAGCTGTTTGAAAATAGAATAGGAAATAGAGCTTTTCGGAATGAGAGAAGTTCGATGACATTAGATTACAACTGTTCCAGAAAAGACCTTCTTCACAGTCGATTAATTATCTCAGCTCATAATTCTCCAGAGAGGCCGTCAACCGAATTAAATCCTGATCCGGCTTGTCAATAATAATTCCTGGTTACTGCATCAATAATCCGTTTGACCAGCCGTAAATTTTATTTTCGCCATTGGTGTGTTCCAAATTTCGCCAGTAAATATATGTACCTACGTGTTCAGTTATTACGTCGTGAAAATTTCACTTTTATGTTTCTCTAAAGGATTTGCAATTTAAGTTTAAAAAGTAACAAACCGGAGTAATTAAAATTTAATAAACACGTTTCGAATTTTTAATACNAGCCACCAACTTTGATAATGAAAATATTCACAACAATAAACATATAAAAATGTTTACATTAAATAAATTAAAAAATAAAATATAATAATGACAAGGTGTTTTAAGGCAGCGAAAAGTTCTTCTATGAGCAGGCAACTGTCTTTCAATACCGATCAATTTTACTACATTTTGAAGCTGAACTTCAGACAGAAAGCCTAATGCATTGTAATAAGTCTACAAGTCCTTGAAACGAAATTCTAATGACATTAACGACATTTCTCCACAATGTTGCTATATTGTGTTCATGAAAGCTCCGCCTTAAAGATTTCGTCCAATCAGTTCCCATCGACTTTAATAAATTACATTATATTTTCTATATTTTTTTACAACACAGCGAGTTTTTTATGTATTAATTCTTTTCAACATAATGACTTTTTTTAGGCAATCCTTTCAATTCGTTTGATGTATACAAGATCATTGCTCCATTTGCCTTAGTAGGTAGTAATGATACGTACAAACATGAACATTAATAAGCATCATTTAAACAAACTTTATAGCTTAGTGAATATTGTGATAAAGGTTTTCGGAAAATAGCACGATAGAATGTTCAGTAACTGCAACTCAACGAATTGCAAGCAACACTATTGAAATGTCAAGCTTTAATATTCAAATATTCAAAGTTCGTACAGTTATAAGTAAATAATTTTGAACCAAAATTATAGTTAATATAAAGGTGCTTTCTGAAATATTTTGAAATAAAGACTGTCATTGGAAACTGCCGCTTATACGAAATAATATGGTTATTTCGTTCGAATTTCGCATTTCCCCATTTATCCCCGAATTGAGGAAAATGCAATTTCCTCTCTCCTTGATAAGTTGGATGGAGAAAGTAGTGTAGGTATATAGAAATCTACCTATGTATGATACATTTTCCATTTATATGCAACAGATAAAACTCGTACTCCTGATTCTTTACTGTAGCAATACTCTTGCTACATTGACGTCGATTTTCAGTTTGACAGTTCATTGGACCAAATAATGATTCATATAGAGAAATTGTGGTATTTTATCTTTTCCATATCTTTTTATAGGTTTTTGGACATGACTCTGAACTTTTAAAATTATGCATTGTTCGCTAAAGTAAATGAAATGTAGGTAATTTTCCTTATACTTGTTAACGGAAGGAACTAAATTTGCATATTTTAACAGCCTAAACTTTATAATTAGAGTTTAACTTGCACGTTTTAGTAGGATTAGTTGGGATCTTTTCTAAACTGATTTTGCAACTGGATGATGGTTCTCCAAAGTACGATACCAAGTTTTATCCAATATATGGATACGAATGAAATACAGATAAAATTAATAAGAATAAATTAATAATAAATAATATTAAAACCTTAATATTATTAGAAAGAAAAGTTACTTGCCTCAGTTTTCTCTATATGTAGTTCTAAAAGTAAAATTTAACTTCTTTTAACATAGAATAAATAATGGCCGTCTTCTGAAACGCTCTAGAAACATTATATATAGTTATAAACTGCTTGTTAGTTAGTAAAACTCGTAACATTATTTTAATGACTTCATACTTAGGCTAGAAAAGTGCTGTTCCATCATAAAGACTTATTCCCATAAAATAGGAAGAATCCGAAAATAGGATTTTATTTGTGGAAAAATAGTTTCGTAATATCTCGCTCCGTTAGTAACGTCGTTGTTCCCGTTGTCGCTTTACAAACACGAAAACAAATAATGTCTCCAATACAGTTTGACAGGTCACAGAAGTAATACTAAATTCGTTCGGATATTCATGGATGTTTTGTAGGAAAATTGAAAGCTAATAAATTTCCCCCCATGCACGTTAAAAACGTCTCGCGCCTCGTAGAAACTTTCCCCGGTATGGTTTAAATGGAAATTTATATAAAACGAACAGAACAAAGTTGTGACAAAATGTTTGTTTTACGTCTTGCCTTCCTTTTGTCGGGATTCTAGAAAATATTGAAGATAATTAGGTCTTAATATTTTTATGGAACAGAAGGTTTTGATATGTTTATTCTTAATAAGTATGTTTTCAATTCACTGGGACATATGGTGCTGAATTACAATGACCAACTTATAGATTTTAGGTGATAAATCAATTTAGAATGGAATCATGATTTATCAGCGTGTTACAATGCAACAATTTGTAATTTTATATTTTTTATAAAATAATACGAAAGAGTTTTTTCACTTTCTCATTTTTGTTTTCCTTTGATAAAACAATATTTGGTAAAAACAAATTTTGCATCAACAAGAAATTGCTGAAGCACCTGCATAGTCGTTATAAGGAGCTTAAACTTTCTTAGTTACTTGAGCTATTTTCAAGAAAAAAAGAGTTAACAAGAGACTTTTTAGTAAGAATACTGCTATTAACATTGAATTTTTATTAATTACCTTAATAAAACCTTATGAAAGTTTTTTGAAAATTTTAAAAATGTAGCTAAATATTTCTTATTTTCCTCTTTAACTTCTAAAATGGTTTTGTATATCACTAATTTATTAAATTCGTTTTCTACCTAAAGCCTCCTTACGTTATCAAAGGCATGTTTGTCCATTGAATCGATGTTAGGGAAATAAGGAGCAAATGCTAAACACTTGTATGTTGTGCTTGAATGGTTTTCAGTTGTTCTAAATATGTGACACTGGTAACAAAACCTCTATTACGTAATCGTCTAAAATAATCCCTTTTACATCACAAGAAGGGAACAGCATAACATTTTTAGCGACAACGTGCGACATTCTTTGTTTGCTTTCTTGGTGTTACATTGATGACGTTGCACTTAAAACCGGTTTGGAACGTTCGTTTCTAAAATTTATATTTAGGAAACAGCATAATTATTTTCCATATAAATGTGTTGTAGTTTTGTCACACATATCCATTTCCTCATGCAATTTCGAAAACATTCACAAACGTCAATCGTCAAAAATTCTTTTCAAACTCGAATCGAAAATCACGCACACGTAAAGTCGTAGCAGGAGTCTCAACTTTCAAACAGGCGACGTGAAAATAATTTACAATTTCAATTTTCTTTCGACGAATTTGTTTTACATCCATGCTTTTCATTACTCCGGAGGGAAATTACGCGAACATCAATAGTCGATCCTTGAAAGATCTAGATTTTTGACAGGTTTACCGGTAAACAAAAATCGCATAAAAAATGAACGACAGAGTCTCAAAAACGATTCTCGGATTTTAATCGGTGCTAACGCCTTTTTTCCACTGGGTTGCAATTTTTTAAACCTCTTTTTGATGAGAATTGCGAGCTTTCAGTGTAATTAGAATCGTGGTTGGAGTTGCTTAAAATATAAACTTTCCCATTTAAATTATGAAATATTGAAGGACTTTTTTTGGTGCGTCGAAAATTCTTTATCCGTGATAAATTCGAATTACCTTGATTACTTTTTCTTGTTTTGCAACAAGTTTTCGCTCGCTTAAATATTATTTTCCCAGCTTTGAAGTTTCCACTCTAACCAAGCACCCGGCTCTATATTTTAATAAATTAAAATTCCAGTTTGGTAAAAATGGTCGAAGGTCGTTTCAACTGTAAGTAATTCATTACTAGGGCCTATAAATTTAACTGTTTTATATATTGGTCTATTTAAGGGTCTGACAACAAATAATCGACTCATCAAAAATTCCATCCACTTGGAGGATTTTTATTTGCCTCAGGATATAAGGTTTTCGTACTGGGCAAAGCCTATTTTAGGCAGCATAGATGTATTTTCATTCGATTAAGATTCAATTTTGCAAAAAGGCATCGGAAAATTCCGAATAAACATCATCCCAAACTGGACCACTTATGTTAAGAACATGAAATAACATTCGGCCGGGATTTAACCGGAGAAATCCAAACAATCATACCTGTTTCGAAAAAGATAACAATCCTAGAAAAAGTAGAGTCTCAAAATGGAATTTTCCTGTTTTCTAATTTATATTTGAAGACTCCCAAGGTTATTCATTTTCCTAATATAACAGAAAGGGGAATCGTTTCCTGACAAAAGTAATATACATTTGTACTTGTGATGCTGAAAATAGAATTCAGAATTTCCAAGCTGAAACTTTAGGTAATACAACTCCACCGTTATTTGTTTCGATAATAATTATAACAACAATTTTAATGAAAGGAGGTGACTTTGTCGGCATTTTAATAAAGAGCTTAAAGCGGAAAGTTAATTAACGAATTCGAAAGTTAGCAACAAAAATTCGGTGCTAACAATAATGACTCCCAGGATGGTAAACCGCCGTTTCGGGTCTCGTCGAGCCGTTTCCTATTCTCATATTTCAAATGAGAAAGTGCGACGTTTTAATTAAAAATGACAGCAAAAAACTGGGCATAAGCACTCGGGGTTCGGACCAAAAATGAATTACCTACGAACACGGAAAATGGAAAAAGTTAATCCTGTATTAACATCAATTTTTAGATTCAACATCGATTTTTCATCGTATCCCACAAACTGTCATCTATAACTTTTTTTGATGGCAAGAAAATTTTTAATACGTGAACCTTTTTTTTCTGTGATATCATTCGTTTGATGTGAAATAGTATGTAACAAGTCAAGTTTTTCATATTTGGAAAAATTTTAAACTGTAGCTGCCCAGATCTAATGACTATAATAGATAAAATAGCAATTGTTTTCGTATAAATGAGCTGGCGTTTTCTTATAATGAAAGAGTTCTATTCTTCCTGTCAATTTGAAATGGTTTCTTTTTGTTTCAATGAAAAATCAGCCTAATAATTGGTAAAAATAATGTTTTTCACGAGTGTCAAAATTGTCTGTTTTAAATTGGAGGTTTAGAATTTCTGTTTCTTCGAATTTAATGTTTTATCAATTATTCTTTATTTAAAATCGTGTCTATTCAAGACGTCAAAGAAGTTTAGTTATCTTGTAAGTGCAGAAACAAAATGAAATACATCCAACCATATGGACGAACAGGAAAAAAACAGGAACTGAATTGAATCAAAACTTGATTATATTCAGGAATAATAGAGGTTTCGTTCCAAAAATTAAATAATAAACATTTCTCATAGAATCTTTAATACTGAACCCAAATCGAGCTTCAAAAAGTCTCTATCATATTAGAATTTTGAAGTGTTTAAAGTTAAATAATCAAAAAATGTTTTGTTTTAATCGATATCAAAAGCATATATCTCACTAACAAAATTTTTATAATAATTTTTCGTGGCCGCATTATACAGCCCCATTCTACTCCTTTCAAATGCATTGTCGATGTTTATTACACGGTTTTTTTTCGCTGAAATATTCAAGTTTGAAGTTGTACAGTCACGCTTCTCGTCCGAATGCAAGAGAATCGTTGCTTTTCACTCAGCGTTTATAAGAGGCAGCTCTTGAAAAAATCTGTTAAAAACCTACTTTTTGGCTATTTAGACTTATATTTCTCAAAATTCACTTATCGTAGAGCAATTTTTCTGTAGGCAAATTGAATAGTACATTTCCCCGTCAATTCAAACCTCTTCTCACCTTTTTTAATCAGGCAGGATGTTAGAGAGACAAAACAGTTTTCGAAATATTACAGCATTTATTTTTCAAACATGAACGAACGAAAGAGAACTGCTGCTTCTCATAGCGCGCTTATGGGAGGCAGCTCGGAAGGCACACGGGACCATACAACTTCAAACTCGAATATCTCAGTGAAAAAAATAGTTTAGTAAAAATCGCCAATGCATTTTGAAGGTGAACAATAGCACTATATAACGGATTTTATCTTTAAAGCGAAGAGGCTTTTGCAAAATCATCATACGAAGAAATATTCTTAAAATAATCTAAGGAATAAACTCTTGAATTTTTCAATATTTAGGAAATACCCTGTATAACGCAGAAAGCTTCATTTCAGAAATATAATTTAATTAATTACGAGTAAATAGTGACTCTTGATTGTGGTTTTTATTTAATGTTTCAGATGTACTTCCAGACAAAGAATTAATTTTCTACAAGCAGCCTTAACCTTTAATGACTGACAAGATAAACAAAAATAATAATGTTCTCTTCTCCAGGAACATATGTGTAGGGGTAAAAATAAGAAAAATAATCTAAATTTTTTTTAGGGTCGGATTTTGACCCTTGATATCAAAATCCAACAGACTAGGGTTTTCTACTTAAAAAAGGTACTTTTATTTCATGTCGCTTGAATGAATCGTTTTTCTGTAAAATCAATATCAAAATATTTTTAACACGTAAAAGTAACTACAATTTTACAATTTTGCGGTGTCATATTTTAAATAATTTCTTTAAATTGATTTTTTATTTGCAATAACTAAACTTAAAATTGAGCTTTTATTAATTTATTTCCAGAATAAATAATGTTTAAAATCTATGACATAAAAAAAATGAGATGGATTTTACTGAATGCATTTCAGCGATTTGACATAAGAGTATCATTTTCAAGTAAAAAACCCTAGTTTTTTAGATTAAAACATCAAAAATGTCAAAATTCTACCCTAAAAATGTTAGGTAATTTTTCATGTTCTTGTCCCTACAAATACGTTTCTGGAGAAGTGCAATCGATTTTTTTTTGTTTATCTTGTCAGTCATTAAATGTTAGGCGTGCTTGAAGAAATAAAGTTCTTTGTCTAAAATCATTTCAGCCAAATCAGATGTCACCATACATTTTACAAAATGATATTTGTATAGAGTTTTTCTCGTAAAATATAATTTTCCATCGACAATTAAAGTGCTGTTACAAACAATTTATATTCTCTATACGAGCATTTACTTGAAAAAGTAATGAAGCCATCAATAAGTGAAATTAAAAATTTCATTAGTGTGACAGAGGTTATGGTTGCAAAAGAACGATTTCAAGCTTGATTATTCACAATTTATCCAATATTTTTTATTAATAAAATCAATTTCCTGTCATTTTTAATAAGACCATAGCCTAAGTATTTAATTTTAATTATCAAATCGTTCATCCATTATCGACCATGCTCCATAGCAATTTCCTGGTAGTTACCCTGTGCGCGCTAGTGTAAATTTTGAAATCATGCAATCGTAATATGTAATAATAATTGCGGTAATATCGAACAAAGCTTTGTATTAATCCGCCTATCCGTACATTCGGAACGATTAAAATTTTGCAGAACGTATATTCATTCGGTGGCGGCTGCATCACCACATATACCACCTCCCACCCACACACACACACATAGTAATGTTAAATAATGCAATTTCCGGGGTAAATGGCAACAATAATTGATAGATTAGAGAGATCGTTACAACAGCATCGTTTAATATTTAGAGGAGGCCTATGTTGAATTGAAATGCATCAAAATTGAACCTTTGTTGACCTTGCAATACTTTCGATGAAATATTTACTATACCTTCATTTATTTTATTTAATTGATAGAAAGGCTGTCCCAAATTGATATTTAATACTGCTGTAAGGGAAACATTTAATAGAAAAAGTGCTTAAACCAAATAACATATTTTCAAATATTGAACAAACGTTATTGTTGCAGGCTTCACTAAAAGATGAACTCAATGGGAGCATAATTATCGCTGTCTCAATGATATGTGAATATTTGAACTAAAATATTATGTATATCTATATACTTGTTAGTCCAGTTAATAATCAGTGTTAGCGGGAGAAATATGCTCATTTCTTTCGTCAAAAACTCATTTTATTAATTTATTTTCTAAATTCATCGTACATAAACCTCCTAAATTGGTATCACAAACTGTTAAACCATTATTTAAATTGTGAAGGAAATCAAAATCAATATCAAAATTTAATATAAATTATGTCTTAACCAAAACTTAAATTTTAATTATTTAAACATTGAATTATATTTAAGAATACAAGGTGGGTTTGGAAAAATGGGTTCAACGCTAAGCTAGAAATACTAAACATAAAAATAATGCGATTTAACTAAATTTATGTTATACCGAAAATTAATAATAACTGAGATACAGGGCGTCAAAGTTGAAAAAATAAATCACATTTTTTTTAATGTCTTTCAATCCCTTCCAGCTAATTTCACGAAATTTCATATCTAGGGCTTTTTTGGTATGACAAATTGAAATTTACTGACGATTTAATTGTATCTTCTAGAGGGCGCCACCAGGGACCATTGTGACACCTTTAAATCGTTGCAACTTTTTTACGTCACGCTGTATATCAATTCCGATTGAAAAACCCGTTTTCCCTGTTTTTTTTTTGCTTAAATAAGGTATACCTTATTGAAATCGCTAGGAGCACTGCTTTCTGAGAAAAACACATCTAAAGCTGATGATGCATACAAATTTTCAGAGAGCCAAAATAACCTTCCTGACTTGTCTTACTTTTTATCTTCAAAAATAAGAAAATAACATTTCAAAGAGTAAAAACTATTAGTTTTAAGTCAAAATAATCAGAGTAACTAAACAAAAAGAAGATTTTTTTTCGACCTAACAATAGTTCTCATTTCACTGTAATAATTTACATGCATCATCGACTTTAGATGTATTTTTCTTAGAAAGCAGCGCTCCTAGAGACTTCAATAAGGTATACCTTTTTTAAGCAAAAAAGGCAGGGAAAAGGGTTTTTTCAATCGGAATTGATATGCATCGTGACACAAAAAAGTTGCAACGATTTAATTGTGTCACAATGGTCAATGGTGGCGCCCTCTAAAAGATACAATTAAATCGTCAGTAAATTTCAATTTGTCATACCAAAAAAGCCCTAGATATGAAATTTCGTAAAATTAGCTGGAAGGGATTGAAAGATATTAAAGAAAATATGATTTATTTTTTCAACTTTGAGGCCCTGTATCACAGTTATTAATAATTTTCGGTATAACATAGATTTAGTTAAATCGCATTATTTTTATGTCTAGTGTCTCTAGTTTAGCGTTGGCCCATTCTTTCTGACTCACTCTGTAGTTGTTAAAGTCAAATATGGAATAGACAAACAACTATGTACATATGTATGTGCCGACCATGGCTTGAGCAACGGATGTTTACTCATTCAATCATGCTTTTAAAAACGCCTTCGAGCATAACCACCTGGATTTCACGAATATTATATATTCAATTTTTTTGCTTGAGGTGTTGGATTGTCTTAGGATGGTTCCTGTAGATTTAATCCTTTTAAAACTCCTAAATGGTATCTATACGGAGAAATAATCCAGCCTGGAAATATGTAATAACGATAATGTTTCTCGTGGAATGGAAATAGGTGACGACAATTTGTTGATACCACATTTTATTTACACCCATTTCATCCATTTTCCTTCAAAAGGAGTTTTGCAACATTCCACTGTAGTAATACGGTTGACAGTCAGTAAAGTACCTTCTTTATTTTCAAAGAAACGATCCGATCTACCCACATGGGGCACGAAACTATTACTTCTCAGGATACGTCAAAAGTCCATTTGATTTTTGTTATGAAATTTTCAATCAACTTAATATAATCCAGCAAGTCATGAAATTTAAGTGCAGAGGTGTGGAAAAAACAGATACAGAAACCTGGTAAAAATGATAAAAAAGCAAATATCATGGAAAAAAGATTTATTTATTTATAGATTAAGATTAATTGTATATGAAAAAGAAAAACAAGGCATTGAAAAACAAAATATGTAACTACATAGGTGCTAAACTGTAACAGATAATTAACAAATGTGCCGGACGGATTATTGAGGTTACAAGTACTGCGCCAATGACAGTACTGAAAAAAAGCATCAACGTAGTACTAATGATAAAAGAACATGTAGCGATATAATAAAGTAGAAATGTAATGTCAAAGATGCTGTTGGATGTAATTAAAGGAATGGGTAAGAAACTTTTTCAAGAGAACCAACTACTTAAAATATTAATGTGAAACCAAAAATTACCTATTAGAAAGTAATAAAAAGAAAATAAAATAAAGCATAAAATTATTTAATATTCAACTTTTAAGTTTGAAATATTTATTTAAGCTTATGTCAGAGCTTTAATGAAAACCAATATACGGCTAGTTTTGTCAAAATATTTAACAAATACATATCGGCAATATCCAGAAATGTAAAATACATTTACATATGTATGTAATCCGGTCATTACAATGGAGTATGTAAGTTCGAAAACTGATTAGCAATGCCCTGTTTGAATTGTAGCTGTAATCCAGTTCGAGAGTAAACAGGAAAATATTACTGTGGTATGCCGTAATTGATTACAAAATCCCTGTAATAAATTTATAGGCGGTTACTCCTAAATGTTTATTGATAATTTATATTTCTCTCGATTCCTAGCAATCGACAAAGCGATTTTAAATTAATTAGTAGGTCGCAAATCAATTTCAAATTCAGCTAGAGGTCAATTAAAACCGTACAGTGATGCTAACTAATTAGTAAATATGTTTTGCCTGCGGTCATGGTTGAACTTGACTTTACACGTTATAGTCTCGGAGTGAAGGACGTTCATCATTGTGGTTATACACCAAAAGTACATACATAGTTTCTTAGAATATAGACTAACAATAAGCCTGTATTTAGCATAATAGAATTGTTCTTTTTAATAAAAAAATACGTTTATTTATTACGTAAAACATTGGAAATCCTTTTTAGTAAGTTAACCGGTTTTATGTTACTTTGTATGTACCTTAAACACTTAAATAAATACATATATGTGTATTTCAAATTTATTAGCATAAACAGATAATTAAATTCATTATTACTTTTGTTCAAAGTTTGCAATATAATAATTATATTAATAAATATTTACTTAAAGTCAACAGGTTGAATAAACTTTAACTTTCTGGTGATCCGTTAAGTGAACTTTTCTGCATTTCAACGACCAGTTTTCACATAACATTTACATAATTTTATTGGCTTTAATTGCTTTTAGGTACTTCAGATTAACTGTTTTAATAAACCATTCTTGCGCTGCCTTATCTTATTTTGTGGCCTATCCTGTGATCCATTATTGTTACATTCTTAAATTGTAATATTCCTGTACATTTCACTTTAAATCAGATTTTTATAACAAAATGAGTAACAGGACATTTTCCTTTAAAATTGTAACAAAACATCAGTGCGTTATATTTTTCAATGTACAGAAGTCGGTTATCATTTAATAATTGCGGAGCTTATTTTATATGAATATTCCCAACTCGATTCTCGGAAATTTTCATTAGTCAGCTATTCTAGCCAACCCTTTGATTTCCCTTATTAATATGTTATAATTAATGTTATCTTGAAATCTTTACCTCTAGAAAATATGAATAATTCCCTTTAAATCGACAACGCGATGACCAGTTTTATTGTTTAACTTAACTTAGAACAAAAATAATATCAGATATATGCAATAAATTAGAAATGACGATGGTAAATTTACTATGACCAATGCGTATACAAGAAAAGAGTTGCTCTTTTCTTGTATACGTGAGTTACTGTTTCAAAAAAAATATGTAAAGAAGAATTTAGTCGTTTGAAAATACTCGAACGATGACTTTCGAATATTACGGATTTTAAAACATTGAATATCTGCATAGATATGCTTTAACCCTTAACCAGCGAGGTTAAACGGAAATATACATGTTTTACATATTAATAGCGGTCTGTGGGACCTCGCTTTTTTTTTATAAAAAAAATCTCTACTTGTCGGTTTTCAAATGTGAGCTCATAAAGGTGGAAGTAAGTAGTTCTGATTACAGATTAATTATACAGGGTGAGTCAGTTTTTAGTAACAGGACTTTAACACTTGATAGAAGACCTTATTTTAAGACGAAAATGTTATAGTATAAACATTGGTCGTAAAAAGGTTCGTTTAAGAGATATAGAGTGTCAAAGGTGAAAAAAAATCACATTTTCTTTAATATCTTTCGACTGCTTGGAAATAAATTCATGAAATTTCGTATGTGGGGTTTTTTTTGGTATGAGGAATTCAAATGTATCGACGATTTGGGCATATTTTCTAGAGGGCGCCACCGACGACGATTGTGAACTATACATATACACAGTTACTATTTTTTTGTTCAACCCTATATGCTATTTTGGATTAAAAAAATCTGTTCTCCTATGTTTCCTGCTTAAAAAAGTAGACCCTATTGAAGTCGCTAAGTAACCCTTTCCAAGAAAAACGCTTGTAAAACTCTTGATGCATTAAAATTTTCTCGCAAAGTGTTGCTCCTAGCAACTTCAATAGGGTATACTTTTTTTAAGCAGGAAAGATAGGAGAACAGATCTTTTAATCCAAACTAACATACTATAGGGTTGAAAAAAAAAATAGTAACTGTGTATATGGTTCACAATCATCGTCGGTGGCGCTCTCTAGAAAATATGCCCAAATCGTCGATCCATTTGAATTCCTCATATCAAAAAACCCCCACATACGAAATTTCATGAAATTATTTCGAAGCAGTCGAAAGATATTAAAGAAAATGTGATTTTTATTTCAACTTTGACACTCTGTATCTCTGAAACGAACCTTTTTACGACCAATGTTTATACCATAACATTTTCGTCTTAAAATAAGGTCTTCTATCAAGTGTTAAAGTCCTGTTATTAAAAACTGACTCATCCTGTAAGTATTGCGTATTTTGAAAAATAATTAAAAAATAAAAATAAAAATTACTGGAATGGATGAAAAACTAAAGTGTAAAGAGCTTTTAAGGTAGACATATCATATAATGAGTTTTAATTGTAACGTAACAAAAGTTTTGAGACAAATTTCATAACTAATTTTCGTCAACAAAAAAATGTCTAATTTAGCGATCGTTGCTACCAGTTTATTAAACTAGTTTTGATATATCGCACAACCTCAAGAAAAGTGTAATAACTTGAAAAATCAAAATTTTAAAATAGAGGGCAAAATATATTTCCTAATTTTTAATCGTTAATAAAAAAAAGAAACAAATATCTTCAGTTTTAACTTGGGTCAGTCAAAAAGTTGCTAAAAGATGATTATGTTGACAGTTCAAAATTGAGTTTCGGAAAAGTATCGATAATTCAGTTGGCCAAATGCCCAAATCGGTTATTGTAAATATGTGTCAAGGACCTAATATCTCTCATGCACCAATTTATAGAGCAATAAAAGAATGTGAAGAAGGAATATCATGTTTGAATTTACCAAAAAGTGGAAAACCTCTGCTGGAAGGATATTGAGTCCTATAAGAGCAAGTAGACTAATAGAAAGTACAAAAGAACAAGTTGATATATCTACGCAACAACAACAGCGTGGAATCCGGTGGAATTGCATAGCTGTATATTTTGAAAATTTTCTCCTTTCTTTAAATAACATTCTACTTTTTGTGGTTCTAGGTCCTTGAAACTTATTTACAATCACCGATTTGGGAGGCATTTGACCAACGAAATTATAGATATTTTTGTACGTCATGATACAAAAGCTTTTTCGTAAGAACTGTTAACATATGTCAAAACAAAACCTATTTTAATAAATTGATAGTAACGATTCCTAAATTAGACATTTTTTTGCTGACGAAAATTAGTTATGCAATTTGTCTCAAAACTTTTGTTACATACGTTATTTATAATTTTGATATTCATCGAATAACCGAGACCATCTTTCAAGCTCGAAAAGACAATGAAAAGTATACATATAATTAACATACAATAACGTGGTTAGGGATTTTTTCATATACCTACAATTATATAATTTCTTACTAAATTCGTATTTTTGCCAGTCAGTGAATAATTATTTATTAGGTGAATTCCCAAATGTTCACTTAAATTAACGGTATATGAAATTTCCAAGATAATTTCCTGAGGAAGTAAAGATCAAAAATAGCAACTTGAATGGTTATTTCAATTTAACATTATTTAACCCTCCATTTTTACAGAAGAGTCAGCAGTAAAAGCCAAAGCAATAATGACCGTATAATTGAAACGTGACAAGATACGCATGAATTTTAATAACACTTTTAGAATAAAGTATAGTATATCGGCGATAAGAAATTATAGGCTAAATATACTATGTATTGGAATTTCCTCTGAACCGACGTGTTTGCACAGTGGGCTACCAAAGTTAAAAACAAATAAAACCTACTGCAACCAATGTTGTAACAGAATTGGTCACAATCCATTAGTCAATTACAGCGTTTCTGATTTGAAAAAAAAAATTTATTTATTATCATGCCATTTACGTTCGTGCAATTCCACGCTGTGTTATACTTTTTACCCAATCCATTACATTTGTGTTCCTCTGTCCAACATCTTCATAAGTCAAACCAGCAGAATACAGTTTAGGTATTAATTTGATAATCCGGTTTTAAACAACAAAACAGGTTCATTTCGCGATGAACTGTGGCTGTGCCGAGTCCTATATCGGTCCCCCATTGACAAACACATGTGGGGGCGGTTCGTTTATTTTGTTTATGGGCCTTTTGGATTCTTTTATCACCAGGAAATGTGATATTTCAGAAATTTGTCAGCGCGTTAGGCCGCGAACGATTCCCGACAACGAATATGACTTTATAGTAATCGGGGGCGGTAGTGGTGGCTCGACCGCCGCCGGAAAGCTTGCTCAAGTGAAGGGGTGGAAAGTTTTGTTAATTGAAGCTGGGGGAGATGAACCGCCAGGATCGCAGGTAATTTTCGTTTTTGGTATACGAGCATGAGGTGAAATGGATGTCTCGAGGATGTTTTGTTTTGAATTGTTCTAATTTAGACGAAAGGGAGATAGACTTGAATAAGATAAAGAGTGTTTTGTGAAGTATGAATGTATGAATAGAAGTTAAAAAGAGGATTTTTGATGAACTGTTATGTCTGTGCTCTGTAAAACAAGACATGTTATATAACATACATATAGTAAATATTTGTATTCTAAATCAAATCACCTATTATATATTTCAAGTACGTTTGACTTAAACAATTGATAATTTCTTAATTATATAATATTGTTTTATTGCTTCAATAGAAAAACAATTTCGAATTTAAGAAAAACATTTGTTTTTTGCCAAATAAACCATCAGATACGCACCAATAATCAACACAATAGCGTCAATCATGAATTAGGCAACGGTATGGTTTTTTTATTTTTACTCTTGAAGCGTTATAAGTTCATTATCAATTTAACATTTGAACCAATAAACAATAATTTATTAAAAATTTGATAAAAAAAAAGAATATCTAATGCGTAAAAATTATCAATAAAACTAGGGGCAAATTCTAAAATTCGAAATTTTATATATTTCTAGATTCCTTCAATGGTGGTAAATTATTTTGGTCATCCCTACATGGACTGGAATTATCATACCGAATCTGAACCTGTTGCATGCCAAGGTTATCCGGAAAAACGGTGCACTTGGCCGAGAGGAAAAGTCCTTGGAGGTTGCAGTGTGATCAATGGTATGATGTACACTAGGGGAACCCCGCGAGACTACGAAAAATGGGTTGAAGCTGGAAATCCGGGCTGGAGTTACGAAGACGTTTTACCTGTATTCAAAAGATTCGAAGACAATAAAGAGATTGGTGATTTAGTTGATGCGAGATACCATGGAGTTAATGGACCTTTGACAACTTCTAGATTTAGACACCAACCTGTAATGGCTTATGATATACTAAAAGCTGCAGAAGAAATTGGTGAAAAGGTTACACACGATTTAAATGGAGAGCAGTACACAGGATTTACAATTGCCCAGTCAAACACTAGGTAAACATACATCTGCTTTCCTTTATTACAAAAAAATACCTTTTTATTCTAAACGGCAATATATCCAAGTAGTGTCTGACAAAAGTATAAAAATTGTTGAAGTGTTTTATTATTCGCGGCGACAGCTACAACCCGTTTTTCCGTTTTTTCACGCAATGGCTCTATTGTCCCGTTTCCGGTTGAAACTCTACAATAATTCAGAAAATTTTAAAATTTAGAAATTCGATTTCCGAATAAAATTCTGGCATAATTGGATTCCCTTTGTGTGTAGTTACATTTTATTTATTTGCTTTACATTATTACTGGAAGAAAATAGAGAAAAAGAACAAAAATACGAGAAACTTGAATTTTACAAGCAATTTGAGTTATTTTTTAAATAAAATGAATGTGAAAAATTTTGCTTAAGAATGAAACACAAACATTGTTTATTTCGAACTTCTGTTCTTGACAATAGGATTATAATATATGAAGAAGGTAGAATTTTTTTCTTAAGATTTTCTCTAATAAATAATTCTATTCATCACGTCCAGTCCTTTCTGACTTTATCTATTTTCTCTTTTAGATGCATTGAGATGTATTTTATGTTATCAAATTTAATTATTTTATCAGAATTTTGCTACAGTAATATTTTTGTTGAAATCACTTAAATATTGTTTATTTAGAAAACGTATCTATACTTTAAGTCAGAACAACAGAAATACTTATAAAGTAGAAGTCCAAAAATAGTGTAACTCAGCGGTCAATTTTCATTTCTGTGGTAAGAGATAACACTCACTAGGAACTTTGACTTGTTTCGCGTGCAGCGTAAGAGACTTTATCTCCAATTTCAACCAAAAAAAGTTTTTGAGTACAAGGTATCGATGATTTGAATGTATATGGACATTGGGAAATATCAATTTGAAATGCATAACTAATTGACATTTTTAAAGAAAACATAATCAACATTTCAACTTCAAAATCACAAAAATTCCTAATTTCGTTTCTGTACAACCATAATCTTCAGGTTATTATCGTGTTCATTTCAACTCAATTGATTCGGACAATTATTATGTATGACTTCATTCAATCTGAAATGAAAATTAAATGGCACAATTAAAAGGAAATAGTAGGATAAAGTCTTAAATAAATTATTCCTAGTTCTCCAATGCTCCTATTCCTGATCGTTTTTAGGAAAGTAAAATCTATCACCTCGTATATATAGAGCCTGATATGAATATTTTATTTTTACAGGGACGGGGTCAGGTTGAGTAGCGCAAGAGCTTACGTTCGACCTCAACGTAACAACCCTAATTTTCATTTAATGTTAAATTCAACCGCCTCGAAAATTCTGCTGAGCAACACGAACGGAGCGAAAAGGGCCACAGGGGTGGAACTAATCTATAATGATAAAACGTATACAGTTAGAGCAAGGAAAGAGGTGATTTTAGCCGCAGGAGCTCTGAATACACCGCAGGTGCTACTGTTGTCCGGAATTGGACCTAAAAGTGAGTTGAAGGCAGTAAATATCGAGCAAAAGCACGATTTGCCAGGAGTAGGGCGAAATTTGCAAAATCATGTAGCATTTTATATGGGGTATAAACTTAAGAAATGGCCTTCAACGAATGATCTTGATTGGTCCTCAGCTTTAGACTATATTCTCTATAAAGAGGGTCCTATGAGTTCCACAGGATTATCACAGGTACTACTCAATAGAAAAATAACTTTAGTTAAATATTTAAACAATTGTCTATAGGTTACTGCACGAATCAATTCTCCTCACGCAGATCCCAGTGGTAGAGATCCAGATTTACAAATATTTTTTGCCGGTTTTACTGCCAATTGTGCAGCTACAGGTACTGTGGGCGATCCAGAAGATCCGGAACATCCCGACAATCCTAAGGAATTTACTTTTTCACCTGTAACTCTTCATCCCAAGAGCAAAGGGTCAATATCTGAATAATAATTTATTTTATCAAATTTATAATTAACCGTATTTTAGGTATGTAGGATTAAAGTCAGATAATCCTCTAGAAGCACCTAAAATGGTTGCTAACTATTTAACTGAAGAAGATGATGTTAAAGTTTTAGTAGCAGGAATTCGCATTATTCAACGTTTGGCCAACAGTTCAGTGATGCAAGACAAATATGGAATGACTCCAGATAATGAAGAATATGGAGATTGTGCTAAAAAGCATGGGTAAATGATTGAAACAATCCGTTCCTATCTATAACATACTATAAATTTTATTAGTTATGACACAGATGCCTTTTGGTCATGTGCCGTAAAATATTACACAGGACCGGAAAATCATCAAGCCAGCTCATGTAAGATGGGTCCCAGATCCGATCCTACTGCAGTGGTAGATCATAAACTGCTCGTACACGGTTTAAGCAATGTTCGTATTATGGATGCTTCCGCGATTCCTATTTTAGTTTCAGGCAATACTCATGCTACTATTGTAATGATGGCTGAACGTGGAGTTGACTTCATTAAGGAAAAATGGTTAGCCCCCAATATTCATGATCGATTTGGTGGCGAACAATCTCCTGATATGAAAGCTTCAGGAGTATTTAAGTAAAAATGAATTTTAAAATAATTACAAATATCGATCTTAATTATTTTAGTAACCGCTATAAACCATTCCCACCTGGATTTCAGCACAGTGAATCATTCCATCGAGAACATCCCCATTTACCAAATCCATATTTGGGGTACAATGGAAAATACGGAGGGATGAGTGTTTATTATAACATGCAAAATGATTATAATCGAGATCATTATCGTCCAAATGGTAAAAATGAGTTTGGATATGAATATGAGCCTTATAGATCCACTCCAGCACCCGTTTGTTAGGCTAATGATATTTTTTTACGTTTTTCGAATAAAAATTCCTAAATAATTTATAAGTTTTATTTTCAAAGGTGCTTATACAACTAAATATTATAGGGGGAGTAACCTCATTCATACAGATTCCTAAATCGCATCAAATACATTTTTCAAAAATGTATACATTTTTGGCACCGATTTGTTATAAATATATTGAAAAAGTCTACGACTATTGTTTCAACGTACACAAAAACAAAATTCATTCAACGATTATGTTTCTGAGGTATACACTGAAAAAAAAATTAAATATGTACAATGTAAATTTTGAATGAGTTTCTAAACGTGACATTCATCAGAACATCAATAGTTTACAAAATACAACTAATTTTAATTACTAGACTTTCATTTTAATTTTTATATATTATATTATATATATATATCGGTAGCTCAGAGGTAAACTGTCGTATGCCCATAAATTGAAATTTTCCGTAATGAGCAAAACAAATGTCTATGTTACCTCACTAATAAATGGAGATGTCACATTATCAAAATAAAAAATACAGCAAATGATTAATGCGGGGCTTACCATTTTTTACCATATTAGAAAATTAAAATAAGTGCAATGCAATAATATTGTTAACGCCGTATTGAGTAAAAGTGGAGTTACGACAGTTTACCTCTCAGCTACCGATATATATATATATTAGTTTTGTTCACAACTGTCAATTTCCTTTAGAATAATATAAATGATAAAAGGAATTAGCTAATTTCAAAAATTTATTATTATTTAGCTAATATTTCATAATTTAATAAAATTAAATTTTAATAAACCTTTACGTATTAATATGTACTGTTCATAAAGAATTTATAACAATTTTTTCCTTATTTCAAATTCTTAGATATGATTTAGGAAAATAGAATCACAAATCGTTTTGGTAGCAATGTATTAATAAATTATTTAAAATACGTACAAGGAAACAATAAAGAAACCTAAAATTGAGCCATAATGGATATAAAAGATTATTTTTTATAAATAATCATTCATTTTTATACTAATTCTAAGCGAACCAGTTAGAATTTTTGAAGCGAAATTAGATTATTAATTTTTATAAGTTTTTCACGAAAAATACACACACATAGTGGTTTTGACTCTTCATTTTTCGTCAATAAAAGGGGTATTGTATAAAATAACATGAGGTCGTGACATTAAAATGAAATGTTTTTTTTTTCTCTTTCGAAATATTTTTTACCTTTTTGATCACAACATACATAGTTTTTCCCATTAGACGTATTAAAAATTATGCTGCAAAAAGCAATTTTTGTGTTGTCGGTTTTTTGCCATGTTATATAAATCTGCTTCGTCGAGTAAATGCAAAGCTTGAAATTTGAAAATGGCAAAAAACGATTTGTCAGAATAAATACCAGAAAATTGATTTTTTCTTATTATTTATCTAGCTTTTTTTTGTTTCAATTATCGAAACCGCTGCAATTGATAGTTTAAAATGAACATCATATTGTCGTTTGAATACATATCTGCAGTAAACAAACGTTCATTAAAATTTGAAAATACAACAATCAGTCATTGTTGAACGAACTCAAATACCAATCGCAAAATTGTTCATTCACTGACATGTTTTATCGGCCTAGTGATTGGAAATTCATAAAAAATCTATCGTTAATTTAATAGCCCACATTGAATAGTGATTTTCCTGCTGAAAAATAGGATTTTACGCAACACGTAATATGGAATTGAGTTTGTTCGACAACAGTTTTATTTTTGTTTCATTGCAAAAGTTAATTAAGGAGGAGAAATGTAAAATTTTAATCAAAGAATTTTTAGTATTTTCAAGTAGTCAAACGAAAGCAATTTTATAAACACTAAAATATAGCATCAAAGAAATATTTTACAGACACGCGTCTGGTGAAGTGTTTTTTCAATTTCCTGCTTGAAATTTAAGGTGTTTCGCTTGAACATTTTCCCAGTTTTTCCCCTGATCTGATACGCACGGAAATATTTTTAACCAAGCAGGAAATTTTCAGGTTTCACTCGGCGTCATGCAAACGGCCTGATTAATTTCATAATCATTAACCGTTTGCGTTCCACCTAGGATGGTAAATAATGACTTAATTGGCGAAACACAATCAGAACCTACATCGTTATCTAGATAACGATAAATCCTTTTTACTTGGAAGCCAAAACAACCAACAACAGTTTATTTTTCGCGTCCATAAATTTTCCTCTTTTAAGTTTGTGGCAAAACGTTGTTAGTTAGGGTAATTTATTGCAGATCTTTGCACGAGTTTTGGGCTCGACCCTCTATTTCGAATGACCTCAGCTGTTCAGCATTTTACTGCCGTCACTTTGATAGAAATTTATTATTATTAAATGTTGAAGCAATTAAAATTTCCGAAATATATAATTTTTATAAAATTGGTCATTAACAGTGGGTGAATCGTTTAAGGCGATAATGCGATAGCGGTTGCATTCTAATCTTAACGAAACCAGTTGCAGCACGTGTTCTGGAGATGTAAAAGGCCTGCCTGGCGCTTTATTTAGCTAATCTCTCTTTTCCAGATAAATTACGACCTGTCTGGATAGGGTTATAAATCACTATATGACCATAAATTACTCTAACATTTTATTATGTGTATACTACAAAAATATTTATCAGAATTAAGTGAAATAAGACATATTTTACAAAAGGTGGTAACTAATTACACATATTTTATTATTTATCATTAACAACACCATTTAATAAACAATTTTAATTTGAATTTCTAGGCTTAAGATTAAATATCGTTGGAGCTGAATATAATTATACCTATATATACGGGGCGTCTCAGTAAGTCTTTTATAATGCGGTAGAGATGTGGGGAAATATTCCAGGAATAAATTATTTGGTTTTAAAAAATTAATGATGTGGCAAGAATATGTTTTGTAAATGTCCACAAATCTTTTTATTTCAAATTGAATACTTTATATATTTTGGCATTTTTAAATTCACGGGATTAAGATAATAAACTACATTAGTAGTTTCCACTATACCTACACCTGTTATTGAGCTGTTTTGATTTAAAAGAAAAATTTTCCTAAAACATCGTTTATAGAAAATGTGAAATTCTCGCCTATTTTGAAAGCTGGCCTTATGAAACTTTGTTGACATGTTAACCAAGCATGGTAGACCACCTTGGCGTGTAGAGTTTTTTGAAATATTTTACAGAGTGTCTAAAAATTAATCTCAAATTTAAAGAAATTTCCTAACGAAAAAGTTGTTTATTTAAAATGGAATATCCTGTGTCATTCTACATATATTGTTTCTAAATTTT
This sequence comes from Hypothenemus hampei, assembly GCA_013372445.1. Lineage (NCBI taxonomy): Eukaryota > Metazoa > Arthropoda > Insecta > Coleoptera > Curculionidae > Hypothenemus > Hypothenemus hampei. The sequence goes on from JABRWK010000006.1 coordinate 1,615,795, forward strand.
ATTCTGAGTCAATTTCTATTAGTAGTCCTAATGCCTAAAATTCACACTTTTATCATTTAATGCCTACAATGTTAAAATGAAAAAATACTAAAAATAATAAAAATACTCCTATAACAAAAAATATATTTTTTTTGACAATTTTTAGTTCATCAATATCTTACCTTTTTACCAATAAAAATGAAAGTAAAAAATACTTAATAAATTGAATTTACAAAGAGAGTCCATAACTTTTGATGTTGTCTGAACACATATAACGTTCCATTTGAAATAAGTAAGTTGACATTAACTTCCGTTATAACTGAAAGTAGTATGACCATCGGGATATTTTAAATGAATAAACCGTAACTGTACTAATTTAATTTTAAAATATAAAAAATTAAAAATAATTACAAGTCTAAAAGTTTCTAATGAACCAGTTACGCGAATAACGTAACTGGTTCATTACGTTAAGTGATACTGGGAGTAATTTTAAAGGGTTGTAGAGGACATAATACACTGCTCAACAATCGCTAAGGATTATAGGTATTTTTTGAAAATTGTTAGTTCTTGACTACGGTCCAAAAATGGCAATAAACAAAGGAGCATTCAAACAAAATGTATTTTAACTGATAACACAGCCAACACCTTTCAATTTATTTTATTTTACAAACGCTGAAATAAAATAATGCTTTGATCCCTAGCAATTGTTGAGCAGTGTATAATATAATAAGAATAAACACTTTTATTAATAAATCTAGAGTATCTAAACTTCCAGTGCTTTTCTATAGCTATTTAAAGTTTCCTCATAGGTAAGCGCATGATGTTGTAGTGGTGCAGCTAGTAGATATGGGCATCAACTAACTGCCGGCGCTGAGGCAAACCCGCAGCTTGGAATCCCGGCAATACTTTTTATAATAAGGATTCAATGTGTCTCTGGCGACATAATTCGTATCGCTTTAATTTTTTTGGAGCATTGAAATATCTCCATCTTAAGATATATATAACATATGTCATGTTCCAAAAAAAATGTAAACATTAGTCTACATTTTGTTTACGGGATGGCTGGCAGTAACGCAAGAAAAACAGAACTGCACCGCTAGAACCTCGTGCGTTCGCTTATCAGAAAACTTTGAACAGCTGGACGAGAGCACCGACACCTTAGGTTTGTAAACAAAAAGTGTTTATATTTATTTCCTCGACAACACCTTAAAATTTATTCTAGTATCACTGAAACACTCTGTATATACTGTATACGCAGTTATAAGTGTAAAATGATTGCTCCAAGTTTCTTTGCCAACTTAAAATAATAAAAGCTATTGCCATTTTCGTTGGTTTCTCAACGGCTCTTACCTTTTTTTTTGTAGCAAAACTGCAATGCATATTTATTCAAGAACTTTTTAATACCTTTTAAAATATGAGATTAAGGTATTCACTCACACAACATTGTGTAATTATTATACAGGATGAATTCTACGTTAAGGTTTTCCTTTTAGTAACTTAAAAAAACTAATAATAAGCATCTTTTCAAGAAATATTTTTTCAAAATCTCCAATATCACAGAAATTTCAATTCCGTATAAAATCTTATTGAAAATTCAATGTAACAGAGAATAATAAATCCAACAAATAATTATGGGTACAGTAAAATTACCAAAACAAAACACGTTTACAATTTTTTTTTGTTTTGAGTAAGGCTGTGACACGGGAAACAAGTAGGACTTTTCAAAAATGAGTGATGGAATTACTTACTGTTAATACATTTTAAAGTAGAGTGACAACAGTGATTTTTGGTTCGATATTTTTCAATGGTCCATAATTATTTTAATAACAAATTGTCGCCATAGCTTCACGATTATATACCAAGCGTTATCCGTTACGAATTGATCCTGCAGCCCGTAAGTTTGTTTATCTTGCTGGAAGAGCTCGAGAGACCGGAAATCTAAAAGCAAATCGCGGTGGGCATACTGAAAGATCTAAGCCACGTAGGATGCTACAGATTGAGGAACATATTTTAGATATTATTGTAGAAGATCTAACAATCAATATAGCAAATATCATAGAGCAAATTTATGTTTCTCAAACAAAAGTATAGAAAACTTTACATGAAAACCAGCTTCATCGCTATCACATGCAACTAGTTCAAGCCACAATATTATAGCCAAAGAGTACAATTTTCCTTGAATGTAACGAATAAATCATTTTTAACTCGCAAAAGAATAAATAATTTCCGAAATACGCATGCAGGGGCTATAGAAAATCCCTACACTATACGCCCAACTAATTTCCAGCAGAGATTCTCTTTAAATGTTCGGGCCGGTATTATTAACGGTATACATGTCGGACCTTTTTTTCTTCACGCCGAATGACTGGTTTAAACTATCTTAAATTTTTGGAACATAATTTGCCAGAATTACTTGACTTAAAATCCACGTGGTTACCACACTTTTCTTCTTGAATTATTTGAAAAGTTTGGTATTTACCGCTGAAATTAACACAGTGGAACGGTTGCGCGAACGGATAGAAAACGTCGTAAAAATAAAGATCTCTTTTAATAGAATATACTGAGTCGTGGATAAAGCGAGGGACAATTTATGCAAGCGGTACCGACAGTGATAATTTTGAACTACATGTTTTGTAGGGAAACCTACATGAAACAATCAGTAAAAGGTCTTTTTTATTAATTTCTTACTCACATATTTTGATATTTAAAAAAAAAATGCTATTGGAAATATCTGTTTAGTGTTTCAAGGTCTATGTTTTGCTAAATGGAATCCCCCAACTTAAAAATTACGTTTTATGTCTTCAAAACAGGAACAAATTATTGTAATTATGTAAGAAAATTTTCTCTAATTTACTACGGTTTTTATTTTTTAATTTTCAAAAAATCAAAGATTCGAATTTTCGTTGAAAATATTTTTTAAAATGCAGAAATTGATCGTTATTTCTGACGAGCTTATTGGATGTTTTCTATATTTTCCTTAAAAAGGGAACCATATACTCTCTAAAAGGTAGGTGAAATTGGGTCTTTTAGTCTTTGATGATTGTTAAAAAGCTTTGTTTTCGTGCCTTTGGTAAATTAGTGTTCATTATGGTTTGAAGTTCGTGAACGTCAAAGCCATTTAAAAATGCTGTGGTAGAAAGCATTGTTAAGTACTTCAGATTTTCCATTTTGCCTGTGTTTTTCAAATACTTACGTTTTGTTAAGTATTTATTTTACCTTGCTATTAAGAACAAATTTTAATCTCAAATTGACAGACTAAACCCCTGGGGTAGCTTCTTGCGTAATTATTTCATAATTATTTTCTCATTTTAAACCGTTTAACGTATTGCCGCCAATTAACAAAAATAAGATATATACAATACTTATTGCCAGTTTAGAGTCAAATTTCACAAATAAGAAAAAATTCGATACAAAAAAGATCAAGTGCAGATTTTTATACCTTCCAAGCGGTACTGATAAATAAAGTACAAAGGCTGCTATGTTAGTAAAATATATAATAAAAATATTTACTGTACATATGTACTTTATTATTCTTTTCATATACTTGTTTTCGAACAATTTGAAACAAAAAGAAAAAAGGACTTTTGACCCCACAAAACAGACATTATATGACACGAAGTTAACAATGGAAAAACCCTTTTTCCTGCGGCGTTATCGCAGAAATCACACGCGAAATATTCCTCTGAATAGCGGCAATGGGTTGTAACTAATACAATAGGCGTCTGTCGTTAAGATAAATCAAGCCAACCGTAAAAATGGAAGACCTTCTCCAAAGAATAACTCTACAAAGGGTTTATCTGTTTAACAGGAAATATATTTTACTATTTATACTTTTTTCGTCTGTTGGCCTTTTGTTTATCGCGTGAGCGCTTAAACAATAGATGTGATGGTGATTTAAGGTAAAAAAGTGCAAACAACTAATGGCAAACGAAGCTTTTTAGGTTATTGCAAGGCTACATTGTTATGCGCCTAAGCGAGAATCGTAGTCAATTTAAAAGGTTAAGTGGTTTAAGTTTTAGTCGAGGCAATAAACCGACGTTTTACGGCTACAAAACTACGTTATTAGCGCCGTATAAAACAATTTTAATTAAAACGTGGCTTGTTTTGTTGTCGAGCCGAGGGACCGCGCACACTCTTAATGAAGTAATTAAGAATCACGTAAGCAAATGCCTTCAGATAAAGGGGCGGCTGCAAATAAAGCAGGGTCGCTAACTAAATCTCCAGAAGTATTCTCGGAAGAAGTGCAATTAGCGTCGTAAGTGAACGTGATCGGAATTGGGATTTGGGTCCGAAGTTTTAGCAGTTCTATGAGGGAAAACGGCGCCGTGTGCTCGGATTACGAAACCGACCACTAGGTTGCGGTTTCTTAAACTACAGTTTCTTTTTTCTTTAAAAAACTTTTTAGATATCGGGTTGGGATATGTTGAATTGCAACAAGATCTCAGTGGTTGACTTGCATCTAGTAATTTGGAAATTGTTTTTTCAGTTTTATGTAACTTCCTTAATGTCAATGCTTGCAATTTTAAACTGTTAGTGTTTATTTTTTATCAGTCAAATCCAAACCTATAACATCAGTAATAGAGTAAACAAAGATCCGAAGTGGACGATAATTTCTGTTTTAGACGATGTTGCTCATAGCGATAAAACTAAATCTGTTTGGTTTTCGTTAGTGCAATAGCTATGCTATACATATGTATATAGATACAGGGTTTTCATTTTAGGTCTTCCCATTATCAGTTTCTCGAAAACTTAATATTTTTTGAAAAAACATCAAAACCCGTAAAAAGATTAGTAAGGGGGATAACTTTTTTTACGAAAATTGGTTTACTCTTTTTTGTATTCCTTGCCTGTGGAAGCTACTGCCTTAAAAATTTTATCTGAAAAGGTTATTGTGTTATAATTCATTTTAAATATCTCTGTTGGGTATATATTTTAGAGTTTATTTTTTTTAATCGGTCAGTTCGTTTTCAACATATTTGGCAATAATTTTTCTCATGCTAAAAGTGCTATTAAATGGAGTTTTGGTGCCAAATTGAATATTAACTCGATTCAAATGGAAATTCTCTAATTGATGAGGATAAATTATTAAGATCCGCTTCATCATCAATCCGGAAATGATAGAACAGAGATATAAATGCATAGGTGGAAGAACACCTATAAAGGGACATGGATTACTCGATTGATTGAATCTAGATTTTTCCTATAGGTTTATTTAAAAGTTTTTGTTTAGATACCTCAAACTTTAAAAGAGCTTTGTAAAAAAATTATATCAAAGCATCGTGGAAGTCAAATAAATGTTTTTAATGATGTGCGCGGGGATATTGAACAACGATTATAGCATTGTTTGGAAAACAACGGCAATGGTTAAACAGTTAAATCAGATTATTTTTTAATGAAAGGCATCTCCAGTATTAAAGAAATTCTTCTCTGACATTAATCGACCGATTTAAAAAAAAAAACAAATCTGAAAATTTGAGAAATTTTAAGACTTTTAAAATAAGTTGTAACACGATATCCCATTCTATTTAAGATTTTTAAGGCAGTAGCTCCCGGAGGCAAGGCGTATTATGGAATAAGCCAATTTTTCTACAGAAAAGTTGTTTACCTCGAATAATCCCCCCACGATATTTTTTATATCTTTCGGGATTTTTTACAAAATCTTTAGTTTTCGAGAAACTCAGGGTGGGAAGTCCTGAAATGAACATCCTGTGTACAAGATCTTTCACCAAACTTTTAAATCCTTTTACTTTAACTTAAGGATTATTGGATGAGAGAGCCACTTAGAGTCATATCATAAATGGTTTATACGTAACGGTCTGCTAACGATCACAGAATTCCAGTTGTAATTATCATGTTAAATTTAAACTTCTGCAAGGAGGTTGAGGTATGATTTCTATCTGAGTTAATATCATCTGATTTTGAACTCATGAATGTTTTAATATTTTACAAATAAGATCGAACTTTCAAATGTACTATTTCTATCTTGGCACATACATATATTCACTATTTTGATAAGAGAAATTTTATGCGGGTTGAAAAGTTTCTCTAGGTCAATCCTGACTTTATATGTTCGAAGTTTTTTGAGGATATGGTGAATTAAATCTAAAACTTTTCTACTCAATAGAGAAAACAACAGTAGGGAATTGTTTCAGTTCTACAAATCCCAAAAATTAATTTACATAAATAATAATTATTACATTATTAATTATAATATTACGAATACGTTATCCAGAGTGTTCACTTCCATTGGCTGTTTATGGCGTTTTTTTCTATTCACGAGAATGCCTATGGATATTCTCGTCCAAAAACCGTATTTTTTGAATTTTTAAGACCAAACGTTGTAACATGATAGAAGAGTGATTGATATTGATGAGCATAAAAAAGTTTTCAATATTCTCTGACCTGGTTTGAAACAAATGTTTTTTTTAAAGAATCTTTGAATATGTACGAAAAATGAACAAAATCGAAATACAGGATTTCTCTCTCACGATTTGAAACTTTTATGACACACTGCTGAACAATTCAGGTGGATATAGTTGCAGTTATTCCATATTTTGCATATAATGTTTTTACTCACTTTTTATGATTTCAGTTTTCTCCTCTATAATCTCTTGCCTGAAAATACATTGAAATTTACATAATAAATTTTTAGCCATAGAAATGTACACAAACTGACCTGACCACAAATCTGTTCAGTATAGAACAAACAACGCGCCAACGTATACAGTATGGCCTATTCGAAATATGAATACCTTCATGACTTTTTTATTTATATTCCGAATTGAATAGGTAAAGTCTCAAAAGATCGAGGATAAAAAAACTACTATTTATGCTGAAAAAGTCGTGTTCAAAATCATCAGAGTAAGACCTACTATAAGAATTTTTCTGTGTTAAAAAGAGTAAAATAGGGTTGGGGATTTATTTACAAAAAAAATGCACCACTGAATTCGACATCCTTTAAAACCGGAATATATCAAATTTTATTAAAAATTATTATTTTTAATTTATGAGAAAATTTTTATGTTATATGTAATAATAAAAAAAATTGGATAAAAAATATTTGACAAGGGGCCACACTGTATGTAGTCATGGAGAAGGAAAATATAGAATTGTTAAGACTCAAGTTCAAGATTCATAGTTCTCATTACATAAACATTTTGTTTATTTATTCTATTACGCAAAATAGACGGCTTGTTCCTATATTCTACTGGAAAATTGATTTCTAGTTAAACTGCTAATAGGGCCACAACACGTATTGAGAGTGAGACAATAGATTGACTGATTCACAAAGAACTGTGTATTCTATCTAGAATTATTTCGTCACTGATTTTTGTTTCTAGTATACATTAGATTTTTTGACAATAGTAACATGGTTAGGTTAGGAAAATAAGAATATAATGGCTAGTCTATTCACCAGACAAAAACTGCACCGAGTATATTTGGGTCGAAACGTCTAGACAACAAAGCCAACCACAGAATATTCTCTAAACTTTGGGATAATTGATTATTGTATTATAAACAACTTCTGAAGTTGTACATCAGAATTTTATCTGACTAACGCACCATGACATGTTAGTAATTTAATCCTTCATAATGACTTGAAAATTCCAACAATCACACAAGAAATTACCAAGAATTCCAAAAGATACAAATGCAGTCTTGAAGTCCACCAAAACCGTTTAACCATAAATCTTCTTCGTGTCGCAGGAATTAGAAGACTCGACCGATACTACCTTCAAGACCTCACTGAACGTTTTTTGTAAAGGGTGTCGCGTAATGTAGTGCGCGTGTTGATAAATTAATGCGTGTTTTATAGAAGAAATTCAGCAAATAATGATGCCATATTTTTTGACAAAATTTATAAATTCGATGGGATTGTAAATGTATCTAGCTATAAGTTATAAAATCCCAATTATGGTCTCAATTCAATGGACCGGGGCGAGTTGAACGATAAACAAACAAAAAATAGAACAAATAGAGTATGAGCATTAAACCGATTCACAGACCATTTTCCTGAAATATTAGTTTTTCTAAAAAAGTGTAGTTTCGATATTAAAGAAGTATCGCAGTATCAAAATTTAAATGGAGACTTAAAGGATTAAAATATTCTTGTAATATCCACCCCAATTGTTGAGGGTGTATATTACTCTTACGTATGAGTTATTACAGTGCACTGTCAACATGAATAGATAATCAAAACAAATTGAGTTTATAGTACGATTAGGGTGGTTCGAGTATTAGCGTCGCAAAAGTTTTAATCGTTTACAAATTTGTTTTAAATAACTACAGAAAAACTATTTTATTAAATTTGCAATAGATTTTTAATGTGATTGTCTCTGGCATATTCAAATAAAATGATAACATTTTCTATTGATCCATTTTTTTACATTTTAAGCTTGTGCTTTTACTCATATACAGGGCATTATAACTAAAATTAGACACCTTCAATATTACTATCAGTTTTGTAGAATTTACTAAGACGCAGTTATTACAGTTTTAAAGGAGGTGCATTTTAAGGTACACGATGTATACCTATGCAAATTTAAACCTTCTTCTTGCATAGTTAACCCCTTGAAAAATTTAAATGGGTATAGAAATCAAGTTAGACAGCGTTTCGAAGTTAGTTCAACAAGTTAAGAAACCATGATAATAATTTTGCATTTCAAAGTTTTCTTCTAAACACAATCGCATTTTTCAGTTCTTCTCTTCTAGCGCGAAAGCCTTAACACAAAATTAATTATTTGTTGTTGTATTGTGTTTTTGGCATACAGTTAATTAAATATCTAGGTATATCTAGGTATCGATATCTGGTCATTATATCACTGTTGTGTTTTGTTTTATTTTAGGTATAGTTCGAAATCACCTCTATTAACCTTTTGGCAAGAATACAGTCTGCTCTCAGACTCATTCCTAACATGTAAAAACGCATATGAAGTAAACCTACAACATCCCGTCACGAAAATTCAATAGATTCATGTTCAAATTTTAAATGCCACTATTACAACAAAGTCCAAGGAAATGAAGTTAGAAGATGGCCATCCCGTAAGATCTCTTCTACGAATAAAGCGATTCGGAAAAGCGGTATCAAGAAAGTTACGTACCTACTGCTATGAAAATATGTGGTGGCACACCATCGTGAAATATTCATTCATCTTCCAACAGATTTTCATCTGCTTGAAGAATTTCAGTTATAGTTAAATAGATTTGCATCTTCTAAAAGTTCCAAGTAATATTCTCCATTCAACGTTTCATGAAGAAAAAATGGTGTAACAATGTGATTACCTAGGATGCTAGTCTAAACATTTATTTTTCTAGGCGATGGGGTATGTGTTTTTCATAATAAAGGTGGATTGGTGTCGCTTCAAAATCTGCAGTTATGTCTATTGACTTCTCCATATCAACAAAAGGTGTATTAATCAGAAAAACATGTATTGTAATGTAAATTAGGATGGCTAATTAATTTCTTCGTTTTATTTCTTAAGTTCTCGAAGTTTTGAGTCACAAAACTTCGAGAACTTAAGTCGTTATCATGAATTAATTGCACTTTATAAAGGAAAAATTTGTGACTTTTTAAAATATATGCTACGCCTATGTTTTCTGCTACTTTTCTTATTGACTGAGTATTATCTATCAATAATTGTCAAAGAATTGCGGCTTCCACGACCTTATTCCTCACTGGTCTCTGGTGCTGATGTTTCTTGTTCCCCACAGATCTCGTTTCCATAAATTTGGCCATTAACTGTGATACATACTGATGGCATATATTTTATCCGACATGATTTTCATTAAAATTTCGGGCTGCAGCTCTTGTTGAATTGTCATTTTTATAATACAGTTAACCAAATCAATTTTTCGTTGAAACGAAGAAAGCATTTTGAGAAATGACTCTCTGAATGTGATTTGATCTGAGTCAAACTTTAACTGATAAAGATAAAATGCAATAACTTATTGCCTTGACCCTAAATGACTAATAATCTGTTGACTGCATACTAACAATGCAATAGAGCTTAAATTTATTGTCTGTTGAGGTTTTCGTGTTCGGAGATGAGAACTAAAAACAGTGATTGTATTCGGAACAAAGGTTTGAAACGTAAAATTATCATCATGGTTTCTCAGCTTATTGAACAATGTTCCAAATGATGCATCATTTGATCCCCATTCCCATTTAAATTTTTTTAATATTTATTTCATGGACATAATGTACTTTAAAATGTGTCCCTCTTGAAAGTTTTATGACTGTATCATAGCAAATTCCCCCCAATCCCACAATAAAAAAATAATTAGACGTGTCTAGTGTTAGTTGGGACACCACATATATCAAAGTAATAGCACAATAAGGTGTAATTATGACTTATTTCACAAAAACAGCGTTCAAAAGAAAGTTTACAATATTGAAACAAAGACGTCTATAAACTAATTCTTTATTTAAAAGAACCCATGTTTTTATGAAAATATAAAATATAATTTTAATATTTTTTTATTAATTTAATGATAGGTCTTCAAAACTAACACCAGATGATAAATATAACTGTTATTGCTTTATTTCTTCATGTCATTTCGGTTCACGAATAAACATTTTTATATCATTTTTCTTTATAAATGAAGGTTGGTAAGTAATATAAAATATTTTGGACATTTTTGAGATTTTCGGAAAAAGAAAACCTCAAATTTTTCATTTTCATCCATGGCAGCAATAGTTCTTCCAACATAGTATGTTTTCATTTTTTAACTTTAAATTTAACCGAAACATAATCTAGTTGTTCGGAATCGTCATCAAGTTCCTTAAAATTGAACTCTTTTTCAGATGAAAATGTTGGAATTAAATTTCCGAGTTATCACTATCACCTTCCACTTTTTTTTTATTTTATAACAGTAGAATTCCCATAAAGAACACTGATANGCTACCGATATATATATATATTAGTTTTGTTCACAACTGTCAATTTCCTTTAGAATAATATAAATGATAAAAGGAATTAGCTAATTTCAAAAATTTATTATTATTTTAGCTAATATTTCATAATTTAATAAAATTAAATTTTAATAAACCTTTACGTATTAATATGTACTGTTCATAAAGAATTTATAACAATTTTTTCCTTATTTCAAATTCTTAGATATGATTTAGGAAAATAGAATCACAAATCGTTTTGGTAGCAATGTATTAATAAATTATTTAAAATACGTACAAGGAAACAATAAAGAAACCTAAAATTGAGCCATAATGGATATAAAAGATTATTTTTTATAAATAATCATTCATTTTTATACTAATTCTAAGCGAACCAGTTAGAATTTTTTGAAGCGAAATTAGATTATTAATTTTTATAAGTTTTTCACGAAAAATACACACACATAGTGGTTTTGACTCTTCATTTTTCGTCAATAAAAGGGGTATTGTATAAAATAACATGAGGTCGTGACATTAAAATGAAATGTTTTTTTTTTCTCTTTCGAAATATTTTTTACCTTTTTGATCACAACATACATAGTTTTTCCCATTAGACGTATTAAAAATTATGCTGCAAAAAGCAATTTTTGTGTTGTCGGTTTTTTGCCATGTTATATAAATCTGCTTCGTCGAGTAAATGCAAAGCTTGAAATTTGAAAATGGCAAAAAACGATTTGTCAGAATAAATACCAGAAAATTGATTTTTTCTTATTATTTATCTAGCTTTTTTTGTTTCAATTATCGAAACCGCTGCAATTGATAGTTTAAAATGAACATCATATTGTCGTTTGAATACATATCTGCAGTAAACAAACGTTCATTAAAATTTGAAAATACAACAATCAGTCATTGTTGAACGAACTCAAATACCAATCGCAAAATTGTTCATTCACTGACATGTTTTATCGGCCTAGTGATTGGAAATTCATAAAAAATCTATCGTTAATTTAATAGCCCACATTGAATAGTGATTTTCCTGCTGAAAAATAGGATTTTACGCAACACGTAATATGGAATTGAGTTTGTTCGACAACAGTTTTATTTTTGTTTCATTGCAAAAGTTAATTAAGGAGGAGAAATGTAAAATTTTAATCAAAGAATTTTTAGTATTTTCAAGTAGTCAAACGAAAGCAATTTTATAAACACTAAAATATAGCATCAAAGAAATATTTTACAGACACGCGTCTGGTGAAGTGTTTTTTCAATTTCCTGCTTGAAATTTAAGGTGTTTCGCTTGAACATTTTCCCAGTTTTTCCCCTGATCTGATACGCACGGAAATATTTTTAACCAAGCAGGAAATTTTCAGGTTTCACTCGGCGTCATGCAAACGGCCTGATTAATTTCATAATCATTAACCGTTTGCGTTCCACCTAGGATGGTAAATAATGACTTAATTGGCGAAACACAATCAGAACCTACATCGTTATCTAGATAACGATAAATCCTTTTTACTTGGAAGCCAAAACAACCAACAACAGTTTATTTTTCGCGTCCATAAATTTTCCTCTTTTAAGTTTGTGGCAAAACGTTGTTAGTTAGGGTAATTTATTGCAGATCTTTGCACGAGTTTTGGGCTCGACCCTCTATTTCGAATGACCTCAGCTGTTCAGCATTTTACTGCCGTCACTTTGATAGAAATTTATTATTATTAAATGTTGAAGCAATTAAAATTTCCGAAATATATAATTTTTATAAAATTGGTCATTAACAGTGGGTGAATCGTTTAAGGCGATAATGCGATAGCGGTTGCATTCTAATCTTAACGAAACCAGTTGCAGCACGTGTTCTGGAGATGTAAAAGGCCTGCCTGGCGCTTTATTTAGCTAATCTCTCTTTTCCAGATAAATTACGACCTGTCTGGATAGGGTTATAAATCACTATATGACCATAAATTACTCTAACATTTTATTATGTGTATACTACAAAAATATTTATCAGAATTAAGTGAAATAAGACATATTTTACAAAAGGTGGTAACTAATTACACATATTTTATTATTTATCATTAACAACACCATTTAATAAACAATTTTAATTTGAATTTCTAGGCTTAAGATTAAATATCGTTGGAGCTGAATATAATTATACCTATATATACGGGGCGTCTCAGTAAGTCTTTTATAATGCGGTAGAGATGTGGGGAAATATTCCAGGAATAAATTATTTGGTTTTAAAAAATTAATGATGTGGCAAGAATATGTTTTGTAAATGTCCACAAATCTTTTTATTTCAAATTGAATACTTTATATATTTTGGCATTTTTAAATTCACGGGATTAAGATAATAAACTACATTAGTAGTTTCCACTATACCTACACCTGTTATTGAGCTGTTTTGATTTAAAAGAAAAATTTTCCTAAAACATCGTTTATAGAAAATGTGAAATTCTCGCCTATTTTGAAAGCTGGCCTTATGAAACTTTGTTGACATGTTAACCAAGCATGGTAGACCACCTTGGCGTGTAGAGTTTTTTGAAATATTTTACAGAGTGTCTAAAAATTAATCTCAAATTTAAAGAAATTTCCTAACGAAAAAGTTGTTTATTTAAAATGGAATATCCTGTGTCATTCTACATATATTGTTTCTAAATTTTATTCTGAGTCAATTTCTATTAGTAGTCCTAATGCCTAAAATTCACACTTTTATCATTTAATGCCTACAATGTTAAAATGAAAAAATACTAAAAATAATAAAAATACTCCTATAACAAAAAATATATTTTTTTTGACAATTTTTAGTTCATCAATATCTTACCTTTTTACCAATAAAAATGAAAGTAAAAAATACTTAATAAATTGAATTTACAAAGAGAGTCCATAACTTTTGATGTTGTCTGAACACATATAACGTTCCATTTGAAATAAGTAAGTTGACATTAACTTCCGTTATAACTGAAAGTAGTATGACCATCGGGATATTTTAAATGAATAAACCGTAACTGTACTAATTTAATTTTAAAATATAAAAAATTAAAAATAATTACAAGTCTAAAAGTTTCTAATGAACCAGTTACGCGAATAACGTAACTGGTTCATTACGTTAAGTGATACTGGGAGTAATTTTAAAGGGTTGTAGAGGACATAATACACTGCTCAACAATCGCTAAGGATTATAGGTATTTTTTGAAAATTGTTAGTTCTTGACTACGGTCCAAAAATGGCAATAAACAAAGGAGCATTCAAACAAAATGTATTTTAACTGATAACACAGCCAACACCTTTCAATTTATTTTATTTTACAAACGCTGAAATAAAATAATGCTTTGATCCCTAGCAATTGTTGAGCAGTGTATAATATAATAAGAATAAACACTTTTATTAATAAATCTAGAGTATCTAAACTTCCAGTGCTTTTCTATAGCTATTTAAAGTTTCCTCATAGGTAAGCGCATGATGTTGTAGTGGTGCAGCTAGTAGATATGGGCATCAACTAACTGCCGGCGCTGAGGCAAACCCGCAGCTTGGAATCCCGGCAATACTTTTTATAATAAGGATTCAATGTGTCTCTGGCGACATAATTCGTATCGCTTTAATTTTTTGGAGCATTGAAATATCTCCATCTTAAGATATATATAACATATGTCATGTTCCAAAAAAAATGTAAACATTAGTCTACATTTTGTTTACGGGATGGCTGGCAGTAACGCAAGAAAAACAGAACTGCACCGCTAGAACCTCGTGCGTTCGCTTATCAGAAAACTTTGAACAGCTGGACGAGAGCACCGACACCTTAGGTTTGTAAACAAAAAGTGTTTATATTTATTTCCTCGACAACACCTTAAAATTTATTCTAGTATCACTGAAACACTCTGTATATACTGTATACGCAGTTATAAGTGTAAAATGATTGCTCCAAGTTTCTTTGCCAACTTAAAATAATAAAAGCTATTGCCATTTTCGTTGGTTTCTCAACGGCTCTTACCTTTTTTTTTGTAGCAAAACTGCAATGCATATTTATTCAAGAACTTTTTAATACCTTTTAAAATATGAGATTAAGGTATTCACTCACACAACATTGTGTAATTATTATACAGGATGAATTCTACGTTAAGGTTTTCCTTTAGTAACTAAAAAACTATAATAGCATATTTTCAAGAAATATTTTTCAAAATCTCCAATATCACAGGTAAATTTCAATTCCGTATAAAATCTTATTGAAAATTCAATGTAACAGAGAATAATAAATCCAACAAATAATTATGGGTACAGTAAAATTACCAAAACAAAACACGTTTACAATTTTTTTTTGTTTTGAGTAAGGCTGTGACACGGGAAACAAGTAGGACTTTTCAAAAATGAGTGATGGAATTACTTACTGTTAATACATTTTAAAGTAGAGTGACAACAGTGATTTTTGGTTCGATATTTTTCAATGGTCCATAATTATTTTAATAACAAATTGTCGCCATAGCTTCACGATTATATACCAAGCGTTATCCGTTACGAATTGATCCTGCAGCCCGTAAGTTTGTTTATCTTGCTGGAAGAGCTCGAGAGACCGGAAATCTAAAAGCAAATCGCGGTGGGCATACTGAAAGATCTAAGCCACGTAGGATGCTACAGATTGAGGAACATATTTTAGATATTATTGTAGAAGATCTAACAATCAATATAGCAAATATCATAGAGCAAATTTATGTTTCTCAAACAAAAGTATAGAAAACTTTACATGAAAACCAGCTTCATCGCTATCACATGCAACTAGTTCAAGCCACAATATTATAGCCAAAGAGTACAATTTTCCTTGAATGTAACGAATAAATCATTTTTAACTCGCAAAAGAATAAATAATTTCCGAAATACGCATGCAGGGGCTATAGAAAATCCCTACACTATACGCCCAACTAATTTCCAGCAGAGATTCTCTTTAAATGTTCGGGCCGGTATTATTAACGGTATACATGTCGGACCTTTTTTTCTTCACGCCGAATGACTGGTTTAAACTATCTTAAATTTTTGGAACATAATTTGCCAGAATTACTTGACTTAAAATCCACGTGGTTACCACACTTTTCTTCTTGAATTATTTGAAAAGTTTGGTATTTACCGCTGAAATTAACACAGTGGAACGGTTGCGCGAACGGATAGAAAACGTCGTAAAAATAAAGATCTCTTTTAATAGAATATACTGAGTCGTGGATAAAGCGAGGGACAATTTATGCAAGCGGTACCGACAGTGATAATTTTGAACTACATGTTTTGTAGGGAAACCTACATGAAACAATCAGTAAAAGGTCTTTTTTATTAATTTCTTACTCACATATTTTGATATTTAAAAAAAAAATGCTATTGGAAATATCTGTTTAGTGTTTCAAGGTCTATGTTTTGCTAAATGGAATCCCCCAACTTAAAAATTACGTTTTATGTCTTCAAAACAGGAACAAATTATTGTAATTATGTAAGAAAATTTTCTCTAATTTACTACGGTTTTTATTTTTTAATTTTCAAAAAATCAAAGATTCGAATTTTCGTTGAAAATATTTTTTAAAATGCAGAAATTGATCGTTATTTCTGACGAGCTTATTGGATGTTTTCTATATTTTCCTTAAAAAGGGAACCATATACTCTCTAAAAGGTAGGTGAAATTGGGTCTTTTAGTCTTTGATGATTGTTAAAAAGCTTTGTTTTCGTGCCTTTGGTAAATTAGTGTTCATTATGGTTTGAAGTTCGTGAACGTCAAAGCCATTTAAAAATGCTGTGGTAGAAAGCATTGTTAAGTACTTCAGATTTTCCATTTTGCCTGTGTTTTTCAAATACTTACGTTTTGTTAAGTATTTATTTTACCTTGCTATTAAGAACAAATTTTAATCTCAAATTGACAGACTAAACCCCTGGGGTAGCTTCTTGCGTAATTATTTCATAATTATTTTCTCATTTTAAACCGTTTAACGTATTGCCGCCAATTAACAAAAATAAGATATATACAATACTTATTGCCAGTTTAGAGTCAAATTTCACAAATAAGAAAAAATTCGATACAAAAAAGATCAAGTGCAGATTTTTATACCTTCCAAGCGGTACTGATAAATAAAGTACAAAGGCTGCTATGTTAGTAAAATATATAATAAAAATATTTACTGTACATATGTACTTTATTATTCTTTTCATATACTTGTTTTCGAACAATTTGAAACAAAAAGAAAAAAGGACTTTTGACCCCACAAAACAGACATTATATGACACGAAGTTAACAATGGAAAAACCCTTTTTCCTGCGGCGTTATCGCAGAAATCACACGCGAAATATTCCTCTGAATAGCGGCAATGGGTTGTAACTAATACAATAGGCGTCTGTCGTTAAGATAAATCAAGCCAACCGTAAAAATGGAAGACCTTCTCCAAAGAATAACTCTACAAAGGGTTTATCTGTTTAACAGGAAATATATTTTACTATTTATACTTTTTTCGTCTGTTGGCCTTTTGTTTATCGCGTGAGCGCTTAAACAATAGATGTGATGGTGATTTAAGGTAAAAAAGTGCAAACAACTAATGGCAAACGAAGCTTTTTAGGTTATTGCAAGGCTACATTGTTATGCGCCTAAGCGAGAATCGTAGTCAATTTAAAAGGTTAAGTGGTTTAAGTTTTAGTCGAGGCAATAAACCGACGTTTTACGGCTACAAAACTACGTTATTAGCGCCGTATAAAACAATTTTAATTAAAACGTGGCTTGTTTTGTTGTCGAGCCGAGGGACCGCGCACACTCTTAATGAAGTAATTAAGAATCACGTAAGCAAATGCCTTCAGATAAAGGGGCGGCTGCAAATAAAGCAGGGTCGCTAACTAAATCTCCAGAAGTATTCTCGGAAGAAGTGCAATTAGCGTCGTAAGTGAACGTGATCGGAATTGGGATTTGGGTCCGAAGTTTTAGCAGTTCTATGAGGGAAAACGGCGCCGTGTGCTCGGATTACGAAACCGACCACTAGGTTGCGGTTTCTTAAACTACAGTTTCTTTTTTCTTTAAAAACTTTTAGATATCGGGTTGGGATATGTTGAATTGCAACAAGATCTCAGTGGTTGACTTGCATCTAGTAATTTGGAAATTGTTTTTTCAGTTTTATGTAACTTCCTTAATGTCAATGCTTGCAATTTTAAACTGTTAGTGTTTATTTTTTATCAGTCAAATCCAAACCTATAACATCAGTAATAGAGTAAACAAAGATCCGAAGTGGACGATAATTTCTGTTTTAGACGATGTTGCTCATAGCGATAAAACTAAATCTGTTTGGTTTTCGTTAGTGCAATAGCTATGCTATACATATGTATATAGATACAGGGTTTTCATTTTAGGTCTTCCCATTATCAGTTTCTCGAAAACTTAATATTTTTTGAAAAAACATCAAAACCCGTAAAAAGATTAGTAAGGGGGATAACTTTTTTTACGAAAATTGGTTTACTCTTTTTTGTATTCCTTGCCTGTGGAAGCTACTGCCTTAAAAATTTTATCTGAAAAGGTTATTGTGTTATAATTCATTTTAAATATCTCTGTTGGGTATATATTTTAGAGTTTATTTTTTTTTAATCGGTCAGTTCGTTTTCAACATATTTGGCAATAATTTTTCTCATGCTAAAAGTGCTATTAAATGGAGTTTTGGTGCCAAATTGAATATTAACTCGATTCAAATGGAAATTCTCTAATTGATGAGGATAAATTATTAAGATCCGCTTCATCATCAATCCGGAAATGATAGAACAGAGATATAAATGCATAGGTGGAAGAACACCTATAAAGGGACATGGATTACTCGATTGATTGAATCTAGATTTTTCCTATAGGTTTATTTAAAAGTTTTTGTTTAGATACCTCAAACTTTAAAAGAGCTTTGTAAAAAAATTATATCAAAGCATCGTGGAAGTCAAATAAATGTTTTTAATGATGTGCGCGGGGATATTGAACAACGATTATAGCATTGTTTGGAAAACAACGGCAATGGTTAAACAGTTAAATCAGATTATTTTTTAATGAAAGGCATCTCCAGTATTAAAGAAATTCTTCTCTGACATTAATCGACCGATTTAAAAAAAAAAAACAAATCTGAAAATTTGAGAAATTTTAAGACTTTTAAAATAAGTTGTAACACGATATCCCATTCTATTTAAGATTTTTAAGGCAGTAGCTCCCGGAGGCAAGGCGTATTATGGAATAAGCCAATTTTTCTACAGAAAAGTTGTTTACCTCGAATAATCCCCCCACGATATTTTTTATATCTTTCGGGATTTTTTACAAAATCTTTAGTTTTCGAGAAACTCAGGGTGGGAAGTCCTGAAATGAACATCCTGTGTACAAGATCTTTCACCAAACTTTTAAATCCTTTTACTTTAACTTAAGGATTATTGGATGAGAGAGCCACTTAGAGTCATATCATAAATGGTTTATACGTAACGGTCTGCTAACGATCACAGAATTCCAGTTGTAATTATCATGTTAAATTTAAACTTCTGCAAGGAGGTTGAGGTATGATTTCTATCTGAGTTAATATCATCTGATTTTGAACTCATGAATGTTTTAATATTTTACAAATAAGATCGAACTTTCAAATGTACTATTTCTATCTTGGCACATACATATATTCACTATTTTGATAAGAGAAATTTTATGCGGGTTGAAAAGTTTCTCTAGGTCAATCCTGACTTTATATGTTCGAAGTTTTTTGAGGATATGGTGAATTAAATCTAAAACTTTTCTACTCAATAGAGAAAACAACAGTAGGGAATTGTTTCAGTTCTACAAATCCCAAAAATTAATTTACATAAATAATAATTATTACATTATTAATTATAATATTACGAATACGTTATCCAGAGTGTTCACTTCCATTGGCTGTTTATGGCGTTTTTTTCTATTCACGAGAATGCCTATGGATATTCTCGTCCAAAAACCGTATTTTTTGAATTTTTAAGACCAAACGTTGTAACATGATAGAAGAGTGATTGATATTGATGAGCATAAAAAAGTTTTCAATATTCTCTGACCTGGTTTGAAACAAATGTTTTTTTTAAAGAATCTTTGAATATGTACGAAAAATGAACAAAATCGAAATACAGGATTTCTCTCTCACGATTTGAAACTTTTATGACACACTGCTGAACAATTCAGGTGGATATAGTTGCAGTTATTCCATATTTTGCATATAATGTTTTTACTCACTTTTTATGATTTCAGTTTTCTCCTCTATAATCTCTTGCCTGAAAATACATTGAAATTTACATAATAAATTTTTAGCCATAGAAATGTACACAAACTGACCTGACCACAAATCTGTTCAGTATAGAACAAACAACGCGCCAACGTATACAGTATGGCCTATTCGAAATATGAATACCTTCATGACTTTTTTATTTATATTCCGAATTGAATAGGTAAAGTCTCAAAAGATCGAGGATAAAAAAACTACTATTTATGCTGAAAAAGTCGTGTTCAAAATCATCAGAGTAAGACCTACTATAAGAATTTTTCTGTGTTAAAAAGAGTAAAATAGGGTTGGGGATTTATTTACAAAAAAAATGCACCACTGAATTCGACATCCTTTAAAACCGGAATATATCAAATTTTATTAAAAATTATTATTTTTAATTTATGAGAAAATTTTTATGTTATATGTAATAATAAAAAAAATTGGATAAAAAATATTTGACAAGGGGCCACACTGTATGTAGTCATGGAGAAGGAAAATATAGAATTGTTAAGACTCAAGTTCAAGATTCATAGTTCTCATTACATAAACATTTTGTTTATTTATTCTATTACGCAAAATAGACGGCTTGTTCCTATATTCTACTGGAAAATTGATTTCTAGTTAAACTGCTAATAGGGCCACAACACGTATTGAGAGTGAGACAATAGATTGACTGATTCACAAAGAACTGTGTATTCTATCTAGAATTATTTCGTCACTGATTTTTGTTTCTAGTATACATTAGATTTTTTGACAATAGTAACATGGTTAGGTTAGGAAAATAAGAATATAATGGCTAGTCTATTCACCAGACAAAAACTGCACCGAGTATATTTGGGTCGAAACGTCTAGACAACAAAGCCAACCACAGAATATTCTCTAAACTTTGGGATAATTGATTATTGTATTATAAACAACTTCTGAAGTTGTACATCAGAATTTTATCTGACTAACGCACCATGACATGTTAGTAATTTAATCCTTCATAATGACTTGAAAATTCCAACAATCACACAAGAAATTACCAAGAATTCCAAAAGATACAAATGCAGTCTTGAAGTCCACCAAAACCGTTTAACCATAAATCTTCTTCGTGTCGCAGGAATTAGAAGACTCGACCGATACTACCTTCAAGACCTCACTGAACGTTTTTTGTAAAGGGTGTCGCGTAATGTAGTGCGCGTGTTGATAAATTAATGCGTGTTTTATAGAAGAAATTCAGCAAATAATGATGCCATATTTTTTGACAAAATTTATAAATTCGATGGGATTGTAAATGTATCTAGCTATAAGTTATAAAATCCCAATTATGGTCTCAATTCAATGGACCGGGGCGAGTTGAACGATAAACAAACAAAAAATAGAACAAATAGAGTATGAGCATTAAACCGATTCACAGACCATTTTCCTGAAATATTAGTTTTTCTAAAAAAGTGTAGTTTCGATATTAAAGAAGTATCGCAGTATCAAAATTTAAATGGAGACTTAAAGGATTAAAATATTCTTGTAATATCCACCCCAATTGTTGAGGGTGTATATTACTCTTACGTATGAGTTATTACAGTGCACTGTCAACATGAATAGATAATCAAAACAAATTGAGTTTATAGTACGATTAGGGTGGTTCGAGTATTAGCGTCGCAAAAGTTTTAATCGTTTACAAATTTGTTTTAAATAACTACAGAAAAACTATTTTATTAAATTTGCAATAGATTTTTAATGTGATTGTCTCTGGCATATTCAAATAAAATGATAACATTTTCTATTGATCCATTTTTTTACATTTTAAGCTTGTGCTTTTACTCATATACAGGGCATTATAACTAAAATTAGACACCTTCAATATTACTATCAGTTTTGTAGAATTTACTAAGACGCAGTTATTACAGTTTTAAAGGAGGTGCATTTTAAGGTACACGATGTATACCTATGCAAATTTAAACCTTCTTCTTGCATAGTTAACCCCTTGAAAAATTTAAATGGGTATAGAAATCAAGTTAGACAGCGTTTCGAAGTTAGTTCAACAAGTTAAGAAACCATGATAATAATTTTGCATTTCAAAGTTTTCTTCTAAACACAATCGCATTTTTCAGTTCTTCTCTTCTAGCGCGAAAGCCTTAACACAAAATTAATTATTTGTTGTTGTATTGTGTTTTTGGCATACAGTTAATTAAATATCTAGGTATATCTAGGTATCGATATCTGGTCATTATATCACTGTTGTGTTTTGTTTTATTTTAGGTATAGTTCGAAATCACCTCTATTAACCTTTTGGCAAGAATACAGTCTGCTCTCAGACTCATTCCTAACATGTAAAAACGCATATGAAGTAAACCTACAACATCCCGTCACGAAAATTCAATAGATTCATGTTCAAATTTTAAATGCCACTATTACAACAAAGTCCAAGGAAATGAAGTTAGAAGATGGCCATCCCGTAAGATCTCTTCTACGAATAAAGCGATTCGGAAAAGCGGTATCAAGAAAGTTACGTACCTACTGCTATGAAAATATGTGGTGGCACACCATCGTGAAATATTCATTCATCTTCCAACAGATTTTCATCTGCTTGAAGAATTTCAGTTATAGTTAAATAGATTTGCATCTTCTAAAAGTTCCAAGTAATATTCTCCATTCAACGTTTCATGAAGAAAAAATGGTGTAACAATGTGATTACCTAGGATGCTAGTCTAAACATTTATTTTTCTAGGCGATGGGGTATGTGTTTTTCATAATAAAGGTGGATTGGTGTCGCTTCAAAATCTGCAGTTATGTCTATTGACTTCTCCATATCAACAAAAGGTGTATTAATCAGAAAAACATGTATTGTAATGTAAATTAGGATGGCTAATTAATTTCTTCGTTTTATTTCTTAAGTTCTCGAAGTTTTGAGTCACAAAACTTCGAGAACTTAAGTCGTTATCATGAATTAATTGCACTTTATAAAGGAAAAATTTGTGACTTTTTAAAATATATGCTACGCCTATGTTTTCTGCTACTTTTCTTATTGACTGAGTATTATCTATCAATAATTGTCAAAGAATTGCGGCTTCCACGACCTTATTCCTCACTGGTCTCTGGTGCTGATGTTTCTTGTTCCCCACAGATCTCGTTTCCATAAATTTGGCCATTAACTGTGATACATACTGATGGCATATATTTTATCCGACATGATTTTCATTAAAATTTCGGGCTGCAGCTCTTGTTGAATTGTCATTTTTATAATACAGTTAACCAAATCAATTTTTCGTTGAAACGAAGAAAGCATTTTGAGAAATGACTCTCTGAATGTGATTTGATCTGAGTCAAACTTTAACTGATAAAGATAAAATGCAATAACTTATTGCCTTGACCCTAAATGACTAATAATCTGTTGACTGCATACTAACAATGCAATAGAGCTTAAATTTATTGTCTGTTGAGGTTTTCGTGTTCGGAGATGAGAACTAAAAACAGTGATTGTATTCGGAACAAAGGTTTGAAACGTAAAATTATCATCATGGTTTCTCAGCTTATTGAACAATGTTCCAAATGATGCATCATTTGATCCCCATTCCCATTTAAATTTTTTTAATATTTATTTCATGGACATAATGTACTTTAAAATGTGTCCCTCTTGAAAGTTTTATGACTGTATCATAGCAAATTCCCCCCAATCCCACAATAAAAAAATAATTAGACGTGTCTAGTGTTAGTTGGGACACCACATATATCAAAGTAATAGCACAATAAGGTGTAATTATGACTTATTTCACAAAAACAGCGTTCAAAAGAAAGTTTACAATATTGAAACAAAGACGTCTATAAACTAATTCTTTATTTAAAAGAACCCATGTTTTTATGAAAATATAAAATATAATTTTAATATTTTTTTATTAATTTAATGATAGGTCTTCAAAACTAACACCAGATGATAAATATAACTGTTATTGCTTTATTTCTTCATGTCATTTCGGTTCACGAATAAACATTTTTATATCATTTTTCTTTATAAATGAAGGTTGGTAAGTAATATAAAATATTTTGGACATTTTTGAGATTTTCGGAAAAAGAAAACCTCAAATTTTTCATTTTCATCCATGGCAGCAATAGTTCTTCCAACATAGTATGTTTTCATTTTTTAACTTTAAATTTAACCGAAACATAATCTAGTTGTTCGGAATCGTCATCAAGTTCCTTAAAATTGAACTCTTTTTCAGATGAAAATGTTGGAATTAAATTTCCGAGTTATCACTATCACCTTCCACTTTTTTTTATTTTATAACAGTAGAATTCCCATAAAGAACACTGATAAGGAAAAATTCCACTAGTCTTAAACCCATTAATTCCTTTCTCTACTACAACTAGTTTTTGATAGAGAATTCCAGAAACTTCATCAATTTCATATACAAAGTGTCTCGAAGTGTTATGTATAGTATATTTGTTTTCCTCATTACATTTCATTCATTAGGAACACTGATTGTTAAATTCTCTTTCGAATGGATCGAAAAATACTCCGTCTAATGGTTGAGTTTTATGTAAGGAATGAGGTGGTACGAAGAGCATATAAATTCTGTATTGTTTCGCCATGTCAAAAATGGGCAAAGAAATATAATTCTCGCGGTTACTTAAGATTAAGCTTGTTTTGTTTTCTTGAAAAGACCTCTATGACCTGTATTTGGAAAATGGTCCATCAACTTTTGAAATATTTCACTATTGCTCCAACCTTTGGAAGTACAATAATCTTTTGATCCCGGAGAAAACCTCCTTTCATGAACCTATCATTCATATTTTTCCTAAGAATCAAATGATTCACCATCATTCATATTTTTCTCGTAACTGACTTTCCTCTCTTTGTACTGGTAATATTATCTATTTATTTTACGTCTTTTGATGCCAATATTTTAGATAGCTTGTAAACCGTTGGCAATCCACTTTCGTCGCCGTTATAAATGTCGTTTGCTGAATATTTGTATTTATCTAAGTCTCTGTGCCAAGTGTTTGAAAAACCTGTTTACACCTTTACTATTAAAACCGATAACTCTATTTAAAATAGTGGATTTGGCAGTTCGAAATACGTTATGTAGAAGTTTTCGCATAAATGGCCAGTAAAAGTTTCAACGAGCAAGTTTTTAATTTTTTTTATTTTAAATTTTCTTTCGAATTGTTCGGTATAGTTCACGAAATTTCCGTACGCTTAATTTATAATATCGTTGAGATATGATAATTTTACGCAATATTCAATAAACTTATATTTTCTTGCCCCGGAGACAAAAACTTTTATCTTTCCAACTGTTTTGGAACAACTGGGGTGTTGCCAGAATTTCTGCTTCAATAAGTACCGTGATCCTTAATTGTTGTACATTGCCTTCATAAATCATTGGAAGCCACGTGATTTAGACAGTTAATTTTAATAGCTGTGTTTGAGAAATTGAATTCCAATAATTTTTCTAGTCTACTGATTTTGATTGAGATGTCTTGATGTATTTTGTGTAAATATAATTATAAGGCATGATTGGCTAGACTATTATTATTACTAATAGTACGTTTACGCTTAATTGTGAAGCCCTTCTCAAATCTCTATACAGGATTCGTTCATTGCCGTTCGTTGTGAAGTTTTGTCTGATTCTCTGAATTTGTTTCTTTTATATTTTTGATTTATGTCTTATTGTTTGTCATTTGGCTTGTGTATTTTAATTTTTGCTTAATAGAGCAGTTGCTTTTCATTTTTTTACTATATTTGTGATTTGTGAATAATTTTGTAGCTAATTTTTTGTTTTTTAGATTCCGTGTAATCGGTGTAAGTATGATTATCTATGTTAGTAGTCACGTAACGTCAAATTATTGAAAACAGTGTATGAGGAATATAATACTCTCCATTAGCGTGATTTATGTTTAATTTTTTTCACGTAACCACTTGAATAGCGATTTTGAGGTCCTCTATTTTCCATTTTTCACGTAAATTTTTTTATGTATTTTCGTGGCATCTGAAATTAATAATTTATTATGAAAATTTGCGATGCATCAAATTTCCGTACAATAGCGCATATGGGTTACTATCCTGATAGAAAACGTGCGTTATTACCAAGCAAATCATTTTGTTTTTATAACATATAATTCTACATATAAAGGGTGTTTCAAATGCAAGTCTTAAAATTTTTTCCTGGGTCACTTTACAACTTGCCCATGTGTGATCTATCACTACTCAAATGTACATCAAAATCAAAAGGAGTATGTATTAAGGAGCAGGAAGGATGTTTCGTTAATATAAGGGTGAACAAAACAATATTAATTTCTCGAAAGTCAAACAAAAACATACTTGAATTAAGTGGTTACCTACAATACAAATCGCCATGTATTACAAACCTTTTTCATTTGAATTCCGTTATTGCGCGGAAGAATCGACTTAAAGTTACATAATTTGGCATGTTGCCGACGCTGTATGAGGGAAAACAAAATTTACGTTGTTCTCCGGATTGCGCTAATACCCCAATTTCCCTTAGATATGAAAATACTTCAAATTTAAACTGAAATATATCAATATGTTTGTATGTATCTAACGATGGATATTTAATAATCTTCATATAACGTAACTAGAGGTGTTTTATTAATCTTGCAAATAAACCTTATAAAGAAAATACGTTGATGTGAATGATATCGTTCAAGGGGTATCACAAAGAGTATTATAAGAAAATTCTGTTCTGCCCTGTCAACAATTTAAGTGTAAAATTATTTTGCTCCATTACATTTGAATATTGAACAAACATTTATAAGAAACAATTTATTTGATAATAACAATTTAAAATCTTTATACATTATACTATTACAGACCATGTAGTTGCTTGGTTTCAATGCTTGTGAAAGCAAGCAACATCAATAACTTCTTATATCTTTTATACGTTTTTATACCTTTTTCAAAATATTTTTTTAACCTAAAATCCTTGTACCTCAGTAGTAATTCAATTATAATAATAGCATACGTTCACACATACCTAAATTGTGATAGTTATGGCATCATGAAAAGTAACGTTTAGAATAAAGGTTTAAAAAAAAGTAAATAAATGTAAATTAAAGAAGTAAAGATAAGAAAGTAGATGTAGTACAATCGTATTTTATACGAATACATTAGGTATGTACTTGTTAAACAGACCACTTGAAAATTAATTTAATAATTATAAGACTTACCTGAAATCAGTGCAAAATTTGAAATTAAAATCCAAGCCAAATATACAATTTGCCTTTTGTGGAACATTTAATCTTTTCAAGGGGGCACTTCATATTGACTGAGCTAACAGTTTCAACAATCAATTTATTACATCTACTTAGCACTAGAACCTAAAACATTTACCATTCCTCCGCTTTTTCAGTTTACTTAAGCTGAAAGATATTAAATACATATAATTTCTGTATTTATATCTATATGTATCTATACTAAATATCGGTCGGTAAATCTATAGATAGAGAATTTGGTTTAGAGGATTATATAAATATATAAATGCCATGTTGGCATGGATTTCACTAAAAATTAGCTGAAACTAGTCCTTTATAAATGCTTACTATCAAATATATTATGCTGATTCAATTCTGCAATATACATACATGCGAAAAGTTAGGTCTTTATTTACTATTTATGTTATAATTGCATAAATAAATATTGTAAAGATTAATGTTGAATGAATGGCTTTAACTCGTCCTTGGTTTTATTTCACTATTGTGTTTCATGAATACAAATTCGTCAACAGCATTTTTTTTGCTCGTATGCCAAAAACTTGGCGTACATTGCTATTCTGAACATTTCAGCTATTATTTACCAGGGCAAAGCCACCAATCATGTCATTTAATCGCTTTTCACCCTTCGTGTAATATCTGTTAATAGGGGTAAATGTTCTTTTAGGGGCACTCTATGATTAATTAAGGTCTCTATATCCTTTCTAACAGATCCCGGAAAAAAGGGCTGAAGGAAACCCACATTACTTTTTCCTGTTTAAAATTGCCTCAACGGTGCGTTTAATGTTAAATTCGATTCTTGCCAATCCATTTTATATTTCTATGATATTTTCCGTGTATGTCTGAGGATTGTTATTCAAGTCGGATTAACCATGGTTTCCTGTGCCAATATTCTGGGCCTCCAATTTTTTTTCACCTCATAGAGTTCATTACTTTTCCGGAAATACGTTTGAGTACACTGTGTGTGTCTGTGTGAGCTTGTGTGTCGGCTTTATTGATCCTCTCTTTCTTTTTTACTTTTACCTTGATTAAAACGAACTAGATTGACCTGGGGATTGGTTTTGTGACTGGCATTTTATTAATGTCATTCCACTGATAATTTCTAAGGTTGCTATATTGCCCCATATTGCACTTAAGCTATTGATTAGGTGATTTATCAAAGAGAATTAGTTATTTTTTTATAATTATTAAATTCCAATGCTTTATTAACATTTAGTTATTTATCATTTTCAATAACGTATTGATTTATAGATCAAGGTCTTCAATTTTTTTTTTGAGTTTTAGTGGTTTGGAAACTCGTAAAAGCCGTTTGGTTGATAAACCTTTTACTGATGTGCTTGTATATGGTCTACAGCACATTCTGCCTATAAAAATTTACCCAAAAAAAGTCATTTAAAGATTCAAATAAGTTTCAGTTAAACAAATAGCTGATAAAACAGACTTTATTTTCGAAAAAGGTCTTTCCATTTTTACAGTTGATTTGATTTATCTTAACGACAGTGCCTATTGTATTACTTACGAATCATTGACATTGCTCATGGAAATATACCCTATTCAGATAACAATCTCTCTTATGGAGGAAATTCTCCTTATACGGATTATTATTTATTTCAAACCTGATTCCTATCTTTATTTATCTAACGTAATTTACCACCTACATAGGGGTACCACTCTGATTTGATTAGAATGTCAAGGTTTTCTTAAACAGCTATAGGACTAATAAACGTTAAATTAGTTTGTCACGCAATAATTTAATATTAGATTAGATGTGACAAAATTAAATGTAACAGTAAGATTTTCTTTGTATGTAGATGTTATAAAGGCTAAATCTGAGGATGTAACGTAATAAAAAATGTTTTAGTATTCAGGTTTATTGCCCTGGTCCTCGTCAGGGACATAAAATAGTGGTTTCCCCGATTGGACCCTACGGTGCAATATCTATTCTTGCTGAAACACGTCTAACTTTGACAAAAGGCTCACGGATGTTTTAAATATTTCCAACAGATGAAGCGCGCAGAAAAAAAACTGATCGAAAAATTCAGTTTCGTTTTGTGTATTTGTTGTTAGTATTCCGCGGGATAAGCGCTATTTTCCACAAACACGGGCAACCGGAGTGGAATACTAAAAAATTTACAGGTTCTGCAAATAATTCTAGTTTTAACGGCAGCATACGCAAAAATTTACTGGTTAGAAACGTGTAATTGAAAGAAAAAACCTTTTTAAAATTATTTGTATATGTTTTATTCGTCCTATCAATTTGAAGTTATTTGCAAAGATTATTAAATTAGAGATAACTAAAAGGAATGCCATATTGAAAGCATTTATATGGGAAAATTTTAAAACATTTTAATGAGAATTTTCAAATATGAAATGCAATATATTGATTAACTTTATTTATTATCTGATGAACTTTTTCCGCATTTAGCAGCATTGTTATATCTGCAATGGTGTTGAAGACATTAATCATCCACGATCCAGATATACCGTCGTGACCAGACTCCTAGATCTTATTATCTTAATTTCTAGTAGTCTAAATTCAAAATTTCTAAAATGGCCTCTAAACTCTGTTGAGGTCTTCATATTGAAGTTTTTAATCATTTGATTATCTAAAAATGTTTGCGCTGTATTTCTAGACAGTTTTCTAATTTTAAAGTAGCATTTTGTTTGTATTATAAATGCAACTTTCTAAATTACGTATAATATTGAATGAAAATAATGATGTAAATTATATTAAAGATTCACGCTGTCTAGGTTCAATTTTATAAATTTTTAGGTAAAATATAACACAGCTCTACTTTTACACGTTGCAGATGAAAAATACAGACTGAAATAAACTACCAACTTAACATTTTTTTCCCATTAGTTAAGCTTCTAGTCAAAACACCTAAACCTCTCCCCAGAATAAAACTGCAAGCCCCACGTTGGAAAAATTAAAATCGGGCAATACATAATGAAAATTCTCTTGTGAACTGCAAAAATATTTTTCCGAATGCACCTCGCGAGTGTAATTATTTTAATGGAGGTCCGCAACCCCCCATACAATACATAAGATGAATGAGATGCACCATTAACCGGAAAGCATTACCACCCTTCCATTCGGTTTTAATATATAATTTTAAATAAAAACAAACTGCCAGTAAATCGAAAAAAAAATTATTAGGCTCTACTAATTGAGAATAAAATTAAATTGGGGCTGTGGAAAAACTGTTCTGGTTTATGTTGCTGGGCATTTATTTAACATTTGCAGAGGGCGTTATAGGGCCTCAAAACGGCTTTAATTAAGGAAAAAAGTTGAACAAAAATTAAGTTTGCAAAAAGTGTTTATTTCAAATGCGAGCGAAAAGTTTTCGACCTTTTTTCAGTACTTTTAAAATAATAATAAAATCAAAATTAAGGTGAGCGTCTTGAAAGTTTATGCATACTTTTTAAGTGTCATCTCGAGAATTTATGACGGAAGCACTCCACTAATATTATGTGTAAGAGCATAACGCCTTTGATAAATTTTTGTTGGTGGCACGTTGTTAACGATAATGGAGTAATTTTACGCCACATTCAGGAAAATATCATCAACATATAATAAAGGCATAGTTATATGTCAACTTTACATGAAGAAGGTTTTTTCAGAACCCCGAAGGCAAGTTTACAAAAAAAAACAATAAGTATATAAAAGCTATTTTTTTGTTAGCAATAAGTTTTTTGCTGCAAAAGTATTATCAAAAGTTTTAAAAAACTTTCTCTACTAACTGAAAAAGCCTTTAACTACATCCTAAATAGTGACGATTTAGAATATGGCGCTCAAAAGTACATTCAACGTTTGCTTCTCTTAGTGAACCTACTTGAACAGTATCAAATAAAAATGTAAATTCAAAAAGTTTTCAACGGAATTTTATTAACCAGCTTTGAAATAACTTCCTGCCAGCAACTTCATTGTTTAAGTAATCTGCAAGCTGATGATTATTATTAACTCGAAAAGTGTCGCGATATGATAGTTTGCATACATTTGAATTCGGGAAAGATGAGAACGAGTGGGAACGCTTCAATTGCCAACTTTCGTTGAGATAAAGAAAGAAACTACATGACGTTTATCGTAGAATTCGAGCCTTTGTTTGAATATTCTTTACAGTTTAATAACGAAACCTCTTGTTCGTTAATTTTAAGAGAAAATGGCCCAGATTTGATAAAGGCAGTCAAGACGGTGAGTATAAAACGAGTACCCTGAAGGCATTTAATTATGGTTTAAAATTTACCTTCAGGCAAGTGGTTACTTTCCTTACTGAAAGAATGGCTTTCATAATTGTAAGGGCAATGACACGCAATTTATTAGGTAAAAGAAGCAAAAGATATTAACACAAACATAATTCAAAAAAAAAAAAAATTTTTTTTGTTTAAAAGTCTGTAAACTCGTAAAGAATTATTACATTTTTCAAACTGTAACAACGTGAAGTTTCAGAATAATAAGCCAGAATTCTTAGATCTGAAAATCCACTTGTCATGCAAGACCTTGCATGGCATATGAGCAACATTAGCTAGAGAAAAATGGATGGAATGGACGTGAAAATATGGATTTAACAAAATGGCGTTTCATTAGGTACTTAAAATATATTTTAATTCCACCTCAATGCATATACAGGGTGAGTCTTAAGTAATGGGACACAGAGCAATGGCGGATTCTAGACGTGAAAATAATGCGATTTAGCCAAATTTATGTTATACCGAAAGTTAATAATAACTGAGATACAGGGGGTCAAAGTTGAAAAATTAAATCACATTTCCTGTAATATCTCTTGATTAGTTCGACCTAATTTCACGAAATTTAATATACGGGGGTTTTTTGGGATGGGAAATTCAAATTTATCATCGATTTCAGTGTATCTTCTAGAGGGCGCCACAAGCGNTGTATACATATTAAAATATAATTTTTAAAAATTAATTATTGTTATAGTACAGATTTACGTCTTGAATTGTCCTTGATATCTATCAAAATATACGTACATTCGATGTCTAATTCAATACATTTCTCAATTTGAATCGAAACCTCGATCAATACCAATACTGCACAATAAATCCTCTGTTGTGAGAGTGAGGATTAATTGAACATAAGGTCTCAAAATAGAAATTCCGCGTTGTCGATTAAGGTCCCAAAACTGTTTAGCATCCCATTGTTGTTATTAAATTAACAAACTTGAAAGGTTATTTAAGAATTTTCTTGGTTGGTACTTGAGAACCGTAATAATTCAAATAAAGTAAAGCGAATTTAAGGATTCTCGGATAAAATTGCTAAACAAAGGAATATTTTTCTCGGCATTTTATTCGTCCTTGGTGTTCTGAGTGTAAATGCAGACTAAATTCTTTATTTCGCTCGATAATCCCCGATGCTTTAATAAAATTTTTCGGCTAAAGCTTAAGAGAATCTTATATATTTCTAGTTTAAGCTTGAATTTTCTAAAAATGCAAAATAGGTGTTTATATTACGATTTCGAGTCTCCACATTATCCTGTTTGACTATAAATCCTGCTATGGATATAGAAAGAAGGCATTTATGTTGTTTAGTACTAATTTCTATCCCATCTATTCCCGTAGGGCTGGTAGGGTATTCAACGATAATATCATCGTCCTTTTGTTGGTGAGTTGTGGAACAAAACACAATTCCTTTTGAATTTATCTGTCCGTCTTTAAATATTCAACAGTGGGAAAATCCGTTTCCGGAACAATGAACGACACTCGTCTTGTTAAAGCGTAACTGTTGAAATATTGTGATAAAGATGTGGCGAAGTTGAATGGTTAAAAGCATAATAATTGGAGTCTTATCCACTGTCGTCTAATGAAGATGGATGCGCAGCCGCCCGCTGTTCTTTAATTGCCATTAGTGAGGCTAATGAGCGGCGTTTCTTCGGGGGTGGGATTTTAAATACGAACCTACTAACAAGTTATACCGTTTCCGGTTTAAACATTAATTAGACTAATCATAACTTTCTTATTTTTTGAATGGGTTTTCACAAGATGATTACCATTAAAAAGCTAAAATACAATCATGAGGTTAATATTTATGTAAAATATTTATGTTTGGTTCATGTTCAATATCGGTTCACCAAACTATTAACAATGTCATGTTTATTGGTTAAATTTGCTTTTATTTTTTGTTTTCGATCACAACTTTCTAAAAATCAATTACTTTTATCGAAGCAAAAGAAGAACAGAATTTGAAGCGAAAAAATTGGTGCTGGTCATTCAAATTGTCCTATACCCGCGTGATAAACTTCCTTAACTTCAAAAGTTGTTTCGGATGTTCTAGTAAAGGATGTCCAACATGTCAATCACAAAGCCTTTTTGGACTGATCTCAAAGTGATTTTTGTTTTTATTTTTTGGTCATTGAAAAGTTTCGCAGTTTTATCGTTATTTACATACGTGGCTCAGTGGTCTGTCCTCATCGTACCCCATTAAAAGTCTCGATGCTGTTAATCGTGATGGCGATCATGATGAGAAAAATATTGACCCCCTCGGTCAAGTAGACCTGGATGGCTATTGAGTAGCGTTTATTTTGTGAATTATTAATTTATTAAGCTATTAAAAATTCAATTTATTAATTTATTAGTTATGCTAGCATTGCTCCTATTCAGAAGTTTCTAATCCAAACAATCTAGTCGATTGTTTAACTAGTAAATGTAGCTAATTATTTACATTTACCTGAGGCCAGTCAGTTAAATTCGACTTGGATTATTGGGTGAATCAAACACAAATATTGAAATCCATTTCGTAAGACCTCGGAATACATCGTTGGACATGCAGACAAACCGATTGCGGCAAGCGAATTTCATTAATTAATTGAATAATAAACACAATTTGTTAGATCAAGGAAAATATTGCCGTAAAAGCATTGGACACAATTTTCACAAAAGTAGAATTTAACCTGGATTCACATTTGAATTAAAAAAAATTCATTAGGACAAAGCCATACATCAGTGAAGAGTTTCTAATTAAAATAATCTATCATTGGAAGTAATATTTAAAACGTGCAAAGGGAAAAATGGGGCAAAAAGGACACGTTTCTTTTGGAAAATGACGATTTATAAATCATTTTATATTTTTCGAGTCCGCACAAAGGAAGTAATGATAAAGTGTGCGGGGCCCAGAGAGTTGTTTATTATATTCTAGTGCGGTGTTGGGACAATGAGAAATGAAATCATTACTTTTTTTATTCGACTAAACAATGAAATAAAATTTATGAGAATCGTCGTGGCGACCGGACCTCACGCTTTATACCTAAAAACATTTATGACTTCAGATATTTCCAGATTTATGCCATTTTTCTATTACGAATGTACATTGAACATGCAAATAGGAACGTTAATTAATCCATCGTCTTCAATCATTGAAGGTGTAATAATCAATGTCTATTCTATTTAAATAAAAACGAGTTGGTGTCAATGGCAAGTAAATAAACTTAAGCAAAAATTGAGTCTATGAGATTGTCCACGAGATCTATTGTTGTCTTGCTCAATCCAATGCCAATAAAAGGACGACAAAGCAGAGTCCGAAAAAAATCAGAGCACAACGTAAAGAAAAATCGATATGTGAAGTAGAAAGAGTGTTAATGTTTCGTGTCAATAAAAGATTTTAATCTAATGGACCTGGAATATCATAAAAATTGGAAACTTAAAATCCAAAGTTTCAGGAACTTCAACTATTAGTATCGTTGACAAATGGTGTGCAATGCACTTTTAAGTGCTGGATTCAGAGAAATTGAAACAAACCAGTTGTGGTTTTGTCGAGTTTTTATTTTTATTTTTTTGTTTAAAACAAATACTTGAATCACGTTTTAATAAAACTAACCTTTATCAAAAAGGGCACTTAATTACTACTAGAAAAACAACAAAGGGAGGCAATATCCTTTTACTGTTATGAACATTTACTTTTACCACTTTTATCCATTTAAACAATATTCGAATTGAACATTTTCAATTAACTATTTTATCTTAAACACAAGATTCAACTTTGACAATTAACTTGAGCATTAAAAACGTAAGTAAAAAATAAAGGTCAGACGAAATTAATTAAAAGCTTCATCAAATCTGTTTTATTTTTATGGTCTCTGTGTAATGTCGTCTTTTAAGATAACGAACTGGTTTTTTCCTACATGTGAATTTTAACGAGCTAAAATATAAATGAGGCAATATCCTGCTTGGGATTTATTGAGAGCCTTTCGTAATTTAATCGAGGTTTTATCAGACACAACAGCGAAAATTTGCATGATAAAGTGTCTCTATTCTAACGATTTAATTTTCAATTCTCCTGAGAAAGGAGATTTGTGGATATCGAAAATTAAATTTCACTGTAACGCTTATTAATAAAGGAGAAAGGCTTGTGGAAAATTTACGATTATAGTGGCTGCAAATTCGATTCTTTTTATTGAAAATCGTATCGTGGCACTCCATTTTCGTAACGGTGAATCACATTTCAGAAAGTTTATAACCGTGGGGAGCAATAAAAATGTTTGAGACTATTCTTGCAGACCGGGGAGAGAGATTTTTGCATATATTTCTCACGTAAACAACAAATCGATTTTCTTATGACAGATAGAATTTTTGAGATCACGAGGCCTTGAACCTCCATTTAACCATTCTTCAGGTGTTTCAAATATTCCGAATCTGTTCTAGAGAGGCTTTGGTCGTAGTCAAAGATATATCTGGCATTCAAGACATAGTTCGAACTTATAATAAATGCAAAATCTAGAATCGTTATTCAGCTAAGACCTATCTAGCATTTGCATGCCGTTTCCGACATTGAAGGCAGATTTTAACTTGGAAATGTAGTATGAAGTTGGTGAATTTATTCTCGGAGAAAAGTAAGTACTGGTTTAAATTTTTATATTATGCCAGTTTATTTTATGTGGTTATTCGTTAGCTTTTCAACTCTTTGGAAAATTCTTATTCAAATATTATTATGAAATATGAAAAATGATGAATTAATGGTACGCTGTTACCTAATTGTATGTAAGTTATGGGTTTACTTGAAAGAAAACACATAACTTATAAAATAGCGAAACGAATAATTATGGAAAATCAACATAATATCATTCATTCTGCATTGATTGCAAATTTTTCATTAGAAACAATCCCGTTATGATGTTCAATTGTTCTATTTTCTAGAATTTTATACATTACTTTCGTGCATCGTGGAAAGCAAATAACTAAGGAAAGTTGTTCTTCTATTTTTTAGGAACAACATCAGAATATCAAATAACTGCTTGTTATGTTTCTTCGGAACATATAATATTAGAAATTGAAACTAAAATAAAAGAAACAAGCTAGAACTCGCAAACCATAGTGACTTATTTATTAGTTTAATTTTAATAATATAACCTGATCTAATATAACTAGTTTTCAGCAAAACTAGCAAGATAACGAGCACTTTTGTTCTAGCAATGTTGAAGCGTGAATATTGAGTACAGAATTTAATAACTAAGATTAATACAAGACAACAGAGTCTTATGGAAAAGAAGTTAAAAAATAAAAGAAAAATGAACCTTCTCTATTTTCAATAACTGATTTAATTTTCGAGTCTAATTTTTGAAGAAACATTTACAAGAAATAATACTAAAATGGAAAAAATTCAAGAAAAAAAAATAACTCATTGTCAGCAATTAAAAACAAAATGCCTACTTTTTCTTCGACTAAAAATTATGATGGCACTTTTCTAAAATACGTCTCGTAATTTTTTTCTCTGCTTTCAGTAAAGAATTCTTTAATTGTTTCCATTGCGGTTGTTTTCTGGTTAAGCCCATGTACCGTCTTTTTTTAACAGCAGTCAGATTTTATGACTCCCATTAAAGTAAACAAACGAAATTAAAAGGACGAAACGACCGTAAAGTAAATTTCGGCTAAATAATGTCGCTACTCTTAACTTATTTATACTCCAAAAGAAGAGAAGTCCAAAATTGCCATGTCTTTTCTACGTGCCTGAATTGAACACTGTCTCGTAAAAGAGAAAATTGACGATTTTTCTGGAAAATTAAAGTCAGTTTTACGAGCCGCTCGTTTTAATTAGCGTTAGAGTCGTCAGCACACCCGAAAATATTACTATAGTTAAATTAATCTCGTCTTGGGGAAAATAATTCTAATTTTCCTTGGGTGAAGAGAAACCCCGTATTCTAAAATAAACCAGAAATACCAGAAGAGCACATTGGTAAAGTGATGTCGTAAACAGCAAATTGCTCAGGATATGTCTTGAAATTTGTTGCATTCAATTTATTGTGTTGTGCTTTCCTCCGGGCATATCATTCTTCTCTCTTTCCAATTCTCTAAAGCTTGTGTAGATTTAATTAAAAAATTGTTTGTTGATAAAGCAAAGAGAAAAAATAATCAACTTAGAAAAAATGATGCAATGAACGTAGAAAAATACAAGTACACATACCATATACTATCAGAAAAGTTATGAGGAGCCCACACACAATATTTTTTTTCTCTAAAAAGTAATTTGCTTTAATAAAATCGGCCTTTTCATTTCGTCGAAAGCAACTAAGCGATTTTTCCAGCGTTTTTATTATTAAGAAAAATTTCAATCTCATTGGTCAATTTCGCTTCAACTAATTGCAAGCGGCCCTTTTCAAAAAATCTGTTCTCATTCAATCCCCTTCCGCTTACGATTCAATTTAAATTAAATTTTTCCTTTTAACCGCAAGTATTGAAAATGAAAAAAATAATCGTAATTTTCTCATTGACACATTTTTAGTGTGACATTATTGATCGTACCATCTGACACATTAAGGTATATTATGTAAAAATAATAAATTACATTGCCGTTACAAAATAGAAGCAATTCCGTGTTCTTGTTTTAAGAAGATTGATTGCCGAAACGTTGAGCATTATAGCACAGGAACAAAGTCATAATATTTTTATTTTCGGACGGAATTTTTCCTTGGGGAATACTTGCTGAATAAAACATTCAACATTGCAGTTCCAATCGGTATTTAATTTTTAAAAGTTTTGCCGAATTTCCTAATCGATTCCCGAATGTTTCAAGGGTAAATGTGAACGCAGCTGTCGAAGTTTA
The DNA here is from genome assembly GCA_013372445.1 of Hypothenemus hampei. Classification (NCBI taxonomy): domain Eukaryota; kingdom Metazoa; phylum Arthropoda; class Insecta; order Coleoptera; family Curculionidae; genus Hypothenemus; species Hypothenemus hampei. The sequence goes on from JABRWK010000006.1 coordinate 1,654,154, forward strand.
GATATTTGCAAATTTAGGAACTGATATTAGAAAACAAACATACAACACAGTCACTCCTGCGTTTTGCGATTAGAATTGGGACCCGGCTGGCCGAACTACAGTTCGGAAATTAACCAAATTAACCCCCGTTAGGCCATCTCCTGCCTCTTCTGTTTCCCATTTTCCAGTTAACTATATCACTTCCGCCCCGCCGGTTTAATGCTTACACGTTTCTCTTATACATCTGTCTCAATTAAAGTAATAAAACCCTAATTTGTGCAATTTTAAATATTTACAATCTTCTTTTAGCTTTGGTACTAAACTGAAATCGAATCGCACAAGGAACAAATAAGCCCTCACAAAAATCTAAAAAACAATAACTTAACATCCAACTTTTGAGTTGAGTCAAGTTGATGGTTCAGTAATTCCTACCATCAACTATCAAGACAGAGTATAATAACGTTTTTTTACAGTATTAAAATCGATATTCACATTTCCACTGACATCATTTATCTTTTAGGCAAATTATTTTATTTTGGGAGTTAATTTTCTAGGGAATAATGGCTTTTATTCATTACCATTTAGTTATTTTAAATGAAATTCTGAAATGACTAAAACTCTGACTGCCTAGTCTCGGATGAATGTTTGGCATTCAAACAAAACGTACAATTATAACTTTACTTTACTTGTAATTTGTACGAGACCGGAAGGCGTTTTCAGGATGCCATTCGAATTCCTGAATTTAGCTCAACAGCAATAGTCAATTTTGGACAAGGATAATAAACTAAGTAACGTAGAATTGAAATACCTATTGAATTTTTGGTGTAATAAAAATAAAAAAAAATTTAACTAACATTTTCTTTGTTCCTCGAAAAGTTTTAATTGCGCAATGTGTTGTTAACCTTAGCTTCATTATTGCCGTTATTGTAGTGGCAGTGTTGGCCAGAAATTCTTGACTGGAAACGTTTATAAAACTATTAGTCAAATTACTCTCTAAGGTTCGGTTGCTACAAGTACTTCTAACATTCCTGAGCGCGCTTCTTGGAAAGTCATTAGCGCCAGGGCATGACTATACTATGTAATATAGCACCAAAGCTGTCAGTGTCTTTTCTGGTTTGTTTTCTATCTTATAAGATAAAAAAAAACATCTCGTCACAGCTCTCATTCTGTTTTAAACTTGAACCTGTATAGGCATTTTTAAGCCTTCTTTTTCCTTTTAACTTTTTCCTTCGCAACTTAATTAAGTATTGTGTTTATCGCACCATAAAATTAAAGGAACAAGCGTCGTTCTCTTTCACGAGAAAACAAACTCCGAAACGGAAATAATATCTTGTCGCAGCAATGGAAGTTCGGATTTTTCCATTTTATTTATCTGTAGCAATCTTATCAATGGTCGATTCGTTTTATTTTCGTCTTTAGTTAGCTCCACAATGGGACAAAATCTATATAAATGTGGTCAAGTTAAATGACATTTCAAGATGGTCGAGTGCTTTACAGAAATAACCTAATCAATTATTTGGATATGGTAATAAAAAGGTGCAAATTTCATTTACGAAATTAAAGTCAGTTCGAATAAAATCCACCGAAAATTAAAATTTGTGACCACAATGTAGGAAAAATAAATCTTGGTAAGAGGGAAAACCTGTTCCGGATTAAAGAGATTTCGTGTTGGTCCTGGATTTATTTTAAAAGGTTGTAAAATCAAGTTAATTCGGGTCATAAAAGAGGACAAGAAGTTGCTTTAAATTTATTTTACGAGTTAGATCAAAGTTCAATTAAGAAATCAATTTTCTAAAATAGAACCATTAAACAATAATTTAAATAAATAAAATAATAAATATACATATATTACAAATGTGTTATTTTTTCACTTGACATTCGGATGGTTTGCATTTTTCTTCCCATATTCTAATCTTAATTTATACTCAACGTTAATGTAGCTATTTATAATAAATTAATTTATTTTCATTTCTGAATCAAATTACCTTTCTAGCAATAATGCAAAAAACATGGAAAATAAACTAAAATGCAATAAACATAGAAATAAGATATCCGATAATGGATTAGGTTAAGAGAAAAAAAAATTAAATATTATTAATTAATATGTATAATAATGTTATGATTAGTTATTTATTTTAGTTATTAGTTATTTATATTTTCAAATAGCCTTTTTGTTACTAAAATAGTGTCTACCCAAATATCCCTTTGAATGTTTGTAATAAATCTATGTTACCTGAAATCTTGTTTCTATGGTTACTATTGTTCCCTTGCATTATTATTAGAAAGGAAATTTGATTCAGGAATGAAAATAAATTAATTTATTATAATTATCTACACTAATATTGAATAAAGATTAAAATTGGAACATGCGTAGAAAAATTCGAACTTTCCAAATATTACAATCAAAATACTCCCTTCTAAATATTTAAAAAAAAGAACGTAAGGATTGCCTGGTATTTCTTTTGTTTCAAGTTCAGTTAGCTCTTACTTCTGACTATCTTCGTTTTTTGATAAAAGTTCTAACCAGCTGGGAAATAGGGACTGCTCAGTCCGCATTAGAACACCCTGTAAAATGTATTGTTCAAATTTCAATAAGCCCTATTCCCTATTCCACATTTATTCATTATTTACGAAAAAGTAATATTATTTATGAAAATATTATTGTACATCACTCTCTTGAGCTACAATAGTTTATTGAGGTTATTGATGAGACAAAAGTTATATGAAAACGAAATATGTACACCCTACATATATATATTTCCGTTTGTGTTCGTTTTGGTGGAATATAAACAGGAGCAATAAATAATATTCTGAAAAAAGTTCTCTGTGCCCTTTTCTACTTTGATTTTTATTTAACGATTGGAAAATATTCCATATTTTTGTTTGTGTATATACGTAATGAGAAACAAAGAAAAGAATATAAAGAGATAAAAATTCAATGAAGAAGAAAATATATGTATACCTATGGTTGTATCCGATAGAGGCTTAGAATGAACCATGCATGTATTTTAGGTCATCATTTCTATGGGAAAAAGTATTAATAAATGTATAATGTAATTTATAATATTACTTCAATTTTACTAAAATCATAAAATCATTTATTGAAAAGGCAATGGAAAACTTTAAATTAAAATTCAAAAACATTTATTAAAATGTAAAATTTAATTACGATAAACTACGTTTTATCATTGATATATTGTGTTGTTGAGTTTTAACAACTTTTAACAATTGTGTACTATTAGAAATGTGAGCTCAAATATTTTTTAAAACAATCAAGCGTAAGAGCTTTTGAGTTTTATAATTTTTTAAAATATTTCGAATACAAAACAAAAACCTTCGGGCGACAGTGTAATTGTATAACTACTAGAAAAATAGATATATGTCTCATAATATTATTGAAAAAAGGAGTTAGTTATTGTAGTAACGCTTAAAACTGAAATTCCATTATCAACTCCACGGTGGTTGGCTCGAATATCTAATGAGGTGTTACCTAATGCCGCACGTATACTGATATANGTTATTAGTTATTTATATTTTCAAATAGCCTTTTTGTTACTAAAATAGTGTCTACCCAAATATCCCTTTGAATGTTTGTAATAAATCTATGTTACCTGAAATCTTGTTTCTATGGTTACTATTGTTCCCTTGCATTATTATTAGAAAGGAAATTTGATTCAGGAATGAAAATAAATTAATTTATTATAATTATCTACACTAATATTGAATAAAGATTAAAATTGGAACATGCGTAGAAAAATTCGAACTTTCCAAATATTACAATCAAAATACTCCCTTCTAAATATTTAAAAAAAAGAACGTAAGGATTGCCTGGTATTTCTTTTGTTTCAAGTTCAGTTAGCTCTTACTTCTGACTATCTTCGTTTTTTGATAAAAGTTCTAACCAGCTGGGAAATAGGGACTGCTCAGTCCGCATTAGAACACCCTGTAAAATGTATTGTTCAAATTTCAATAAGCCCTATTCCCTATTCCACATTTATTCATTATTTACGAAAAAGTAATATTATTTATGAAAATATTATTGTACATCACTCTCTTGAGCTACAATAGTTTATTGAGGTTATTGATGAGACAAAAGTTATATGAAAACGAAATATGTACACCCTACATATATATATTTCCGTTTGTGTTCGTTTTGGTGGAATATAAACAGGAGCAATAAATAATATTCTGAAAAAAGTTCTCTGTGCCCTTTTCTACTTTGATTTTTATTTAACGATTGGAAAATATTCCATATTTTGTTTGTGTATATACGTAATGAGAAACAAAGAAAAGAATATAAAGAGATAAAAATTCAATGAAGAAGAAAATATATGTATACCTATGGTTGTATCCGATAGAGGCTTAGAATGAACCATGCATGTATTTTAGGTCATCATTTCTATGGGAAAAAGTATTAATAAATGTATAATGTAATTTATAATATTACTTCAATTTTACTAAAATCATAAAATCATTTATTGAAAAGGCAATGGAAAACTTTAAATTAAAATTCAAAAACATTTATTAAAATGTAAAATTTAATTACGATAAACTACGTTTTATCATTGATATATTGTGTTGTTGAGTTTTAACAACTTTTAACAATTGTGTACTATTAGAAATGTGAGCTCAAATATTTTTTAAAACAATCAAGCGTAAGAGCTTTTGAGTTTTATAATTTTTTAAAATATTTCGAATACAAAACAAAAACCTTCGGGCGACAGTGTAATTGTATAACTACTAGAAAAATAGATATATGTCTCATAATATTATTGAAAAAAGGAGTTAGTTATTGTAGTAACGCTTAAAACTGAAATTCCATTATCAACTCCACGGTGGTTGGCTCGAATATCTAATGAGGTGTTACCTAATGCCGCACGTATACTGATATAACGATTAAGCTCTAGATTTCCCCTTGGATCAGCTTTATCAATATTGATTTTGGAAAATTTCCTTTCGCAAACAGACCAGTCTAAAGACTACAACAGTATTGTTATCGGACTACAACTTTATGGATAGTAAATGCTGCTAACGAAAGATAGTAATAATTGAAAGACAATAAACAGTTAGAAAAACTTGTATATAACTTCTCTGGGATGTGAAGGTTTTTAGTACCCGAAGCAATATTAGCCACATTTTTTGCAAGAATCTGTCCGTAACGTTATTAAGATTCCATCAGAGTCTGTTGAATATTTGATGAAAGAAAGTGTTTGCTAGCCGGAAAGTGTGTATTATGCCCTGATAATGTTTAGATTACGACGACGAGGCTTTAAAAGGATGTCATTGAGGGAGATGCAAACACGGATCGAGCTGTTAAATGTATTCGCACCCTCACACCCCTTTGCTTATGAATAGGACGAATATAAAAAATGACAGGGAGGTCAAAGCTTCAATGTGAAATTTGCAGTGAAAAGATTATTTACACGATGTCTTTTCTAAAGGTTTGATATGAATATCAATTAGGTCAATTCACGTAAAAGTTGTCATACAGGACATATTTAATATTGCACATTAGAGAAATGTCTACAAATTTGTTCACTGCAAATTAACAATTATCTTTTTTTTGTGATATTTTTAAAAAAATTGTAGCGAAAACTTATATGAAATAAATAGTATCGAAAAGTTTTTCTGGATTAGAAGCCAACATATAAAAACAATAGAAAGTGGTTAAGAGAAGGTTCACTGTCACCTTCTTTCGAGACTTGAAGAAGAACATGAAAGATTGTGCACACAACCACGGAAAAATAGATCGCTCAAAAGTTATTAAACTGACCCTTTCATATCTCCTCAAATATCTGTATTTTTTCGTTAAAATTCTAAAAGAAAAAGGCGTGTCCAGAATTTTTTATTACAATGCATTCTCTGAACCTTTAAACCATACTTGAAGCTCCAATGGTTAATAATTAAAATTGACATAAAAATTATCGGGTGCAAAGTATTCACGCAATCCTCCGTGGCTCAATCCGATACATATCAAAGATAATTGTGGGTGGGATTCAAAAATGGGGGTTATTTATTAGTTTCTGGCACGAGTGCCTTTTTCGTTCCCGATTATCAGAAAAAGAATATCACGACTTTAAATACAGCAAAAAGAAAGAAAGAGTGAGAGAGAAGAACAGAGGGAAAAAGGCAATCTTTTTCAACAAAACGTCTCCGTTTAAAAGTTAATTCGTTAAGTGAAAGGTCAGCATTGTTTTTGGTTAAATTTGGGTCCTACCCCGTGATATATTAAACGAGATTTCTAAGCCAGTGATTAAGCTTTGGGCGGAAAAAGGATGGAAAATAAATTAAATAAAACTTAAGGGGGCGTATTGATTATTATCCATCCTTGAGTGGAAACAAATATATATACCCTACTAAAACTTCGTCTCTCATCTTCCTTAATCCGGACCTTAATTGGACTATTGAGAAAACGGTGGACTCTAATCCGTTGGTCCATTGATTCGCGGATAATGGAGGTTTCTTGGGGGATAAGCAGATCTGTATTGTGTTTAGTTTGTGGCTTTGTTCGAGTTTTAGTTCGTTAGATGGTCCCTCGTTCGGTCCGAATCAGTTTCTGTCTTAATCTTGTGGTCGTCTGCGACAACACTTAAGCTTCTCTTGCATACTGAGACGATAGCAATTATTGGATAAAATCCATCGTAATGTTTTCCATTAGTTTTTTTCTTTGTTAAAAGTGCATGTGGGGCATCGGCAATTTTCTTACTGTAATCAATGATTACTCCTTAGAATTCTTTTATTAGAACCATGGATTCAACTATTTGTAAGTTGCAATAAATATCAATACTTTAATATCAACTTACACGATTAGGATCTGTCTTATAGTGCAATAATTTTTTTCTACCGCGAACTATTTATTATCAATATACACACTATCGGACAAAAGTTTAGCAACGGTGATTGCTCTACTTTTGTCCGATACTGTACATACATATATTTTAAAAATCCTAAAAGTATTTTAATTGATTTTTACATAATTTCATAAATTAAATCAAAATTTAAGGGCTTAGGTGAAACTTTTAATGCTAATAAATGCTTTTGAGCTTATTATTCCAAATTTCCCTTTTATATAAACCAAGTGAAGCCCTTAACGCTTATCATTTAAAAATTCCATTCTCGTTATATTGTTAGTCAAATTAAAATACTTTTTAAATCCTCTATCTGGGGTCTATTCAGGTATGACAGGATTCATCGTGAACACGCTTTAAAACTGACAAGCGTTGATGATACCGCTTTTCCCAATTCGAGGGCGATGAGCGAAAAAAAAAAATAGGGGGAATGAGAAAACGATGAAGAAAAGGAAACGGCTTGGCTTGACCGAGGAGGAAAGGCCTGATTTTTTTTGGAAATTTAATTTCGAGTCAACTTAACGTTGATTTTCGGCGTTTTCGGTCCTTACTCGTTTCGGCTCGACGTAAATGAATTTAAACATGATGATAATAGTGGAAAATTATATGAAAAATTAAATTGCGTTTCCTTTCTTGGAAATTCTTTGAATATATTTTAGATAAATATAATTGTTAAAGACATTTATGTTCATTATCGTTAAATTTTTTTTAGAATCAACTTTAATTTATGAAATTTGTCATAAAATATTCAGAAATGAATATATCAGCGTCACAAATTTAGAAAAATACATTATTTTATAACTAGAATTTATTATAATTAAAAATTATATTGTAGCCATTATCATTGGCTATAAACTTGCAAAGCTGATTTCGGCAAAGTAACAAAACTTTTCGTCCGAACGATCATTATTTTTTTAAGTAGCAGTAAAACAAATTACGAAAAGTTGAAAATGCAACTTTCGCTGGATTTTTAAACACGTTGCGTATAACCGTGAAACTTCCAAAAGTTTACTTTAAGAATAATTTCTTAAGAAGAGCGGTGAGCTTTTTCAAAAAGTTTCCCTTGTAAAACGCTGAATGTTTTACAGCCCACCTTAATGAAACCAGTTTAAAAAATCACCCCTCTCTTAAATGAAATAATTTATTCTCCTTTATTCAGATCAAAATTATATTATGTTAACATAATCAAAGCAAACGGATTAATATTACCTACTCTTAATCAATATTAACATTTTTCCTATTTACAATTAGATATAACTGCATTGTTGTCTGTAGTTTTATGGGCACTACTATTTCAAGTTTTTTCCTGTATAGAAACTTGTAATAGTCAAACACTAGGCTTACAGCCAATAATCATCCTTAAATAAGATTTTTACTAAAATTCTCTTTAAGAAATTAGAATAATTGTCATATTATGACAATTAAATATTATTTGTCACATTCTAATTTTTTAAAGTGAACTTTAGTAAAAGTCTTCTTTAAGAATCGTTATGAAATTGACTGTTAGATTGACAAAACGGTATGATCATTGAAAACAAACTATAAATTGATATTTTTTTGTTTATTTCTTGTAATAATTGATTGTTCGAATGAAAAAAAGTCAGAGACAATTGGAAAATGTTGTTTGAGAAGAGAGCGACTACTCACAAGAGAAAGTTTTTGTATTGGCAACAAACAGGAACTATTTAATTTTGACAATCAGGGTAGGAGAAACTTTAAGATGGTTCGATGAAACCAACCACCCGATCCTTGGAGAATGAGGAATTTCTAGTTTAGAACGATTTGGAGAATGTCGACGACTTAGATTGAACTCGGCTTAACATTTATAATCGAAGAGAAATTCTTAGGAATTTTCTTTTTAAAAAAACTAATTGTAAATATTCTACATAAAATATGACAATTTTTAAATGAGCCTAGATCTATAATAATATATGATATGCAAATATTTTGATTTTATACTTGTAGTTTCTATGTAAATTTTCGAAAATTTTTAAAAGAATAATCTAAAATTACCTAATTATAAGTGAAAATTGTCGCTACTTTTTATATTAACTGAGGAATTAATTGTTTAAGATGATCTTGTAAATTTTAAACTACCATTTGCACCCTAAAAAAAATTCTAAGTAAAATTTATCTGAACAGGAAAATATCCTAAAGGTGACATTCCTAGGGTATATTTCGTAAACCCTCTAGAACCAGATTAAAATAACTTCTCCCAGTCAAGTTTGCGTGTTAAAAGGGACCGTTTGTGTCTTGAATACCGAAATAAACCCTTATCTCACCGTTAAGCCGAAGACCGGATTGAAAAAAATCCGCTTTTCCAGCAACAACTCCTAAATGACCGTCATTCGAGCAATAAAAGCGTAAATTTCAATCCGAAATGGACAATCAGTCAAACGCACACGTGTTTTCACCCTGCTGTTCGATATGTATCTGTTTGACTACACGATAAATCATTAAGGAATAAATGATATACGAACAGTTAAACCGTTTTATTTTTCAAATTTCTAATGATTTATTTGGAAACGTTTAAAATTTAGTTGTTGTTAATTTATTCAATATGCCATTTTCCTCCGACCAAAAAAAAAAAAACCTTTGTTAATTTAATAAAACATGACCGTGCATCAATTTCGATCGGTCGGTTGCGTGCCGAACTTTCGAATCAGAACCAATCAAATGTTAACAATGGGCAGGGTTTTTACGACAGAAACTTAATAGTTTCTATAGTCCAGCGAATTTACAATTACGTGATTCCAAGACAAGGCATGCAACCCATCAGATAACCAGATAAAAATTGGGAAATGTTGGCCTATTTGTATATTTAATGACATGAAAAGTCACGCTCGGATTCCTATTTTCACCAAGATCATTATTTCTGTTTTAACAACTAAAGCTCTTTAATTATGTTTCGTCTAAATACAGCTTCCTTTTAATAAAAAGAGTTCTTTGTTTACAGTACTTCAATATCAAAAGTAATACAAAGAAGTACAATCGACTAGAGAAAATGAAGCTTTCTTTAGAATAGTTTTCAATTTAATATTTCGAAATTTATTGTTTCGACTGCATGAGACCCAATATGCCGAAACTTCTTTTAATAAATTAATTTTCAAAAATCAGTTTCATTCTCGAATGCCACATTTGCCAATTTTAACATTAATGTTGTTTGATCGCGAAATTTAAAAGTCAAAATTGAATTTCCATTTAAAAATCTCTCTTCTTTCAGTCGACAAAGGCAAGATGGAAAAATCAAATCAGAATAGGAATAAATGCATTTAATCAAGAACTGATTAAAAACTAATTTCATAAGCTGGGAAAACGGAATACTACAAGAAGTCTGAAAGTTTTCAATACGCATTATGTTAGGAAAAAGTTTTCCAACGACCGAGGGGTGTTATTTGAGATTTTAATTATGTTTTCGATTAAAATGATAGAAGTGGTTAAGGTCTTATTGAATTATAACTAGAAATGTTTTTTTATTAAAATTTAAAACTCATATTTTTCCACCGATCTTTTTATGCGTAGTATCGTTTAATAATAACAATATTTGTTCGCAAATAAAGAAACAGTCGGGGTATCCAGTTATTAATGGATAATCTTAATACGTAAAGTGTCACTACCATTGTAACGAAATTAGTGTGACCTAATGGCTGAACATTTTTTTTACAAATGATGAGTGATTATCATTTGTCATCATTTCATAACTGAATGGGAAAAGGCAATATTTTCTCAAAAGTTCAGTTCAAAAATTACACTTTGTTCGAACAAATAATTATTTATGTTTTTCTATTATCATGGCGGGTGAACATGTGTATCCACGATACAAGCCAAATCGGAAAAAAACTTGCCAAAAACTCATTGTCTGTAAAATGCAATTTCATATCATTGACATTGATTCAATAGGTTTTCCCCGTCGCTTTCACTGAAATGATACGTGGTGGCTAATAGTGACGCACTACGGCCAGTAGAACCAAATATTTTTTAAAAAGTTAAACTGTATACGGCGCTTTAGGTGTTAAAACTGTTGACAAAAGAGATTAAATGGCCTCAATATTTTTATTTTAAATTATGAACAGTTTTCAACTTATTGGCATTTTTGTGATTTTTCGAAAAAGTTGCATATCGTTATTTCTTTGCCGTAGCGTTGTCAACAAACAAAAGCAATTTTACTTTCTATATTGTATTTAATATTGCAAAATATTTTTTTTATCAAGATTTAGCATATATTTTTCACAACCACTTATGGTATCTTATAAAATTGTTTGTTTTCAAATAAAAACGATTTTTCGTATCATATTGTTTAATAGAATTTTTTGAGATTTTACCATCGTTCAAACGGCCAAATATCTTAAAAAAATATCCATTTAACCCTTTGAACGCCAGTGGTATCATCATGGCGTAATCACAAAACTAAAAATATACGTTTTTGTATTGTTTTTGAATAAAAAGTATCACTGCAATTTTCTAAATATAGTTTTTTCGAATTAAGAAATTCAAAGGTTTAATGAAGATTGTATTATGTTACAATACATGTAAATTTTGTTATGTAGAATCAAGGTGTTAGAACTAAAATAAGAGAAAGAAAAAATATTTTATTCTACTTAAAATTCTTAAAGTTTTATATTAATTTCAATTTTCTCACTTTAGTACAGTAGATAGGTTTTTTCTTTTGTAAAGCTCACAAAAACGTAAATTTAATTAAAATAAACGTAATAAAATCCTCTAATTCCGTATATGACTTTACTTCTGTTCGTAAACATGTACATACATTTATAATTTCAATTCAGTAAAATCATCATATGCATGAAACTCATGTAACAATGTTTTAATTTTTAAATAAATATAAAAACAAAAATGTTTATTTATTTTTTTTTATCATTGTTTTTAGTTTTTTAAATTAGATAGGTGCTATGATGTCAAAAAAAACTTTATCTAATGTTGATCTTTTACATCATCAGAACAAAATGAAAAGACCCAAAACTAATATGTTCTATTTGAAATCAGTAGAGCCCTACTCTTTGCGATTGTTCTCCAATAAATCAAATGTCAGAATAATATTTCTTATGGAGATCAAGCTATTGTTACTAACACGAACTTGAATATAATTTCATATTACAGTTACCTTTCATCAATTTCCAACATTTCATATGCTATATTAATTTTTATCGTACATGGTATGTTATAAAATAAACAGTATTCTTTCAAAATAATACATTCTAGTGGCACCACCTATTTATAGTCGTCTGACAATGAGTTGGAATATTACATGGTTCACTAGCATTCTGTCCGAATTTCATGAACCTTGAACGATCATAAGCCAAGTTATTGGGTTGGAAGTGATGGTGTGTTTGTTTTCTTGGTACAAAAATAAATTTTGAACAAAAGACTAACATTAACATGTTTCACCAAAATTCGTGTTTTAGCCATCAACTACTCGCTATATTTGCTTGATTTGGCACCATCTGATTTCTACCTATTTGGAAAAATGCATTTGTTAATGAAAGGGAATCGTTATACCGACGTGGCGGCCACCCAAAAGGCTTACACCGACATACATAAGGACATCTCTACAGAGGACCTAAAACACTCATTTGACATGCTTTTCGACCGTGTAAATTGCTATATAGTCTCCAGAATTTTGAATAAAATAAATGAGTTTTGTCAAAACAATAAGTCTTTGTTCTAATTTTGAAATAATTCTGTTTACTTTGGAAAGCCTCTAACACATTCATTCTCTTCAAAATTTTTGACCTATGTATTTTAAAAAAAGACTACATGAAAAGCTCTGATCATACCTAGGTCCATGTATTATCATATTATTTGACTTTTTTGAAATATGAAAATATATGAGATGAGCTAATTTCTAAGTTTGTTAACAGGTTGAAGGTTAGTTAATTAGTAGAATTAGCAACAGAACTACATATGTTAAGCTTTCACAAGTGGGTCAAGCGGCTATCCGGGAGCTTTGTGGTAAACCCTGGAAATTTAGAATGCATTGCGACGTTTCCAGCTTCCAGTCACCATCACCGGTTCTCTATCTGGCCATATTATATTAGAGCAGTGAAATTGATTAACAAAAATCTCGGAAAACAATTTCCCATTAAAAAACAAAATTAATTAATTGCAACTGGTTGTGAAATTACATTCCGAAACAAATATGGAGTTTGAAATCCGATTATTTGTCACGTGCGTGTGTGTGCCACTTTTGATATTGGACATTTCATAAACATGCCAGACGGTTATATTCAGTGGTTAAAATTTGTTTCGTGTTGAATGAACTTAATACGATGTTTTATTGAAAAAAATATTTGTAAAACTTTGTTCGTTCTTTTATTAATACTGGGGTATATAAAACATTTAAAATTAAAATCTGGGCTTTTTCAAAGCGACTTATCGAAGCGTGGAGTTCAAAGAAATGATTAAGCGAAATTATTTGTTCAAAAAACTCTTCCAGTCACTGACCAGTATCAAAGAAAATTAAATATGGGGCGTACACACGCATTATTTTGAACAAAGACATTTTATACGGGTCTGACCTGTTTTAGATATTTTTGTAATTTTAAGTGTTGATTACAAAAACCTACATTGATATAATTTTTATACCAGAATTGTTGTACAAACGGACAGACTATTTTCTTGACATCTAAACATTTATTTCAACTTTTCATATTTACATTTTACTGAAAAATCTTCAAGTGAAATAGTAATTTTAACAAAATGAATTCATCTTTGTCTAAACAGTTTAACTTGTTAACAAGAAGTCTGGATTTAACATTTGTTAATTTTTTTTTTGATTCTTAAACTATGTACTTGAAAAATAAAGTTTTTGATTCACTGGCTGTAACTTTAAGTAATTAAAACAGCATGCAACGCTGTAAAAGCCATTGAAGATATCAATTCTCGATTAGAACAGCTTTGTGTCCTATGATTTGAGTACTACGTATTTGTAAGGGTAAAATGGAACAAACAACTTTTTCACATACATTTTGCAACCTTTAAATAATGTGTTTCGTGAGATATATATAAATATATGCTAGCACTATATTTATTTTTTAAATCGATTAATTTCCTTGGGGATTTCGGTTACATCCAGGTAAGACTTAGGAAAAACACATCAGACATATAGTAAATAACCGCGTAAAATGGAAAACATAAAGGGGAAATGAAAGCTTATTATGCACAACTTTTCCAGGCACACTCGACAAAATTTCCACGCAAACACACACCCGGCCGATTTATAAAACGGCCAAGAATAAGAAAATTTTCAACGTTCTCAAAGTGAGACGAAGCAAGAAAAGAAAACAATCAAAATTTCCAAGTTGAAACCCAATATTATGGTCTATTGTCGAGAGAGATGAATTCGATTTGCCTTAAATCCTATGCTATTCAAATGAAAATTCCTAAATTACTTTTAAGATATTTTTGCGTCAGTTTAAGGACTCCTTTATTATATTTTGAGTACGATTCATTAGAGGGAGAAATGATAAAGCAAACAATAGGTTGTGGAATTATGTGGGTTTTTGGTTTGATGTTGACGCAAACCGGATCTCTTTCTGAAATAATTCAATCTACTAACCGGATTTGTTTGATGAATCAGTTCAAGTTAATTTGCCAGTTAATTACCAGGAGAGACAGATGATTTTTATCAGAAAAAGGAATACAATAAAATGGTAAATGTTCAGAAATAAGTAATTATTTTTTCTACACTTTGTTTTTCTTATTTACCCAAATAGAGTGAAATCCTACGGCAAAGACAAAACAATACAAATATTTAAGGTTTCTCATGCTTTTACGTCTGCATATAATATTTTATGCTTGGCATAACATTTACGACATTCCGAGGCCTTTATAATAAATTCTATTTACATTGAGGCATAAAATTTTTACTGTTGAAGACGTAAAAGTGTGGTGCCGCCCGATTTTTGCGTTTGTCAAGAAGTACTTTAACGCCGCGGGATCATTAAAATTGCACAATGGAGTCTAACAGTTAAAGGGAAACTGGGAAATTTCCAAGGAAAGTTTTATTGTTTGTAATTAAATTCGGTAGAAAAATTGCTCTTATAATAATTCCTTGAACTTTTCAAATGAATGTTATCTAAGTTTAGTTAATAGAGTGCTTGAATTGTAACTGTGGAGTTGTTAAGCTTCTGATACCAACAAAAGCACAATAGGGGTATATTAATTAAATAGTTTTAATGAAAAGATTAATGATTTTCTGTTTTGCAGCGAAAATTTACACTGAGACTAGGATAATAACGATTATTTGGTAAACGGAGAATAAATATAGGAAGCCATTATAGAGACAATAATTCCTTTATTCTTTCTTTTTTTGAAATATACCATTCAAATTTTTTATTTGGATTTTTTAATACACATTAATGCCATAAATTATTCGAGGACCTAAAAGTACATTAGTAACAACTTAATGAAGTTAATGAAAATTTACTTCTCTAAGAATGCTTTGAAGTGTCATTAAAATAAGTGCAAAACCAGCCTTATTAAAAAATCACATATTGACGAGGCGCAATCAATGTTTACTTTTGAGAAAACTTTTTATAAAAAAATATTGAAATATTGGCACGATATAATCCATACTCTTTTATACTTTGAATGGAACATTAAAATTTTATCGACACGCTGACTAAGTATCGGTTTTGTGACTAATTTGAGAGCGAATAATAATAAGGTGCCTTTAAAATATTAAAAATACGACACGTTAGTTGATATTTTATGGGATCCGGACACGGAATCGTGGGATTAACATTGATTTTCCAATTTTTTTCCACTTTTAAGGGTAAGAAAATAATAATCAATTCTCTTGGCCATTTACTAAAATTAATTTAACGTTCAAAACGTTAATTCATCACTTTGTTAATCATTATTCCCAACTAAAAGTTAAGCTACCGATATTGTACAATGAAAAAATGTCGTTTATCACAAGTGCATCGTAAAAGATTCATTGGGAGAAGAGTATGTTCAGACATAAAATAACCAACTTAGTTGTCTGCTTTCTTCAATTATATTCCATTACCGTTGTCCATTTTTACTGTCAAGTGTATAAAAGTGCTGTTGTTCTCAAGGATATCTAATTCTGTTGATTGAGAAGTCGGGTCACACCGGGGGGTCCAAGAAAAG
>JABRWK010000006.1:1672559-1686310 GCA_013372445.1 Hypothenemus hampei
CACACACACACACACACACACACACACACACACACACACACACACACACACACACACACACACACACACACACACACACACACACACACACACACACACACACACACACACACACACACACACACACACACACACACACACACACACACACACACACACACACACACACACACACACACACACACACACACACACACACACACACACACACACACACACACACACACACACACACACACACACACACACACACACACACACACACACACACACACACACACACACACACACACACACACACACACACACACACACACACACACACACACACACACACACACACACACACACACACACACACACACACACACACACACACACACACACACACACACACACACACACACACACACACACACACACACACACACACACACACACACACACACACACACACACACACACACACACACACACACACACACACACACACACACACACACACACACACACACACACACACACACACACACACACACACACACACACACACACCCACACACCCACACACATACAAAAGTTCTTAACGAAAATTAAGATGAGAGATTTAGAATGTACGTAACATTTTTATGAGTCAAAACTTATTGTTCTGATTAGATGGAATGATGGTACGAAAACTGTTGATAACATTGTGTAATTAACTTATAAAAGTAAAGTTTCTTCTCGAGTAACAAATCACCCTCCATCTTGTATTACCCACGGAACACCGCAAAACATTAATCTTATATGTTTCTTCTCCCCCTTTTGTAATCAATTCTAAAATTTATAAGGATTGCTTAATATAATCTCAGTGTTTACATGAAAGGTAATTTGAAATATTGTTTCGAATGGGCTTTGGAAGTTTACCTTTTAAGGTGCAACATGATAAATTGGGCATTCGTTGATAAAATGAACAGGAAAGAAATAATGAACCTGCATATGTGATTTTGTAAAAGGACATTTTTTACACTGTTATTGGATTACTGTTCAGTTTTGTAATAGAAATTTTGAAAAAAATATGTTCATTTTACTATTTTAATTCACATTTCAATCGAATTTACAATTTTTCGTAAGTATGTACGTCACGTAAATTTAATCGCTGAATTACTTTTAAATATTAGCAAGTTCAAAGAGGTATATGTCATTTTTAAGATCTAATTTCATAGATTTGCGTCGACTAAGTGCATAGCTACGAGTAGTTACTTACCATTAGAGAATTCACTTAAAAATAATAAAGGCTTTTTCTAGTCCTACATAATGCCATGTTTTTCTCAATTTGGAATGGTCGAGTTTCCATGTAGATTTAACTTTTTCTTTTTTTGTTGACTACACCCAAGAGAATAATTTTTTGTTCAAAGTTCCAATTTCAAATACTAATTAACCATTCTATCTTTTGGTTTAAATTTAAAGACAATTCTGTTGGATAATGTTCTATTTAAAAATGTCTCAACACAAAACTAAAGAACAGTTGTTGTTTAAATTTGTACGAAAAAAAAAAGATGTCACACATACAAAATATATAGGTCCAATTATTAATGCCTATTTAGAATTTTTATTAAAACGACTAGCTTTATCACCCACTTTCGTTTTGTTTTATTGTGACAATTCATAACCTAAATTAAACCATAGGCGTCTCATTTATCTAATTGAACAAACACATTAAGAAAATGTCCTAGACCCAAATAATCCAAATTTCGGCAAGAAACAGAACCTTATTGAATCAATAAATAATTCTAAAACGCTTGTTTTACCGCACGTTACACTTTCTGTTTCTCAACAATTTTCACAGACTTAAAGTGACTTTTGGTTGTTCAGATTTGTAAGTGGTGTCCATAACTCTAAAGCAAATTCGTAACAGCATAACTCAAAAGGAAACTAAACAGTACTTATTATAATATTCATGTGGCCGGGAGTTTTTAATAACTTTTTAAACTAATTTGAAATTCCGCTAAACTTCTTTTTAAAAAAGTTTTTCCCTCGACCTGCCCATACAATAATAATAATTATACCTCCGCCTAGGTTTCCCTGGGAATATCGTTACCATTTTTCGGAGAATGTTAAGCGAATACTTTCATGTCTCAGGTGAATGTTAAAAAGGCTCGTAAAAACGAAATAATACACTATAAAAGAAATATGTATAAAATTTTTACAAAATGGAAATTATATTCGGAAACAATTGACCCCTTTTAGAACTCAATTATTCCGAACGATAAAATTTGTAAGTGTCCCCTTGAACAATAAAAAGTTATGAACTTTGATAAAAGTCCTTCAGATTTTTACGATTCTTCTTTTTGAATTAAGTTTTTGCAAACGCTCAATTAAATTATGAAAAATTCATAAATTTCTTTCAAAATTCTCCCGTTCTCATTTTATTAAGAAATGATGACAAAATAGCGAGTTTGGACACAAATTGACCTGGCACATGCCAAGCCTAAGCAAATTCGATTTCGTGTTTAAAGTAACATGCAAAGAACCGTTTTACCTGTTACATCATAGTAAAAATCTAGTTCTATCGAAAAAAATTATTATTTATTGAAAATCAGAACGGAACATTTATCAACCAGTCGAGTTCAATACACCATTCTTAATTCGATTTCACAAACAATTTCCACTCAAACACAGTTAGTATTGAATAATCCTCGGTCAATTCCACTCAAAAGGTCATACATCTTGGCCATTTCATGCTGAATAATGTCCCAGGATTTCCCTGGGGCGATCGAAATTGAATGAACAACTATGCTGTTGTTACCTGATGAATATTTCATTGCGTACACCAGATGGTCGATATCAAGTTTTACGACTCCGACGTTGTTAATTTTTAATCAACAAAGAAATTGGCTGTCATTATGGCAAAATGTAATTTGACCGGTTAAAGATATAAATCTCCAGAATATTATGCATTTTTCTACTTTAATATTACATATAATTTTCACATTTTTAAAGTCGTATTAGAAAAATCACATTATAATCTCACCGATAACAAACTACAAATATGTATATGAAATTTTTAAATTTGTTTAGGCCACATACAGGGTGTCCATAATAAGAACTTACAGCATTGTAAAATCTTAAATCAAATTAAATTTAAAGATGCAATATTAGGAATTTTTTTACAAAAAATGACAATGGATTCTTTCTTTGGGACCGCTGTACCGAATTTCGTTGCTCTAGAATTCTGGCTGTACTACTTTTTTAATCATTTTTCTAATGAAATTTATTGTTTTCTTAATAGAATTACTAAAATTTACATTATTTCAGCACAAGCATCGAACGATTTAAAGAATTTAAATAATAAATTGTAAAAAGGAAACAAAAAAAAACAATTGTTTTAGTTATCTTAGTGTACAAAGGTAATCCAAAGGTTTAATCGAAATGGCCAATATCTAGGTTAAAAGCAATTTCTTTTTGTTCTACTTTCATTATTTTTATAAAATTACAATATATTGATTCACATTTATTTGCAACATTTTAAAAAAATTAATAAAACCCAAAAATAATATTTTTTTTGCCCAGTATTCTAAAACAATCAATGAACAATTCGGTACAGGTAAGTTTTAAGCGATCCTAAGAAAAAAACCCACCATTATTTTTGTTTTGCAAAAATCTCTAACACAACTTTTTAAAATTTGAGTCCATAAAAATGAAGAAAGTTGGCTATGTTTATAGATGAAAAAAAATTTAATTAATTACATTCGGTGTTTTGAGTCGACTAAAATCCTATCGAACAACAAAAAATTATCAAAACCGGTTAATAAATAGAGATTTTACAGGAGTGATAAGTACTTGGACCGACCGTGGACACCCTTTATGTATAAAGATATCGAGGCTATCGAACTATTACCATAAACAAGCACCGGTTGACTATCCGCTAAATATTCTACACAGCATAGTGCATCCTTCACTAAGACCTTTTAGGAAAATTCAATAATTTTGGCCTAGAAAGGTGTTTAAATGGGCCAGTTTATCCGTAAAGGCCTAATAATATATTTTTAGAAAATTTCCAATTTGTAGGCAACTTTTAGCTGCTTCCGAATGGTCAGGCCGTCCGCTCTAAATTATACACTGTCCTATGTTATTTTGAAAACAAAATTCCGACTTGGTGAACATAAAATCAGCAGTTTTGCTTATTTCTTTTCCAATAATAATAAAAGTGAAAATACCATAGGCGTGTCAACTCAGTTTTCAGAAAATTCAATGTTGAAAAACATTCTATAGGAATTAGAAACATGTTTGATGATAAATTTTAATAATTTCAAGTGCTTCAAAATTGCGAAGCTCTGTCTCTTATCCTTTGTATAAGTTTTCTCATATGAAACATTTTGGGTGTGTTTGAAAACAAAGTCCTTCACTTAAATTTTTTAGCTTTCTACTTAAAACTCTCGTGTTCGCGAAAAAGGAATTTAATAACGCGAAAGAATGCCACTACGGCCATTTTTTTTTCACTCTTCCTACCGCAAAAAAATCGCACGATGTCACGTAGGAGAGGAACTTTGTTTTATTACGCTTGATGTGGTGGCGCAAAATAAAAGCATTTTGCTGAACAATCCGGAGAGAAAACTAAAAAATAATACAAAAACGGGGAAACGCTTTACATTGAAGTGATAATATCTACGTCTAAAGAGTAAAAGGGTTAGACTTCAATACCATTGATGATGGCAGCGGAAGATAAAAAGGACAGGAAAGGATTTTCAGAAAATTGTGGTAAATTGCAATTTTTCAAGATTAAGAATAGCGATAACTAGTGACAAGACTTCTTTCACCTTTTTGATTTTTACTATCCGTTTCGAAAAAGTCATTTAAACAAAAGGGACAATGTTACATGTTATTAATGAATAAAAAAAGATATGTTTTCTTTAGAGGAAATTTATTATAATACATAAAACTTAGGATCCATTTATGGGAAAACGTTTATTGGCGACCACATAAATCCACTACAAAAATGTAAATAAGGACGTCGTAAAAGTTGGAAGAAATTTTGGTTGCATCATGAAAAAGGCGTTTGATCGACCTAGTTTAATGTTTATCGTTTCACTAGATCAATTCCCTGTTATTTCGTGGAAAATAAGGTGAGTTTAAAGGATTCTTGAGAAATAACTGGAAAACAGTAAAATCAGATGGAACACACATCGATTGGTTTAAAATTCATCCCTCTCACTCTATCTTTTTAGTTCGCTCGAAAAATTATCTCGTAACGAAGTCCGTGTTCAACCTACTGACAAAATTAAACAAAGGCAGTTTTAGCAAGAATTTCAAAAGTTACTCGCGTAACACTAACTGGGCCTTAATTAAGGATGCATGTAAGTTTTTATTAGAGTAACTGGTTTAATTGAAATTCATGTCTTTGCAATAGAAGACTTAATTGAAAGAACGAAAAATAAAATTTAGAACACAATAAATCGTTTATGCAACAGTAAATTAAAAAAAAGTTTTTAAAGGAATCTAATGTTGAGTAAAAATGTGTTTTACTAAAATATTATTAATTCGTTCAAATTGAAATATCAAAATAGCAATATGAGGTTCCAAAAATGTAAAAAGAACAAATGAATGAATGAATTTAACAACAAAAACGCTCTTCTTTATTGTGCAATGTTCCAGGAATTTTTACATTCATGAGTCCAGATATTTTTAATTTGAAAAAATGAACTTGAAAAAAATGTAAATTGATATTTATAGTCTTTTAAAAAGAGAATAAAAACTATTTAATTATTAAACAAAAAAAGTAAAAAACATGGGATTAAAAATGTCTAATAACAGCAACGATTAGAAACAGGAAAGTCTTCAAACAATTAAAGAGTAATTTCAGGAAAATAGAAAGAATTTTTTCTCTATCGTTATCTTCTTAGTAAAGTTAATAAATGAAAAAAGCTAAAAAAGCATTTACGCTTGTATCACTACTCCTCTAATCTCAGCTTCTTGTCTGGCGTTTTTGTCGCTCCTCTAATAAAATATAGTGGGACAGGGCACGCTTGTATGGAAATATTCGCTGATGCTAAGAATGTTCAATGTTCCCTGCGGGAGCTTTATAATTAATTACTTATTCCCTCCTGAAGCTCTTTCCAGTTGAAATTAATTAAACTCTCTGCCTATTTTCAGTTTTATCATTATCACCATCGTCATCGGTCAGAGACAAAAAAACACCGTTTCTTGTTTCTGGCTCTCCTCCATTGAAAACTCAAGGTAAGTAATTAAATAAATTTTATAGATTCAAATTCTGAAGGCAAGTTGAACTCTCTCTCACTCTCTCGTCATTATATAAGTATAGCAATTAATTTCAACACATAATTCTCGACGCTCGTCAGTTGAATATGAAATTAATTACGCTCGGCCCTTAAAAGAGGGAGCAAATTCTTCGGAACATTTGCATGCAAGTCAGTGTTTTGCGACGCTTGTAAATTTTATTAAGGTAGCTTCTTGTTAAATTGTGACTAAAAGACCTTGCAGGGTCTAAGGTTGAGATTAAAGCTGCTCCCTTAAATAATCAATTTTCATTGCAAAGAGTTGAAAGAACAGCAAATTTTATGATTTTTATTCGGTCAATATTAAATGTATTTTCTGAAATGAAACTTGAAAAATTCATCGTTCAATATTCAGAACTAATCCAACTCTTATATGTATGAATTTGAAAAGTTCATTCGTTTTAAATAATATTTGAAATAAAATATTTTTTATCATTTTTATTTGATAATAAATATTTGCATTTTTAATTGATGAATATTTATATTATTTAAAAAGTCATTAATTATATTTGCAAATATTTATTTATGAATGTAAAAGGTATGAAATTGTAATTAATGTTATAACTTGTAAATAACTAATTTAGAACATTTTTAAAAAAATATAAAAAAGTACATTATCGCTAAATTGATTTAAATAGATGGCTTAAAAACTACTTTCATATAATGACTTGATTAAACAAATTGGAGTTATATTCCGAAAATTGCATACAATTTTATTAAAATCACTTTTTAATGTGCCGTATACATATACCTATATACCTAATATTTAAAGACTCAATTAAGTTGGATCTATATATACATATGTATACAAATTGTAGCGAATCTATTAATTTTTTAAAGACAATGGTATAAATATCAGTGACATACAGACATTTTCTCGAGAAATGGCATATTTTAATATAACAGTATTTTTATAATACAATTTGTATAAGGAAAAAAAAACTATTTTTCTATATTTGTAATATTTATTTTTCCTTTCATATATTTGGAATTTAATAATGATTTTAGTAAAACAGGAATACAAATAAAATAACCTAATACAAGGCAATGAAAAACTTTAGAGTCTACTACATGCTCGGAGGAAATAACGTTATAATAAAAAATAACATGAAAATACATTGGAAAAGTTCAACGTAAGACTGAGACATTGATATCCACTTTCATCATTGTTATTCAACTTTGCTCTACATATGGTGCATAGAAAAAGTGAATTTCAATGGAATAAATTTGTTACATAAAAAAATACGTACTATTTGCTACATAATTAAAAATACTGAAAATAGTACGAGAGAAGAAATACAGGAAAAAAAATAATCTAGAAGAGTTCGGACGTAAGGAAGTGGAAAATGGACGTGGCTGGATAAAAATAAATATTTTTTTTAATCTAAACCTTATGGTAAATAAAAGAAACTCAATTTTAAGGTGATTAATGTCGTTTACGACACGAGCTCCCAAAATACTATATTTCTTAAAACAGTAAAGAATATAAGAAAAAGGCAAAAGGAAAAATAAAAGAAATGATGTTAAAAGTTTTTCTAGAGAAAAAAGGAAACTCGAAAAGACTACAAATATATTCAGGTCACACATATAATAAAGGTTCATATTTAGAATTCGTTGCTAATTTGCTTTTCGTAAAACCCCTCTGATGGTTAATCGGAGAGCCTGCCGCCGAAATCCGTGCCATATTTACATACTTAAATGGCTACGTTTGAGATGTAAATATTTGGGGCCGAAATGTATGCCAAGATGGAAATAAATATTTGCCTGAAACTATAAAGGGGGAAACGAATGCCAGTCTAAATCGTTTTTTTTTCTTTTCTCCAATCCGATTTCGACATTTCAAATTACGTAATTTTTTTTCTTTCCCTTATAGGTGATTGTCATGACATAGTTTTTATATCGTAACAATGACCAGAACAAATGCCCTCAATAAACAAAGCGGACTCTAATATTAAATAACTAAGTATAATTAGGGACTATTATCATTTATACATTAGTAAATTCCATGTGGAACGTAGTTCTGTTGCCCCAATTCATCCTAATCCATAGTTCCCATGAGGTTCTAAGCAAAGATGTTTACATTAGATCAAACAATAAGTAATACCAAATAATCCGTAATAAGCGAACTTAGGACGGAAGTTTCGCCCTCACGCTTATTAGAAACTTTGACGACTTTACATGCCCTCTCAACTTCAAAAACTTGCTTACAGTTTCTCTTATACAAAGACCCAATTTATGTCAAGCTGGCTAAGGTGAAGAGTTTTGAAATATTTGAGTGGTTTATATTGCCACGGATAGAAGCTTTTAGTGTTCCCGTGGGATAAATTCACGCTTTGATTTCCCAAATAGCTAACAATTTGTATCAGGCAACTAAATTTTCAGCAACTTTCATTAGAAGGGCAGAAATTATACAAGGGGGATGTCTGCCACTAATTGCTCACGTACGTTTTGTAGACTGGCTCGCCTAATGCGAGCTCCCGGCGAATTTCACTATTAAATTTCTCTTATCGTTTAGCTTATCTTGCTCAGCTTATAAATCATATGCTGAAGAGTCATGGTCCTATATTGTAAACTGCTATAATGGATTCGATAAATTAATTAACCTGTATGCATGTTTATGAATACTCTCTTTGGAAAGGGGATGTATTCGATTAGTAAAATTGTTATTTTCTAATTAGAAACTTTTTTTTCAGAAAAATTTCAAAAAGTGCATCAAAAGCTCTAATATTCCATCATTTTATAGTCAAGATTTTCATTAAAGGTCTCGCTGTATTGAAAGCTCAAGTTAAAGTTAAGATTAGCACCCTATAGAAAATTTATGTACGACGATTTGTAACCAGGTTAGTTATGTAAGTACAGGAGCTTTCTGAAATTAAGGGAAGTGATTCCTTTTATACATAGAACATCAACAACGTGAAATGAAGGGAAAAAGACTAATTTTCTGATAAAAGTTTAGTTTGTGAGGGATTTTCAGTAGAAGGAACTTTTTAGATTTTACGTGGAATGAGTAACAAAAAGTGAAGTGCTGAAAGTTCAATGTTATATCCACAAATGTCGGACCGAATGATTTAATTTTTGAAAAAATTACAACGATTATTAGATATATAATGAATTAATATGACTTTGCATTGTTATACAACAAAAACCGAAGAAAGATTAAAAATTTACAAAAGTTACTATATCCAAAATTAATACTTACACAAATATACAGAGTGTTACGGAGAGAAAGGGGAATATTTTAACGATATAATCTAAAGATCAAAATAAAAAGGAAAAAAAAGTTCATCTAAACGTGGTCCAAAAAGTCGTTGGTTTTGGAGGTACAGGGTTTTAAAGAAGAGTTTTTTTCAGATCTTTTTTAATTAACTAACAATATTTATTAGAGGGGAATAATTGTGTTTTAATATAGTAACTAAATAAATAATAAAAATTATGTCTTTGTTGTTTGTTGTTATTTATTATTTATTTAGGTTTTTTTTTATTAAAGGTAACAAATAACAAAACTAGATAAAACAGATGTCAGGAAACTCGCTATTAACTAATGCTACTACAGCTGAAAATCAATCAATGAATCAATAATCTTAACCGCCCAAAAATAAATATCAAGAGTGTTTTTTTGTTGAAAATTGAATATTTTTTTAAATGATTTTGAGACAATTTTGAAACGGTTCTATTTTTACTTTAAAAATATCATATTTTATGTTGTCACGTACGCCAATGATGCAACTGTGAAAAGTAATTTGTATGGAAAACCGCTTTTCCATAAACGCCTAGCACACTAAAGCTCCAAAGCTGAAAAATTGTAAACCATTACCGAAGTATTTCAAAAAAAACTATATTTTAGTTTTATTAACAGCCTTCCATGGACCTTCGAAACCATATACACACATATTTCTTAACTCATGTTTGTATAATCTTTTTTTCTTTAATCTTTAGATTACGCCGTTAAAATACTTCCTTTTTCCCTCGAATCACCCACACGGTATATAGCCGTGATTATGAATTTGTTAAGTTAAGATCCTTCCGGAAAATAAAAAACATTATAAATGCAACAAAGTATTATTTTAATGGTGAAATGGCATTAAAGTTTGCTAGTAACAGGCCATTTCAAAAATAATTAACTTAAACGATTCTATATGACGTTTACATAATGAAATAAACTATTATTTTTTATGACCATAATTTTTTGCCATATACTTTATAATGAAGACTTGAAAAATTCATTTACTTAATGCAATAGACCTTTTTTATACAATAACTATTTATACCTTTAATTGACAGTGTTCGAATTAATGAAATGATTATTTATTATCATTTGACATAAGAAAATCGCAGAAAGATACCTTTATTCGTCGAGGAAAACAAGGACTGACTTGAAGGGTAAAGTTCTCATATCTAATTTATTTTCTAGCTTCTACCTAATTACGGGGGAGGTTAAGGGCGAAACGCTTCTGTCACTAATTGTAATAATATACTGTAATTTTAGGTGTGACAAAAAGTTTTAAGCCGGATTAGTTACACCAAATTAGGGCTTTCAAAGTTTAGTATCCATGAGAAAGTTATTACATGTTTTTACATAAATAATTAGATGGTAAACAAGAAATAAATCTCATGTTTAAAACAGACAGATGACTGAGATTGGAATAAAACAGAATATAAGAAAATACTTAGCAAAAAACAAAAATATGATATGCCTAAGAACATAATAGAACAAATTAGAAGTTAGACTAAACAAGAATAACAGACTAAACAGAATATGAACTTGACTTAAATGTCTTAAAGAAAGTAAATGTTTTGTGACAATCAACTCATGTAACAACATGCCCCGGTTTATTCTAATACTGGACAATAATCGAGAAAATTATCCTGAAAATATCAGGAAATTATCGCATTGGGTGAAATTCAATTCAAATAAAGCCTATTTGCGTTTAATTAACTCCTGGCAAGTCGAAAGGTCCTTATTTTATTTTCCTAATAGCAGTCCAAGGTCCTAATTCGATAGTCAGATATTAACATCCCTGCTGATGTATACGGACGAATTCATGAAACTTTGAATTGAAAATTAATTTTAGTTATTAACCCTTAGGCAGGGCTTGTTCCAACTTTAGGGTTTTCTTTAGGGATTTGCAATTCTTAAATTAAATACGACTTTGTAAAATAGAGAATTCATGGTGTTTAACTTTTTAGGCCGGCCTAAAAATGAATCATTAATGTTTACCTAATAGTTCAAAATTAAATTTCCTTTACGTTTTCTACGATTAAAGTTGACCCTTATCCGAGAGGTATAAGTTTAAAGGGTTGACATGATTCGCTTTTGCGGCTTTTACCAATATTGCCCCGATGGAGGTCGACTTCAAAGTGGCAGCAGTAATTGTTGGACGTTCTAAACGGGGAAAATCGACGCAAAAGTGTTTGATTTTTGTTAAAAATAAAAGAGGAAAGCGGTTACGCTCGGATTTCGAGTTCGTAATTCCAAAAGCATTAATTTTTATTAAAAAAAATCACTGTTATTAAATAGCTTTTTATATACAGGATTTTAAAAAAATGATTGAATATGATATTAAAGCTTGACATAATATTAATTTTACCACATACAACATGTTGTACTCGTATACAAAATTAATTTAATTGTCATCTAATTTTATAAATTTTTCTTTCATCGTAACAATGTCTTTATGACAAAAACTAATTATTTCAATAAATTTCTAGTTACACAACATTAGACCTTCGAGCACTAGATCAGCTAATAGAACCAATGTGTATCAGGATTTATTAGATTATGGAATTTTCACACAAAGTTGTTTCAATGTTAAAATTATTCCTGCCGATCTGATATACATAAATCCAACTGACCTTTACCCAGAGGAAATTAAAATATGGAAATATTAAAGTAATCAATCAAGTATATGTGCTTAATATTTATATGTGTATGCTCTGGGAATGGTCAAGCAATGTTTAAATGTGTCACGCGAAAATTAATTAATGCATCTAACAAGCAACGTTTGAAAATTAAAATATTAAACAAGAATTTTGCTTTGAACGTTTGATTAAATTCCATTTTTGTTCAAAATTTCGAAATACGAGTATATTACGAGTGTTTAAAACTGATTTATTTTATTCATGTAACACTTCTAGAACCTCTATATTAACCTTTTTTATATTATGTTATGTACTTGAAAGAAGTACTTGGGGAACCGTTCTCTAGAGATAAACTTTACCAGTCCCTTGACTGATGTCTTTAATGGACCCAAAACATAATGATCGTATGGAGATGGGATGTTAGGTGAATATTGTACGATTTTTTATTCCATGCGATTAATCAGATCTTAAATCATTTGGGCAACATGGGGTCGATGATTGAAATGTGTCATGTAATTTGCAAGTTTCCCACGAGTCACAATGATCCGTTAACGGTTCAAAGTGTTTCATATGAAATTCCTTATAATCTATGAGGAATTAAGTAATAATCAAAAAAATCCTTTTAAGACGATTACAACTGATTTTTTGACAGACTTTGTTGAATTATAGAAAGAATCAAATTTTTTATTAAGTAAACAAGTAAAGTAAATAAACAATGATTGTTTATTTAATTTATTTAGAGATTTTATTTATTATATTTATTGCGTGGGAGTATAAAAGGGTCTAAGTGCTTCTGACAAAAATAAAAATTTACCTAATTCTTATCATTGGCGAAGGTATAAAGACCCATATTCTGGAATAAAAAGGATTTTCAGTTTTTTGGCACTTAGACCCTTTTGTACTCCCACGCTTCAATTATGTTAAACAATCATTGTGTATTATTTAGCGTTTCTATATTTTTTATTTGAATTTGTACGTATGTCTGCTATTGTGTTAACAAGTGGGATACACATCTTTAAAGGTGATGGAACAAAAAAAATAAAAAAATTATATACATATAGTATATACAGGGTGTATATGAAATAGAGGGACAAACTTTAAGGGCTGATTCTACGTTTGAAAATATGAAAAAAAAGTTCCTATTAACATAGGTCCGCAAATGCACCGTTTCCAAAATACAGGGTGTTAAAGTTTTTAAAAACAGCACAGTTACTAATTTTCAACTTCTAAACGACTTAAGTTTTTTTTAACCAAATTTGGTACGTGAGGTTAGTATATGGGTAGGATTAATCCAAAAAAATACCAGCTTCAAACATTCAACAGTGGCGGAGGTATGACTGTCTTTTTTTCATTCAAAATTGTAATTAAATTTGACATCCACATCTCCGCCACTGTTGAATGTTTGAAGCTGGTATTTTTTTGGATTAATCCTACCCATATACTAACCTCACGTACCAAATTTGGTTAAAAAAAACTTAAGTCGTTTAGAAGTTGAAAATTAGTAACTGTGCTGTTTTTAAAAACTTTAACACCCTGTATTTTGGAAACGGTGCATTTGCGGACCTATGTTAATAGGAACTTTTTTCATATTTTCAAACGTAGAATCAGCCCTTAAAG
>JABRWK010000006.1:1698736-1733224 GCA_013372445.1 Hypothenemus hampei
TGATTACAGAATTTTTGTAAAAAAAATGTTCCTCCCGTCATTAGTCATATAAAAATTAGATAATGTTTAATATTGCATGTAATGGGTCCAATCATTTACTATTTCTGACGAAGCTCCAAATTCCAATTAAATTCTTTCCCAATTTTATTTTCAAAGTTTGATTTTGCTAAAACACTATAATGGTTCAATTTAATAATAATTTAATTTTTCCGAATAGAAAAATTAAATTAAATATATAATAATACATTGATATATTGTTAATATTTTTATCGATGTATTTCATCTTATTTAATTACATTAAAACAAACATACATTGAAATTTTCCATAAAGTACATGAAGATTTAAACTATTTATTCTGTTGTTAAAAATACAATATGTATTTGAAACAAAAAATAAATTGCTGGCACATGCTTTGTCTAAATTCAAATATATTAAAACTTATCCGGAATATATTTGTTGTTCTAGTTCAAATTTATGGTGCACATTTTTCATAAATGATCAAAATGCCTGGAAGTTGTAACTGGAACCAATAAACGGTTCAATAGTTATTACTTTATCTTTCAATTTTAAAGAAATTTCAATTTCTCTATTTCTTTTAATATGAGATTTTGAAAGTGGTTGATTTAGTCGGGCGCCATCTGGTTCACAACTAGATAAAGAAATTGCGAGGAAACATAGTGTAATGCATGGCTTTCATTTTGAGTTTAATAAAATTGCTAATCGGTTGGCAGCGTTCCTCTTCTGGCAATATGCAGACGATCTTTTTGGACGTTTCTAAATGAAAAATTTACTTGCACGTCAATTCTCAATGAAATATTCTTTTCGAATAAAAAAATATTCGTATATTTCCATACAAATAGACGTTATTTTCCGTTAGTAAACTCCTCGACCTTTTTTTGTAATCTTATTCAAAAGAAAAATATGATTGCTTGCACTCGACAGCTTTACGTTAACCTTTGTGTACCCAACAAGATATAAAGTGCCGCAGGGGTTTTTCAAGAAATACCGATAAAAATCGGTTTATGCGAATGTGGCATACAGAGTGATGCGATTCGTTTTTAACTTTTAAGGAGACAAAACGTTTTTTTACACTTTTTCCGCGTTAATCTGCTACGGTAATGGTAAAATCGTAACATATCAGGGCTTAATAACAAAATGGGTTCATTTTAATTAAAAATGTATATGTTGAAAACATTAATCGAATTAAAATCTTAAGATAATTCATGAATTGAAAAACGTGAAGGTTTAGTTTACTCGAACATCTAAATTTTATTTTTTTATATTAATAAGCTTTCCGGGATTTTTCATCAATAATCAACTGTCTGTAATCTTGCTCATTTCTTGTCCTTCCTTTAAATTGACTACCGCATGTACTCTTCTGGCTCCACATGAAATAAAATCGCAAGAGCTTTCAAGTAAGTAGATCAACAACTGGAAACAGTTCTTCAATAAAAATCTAAAATAGTTTCTCATTCCATGAACGGGAGCAAACCAAAGTTGTATAGAAAAAAGACTAAAAGAAACATGTTTGTCGTATCCATTATTATTATGAAAATGTTGATAAAAATGACTAACAACATTCATAAATGTTTACTTAATTTCAATAGAAAATAGAAAATAGAGAAATAATATATTGCCAACCGAGTAAGAACATTCAAATCAAGGGCAAAATAGATATGTATGTACCAAGAACGTATTTCAAATGTTAAAAATCGAACAATTCCGTTCAAGTCATTTACAATAAAATATTTGAAATCGATGAGGGATGAATCCTATATCTGATCGCGGTTAATTGTGTTCCGTCTAAAGGAAATATACCAGATATCCCAGGCTTTTTCATTCCCTATATTTCAATTCTTGTCTGATCTTTTGGCTCGTATCTAAAATAAAATGAAACTCGATTCAAATCGTTTACAATTCCAGGCAGATTCGAAATTAATTATAAATAAACAGACATTTTTGCAAAAAAAAAATAAATAAAATTGCCTTTGTACTCTCTTACAAATTAGTTTAGATATAGTTATAAGGGTTATTCAATAATTTTCAAAGGGTTGTAGTTACAAAAATCACGTACTACTCGTTACAATAGGCAATAACTTTTCCAATTATGATTTAAAAGTTTATTTTTAGAAAGAATTTCCTTTTACTCAGTCGTGGTCGGTAACTTACAATTAGATATTTTCAAGTGAATAACAATTAACCTATATTATTAAATATTCCAACGTAGATGTAATCTGACCTCACCTTGGCCACCCCGATTATCAGATATGACTGCCTTGGTCGTATTTTTTTCCAAAATTAATATAAACTTGTATCTTATTGGGATTACCTAGACTTGTAGAAGTTATGTTAATTATATTGAGTACATCCTATAGAATGCTCTTGGTCGTAAACTTTTAAAAGTAATTTAATACTTATAAGGAATTTTTAAAGAAATTTACATATCAAGAAATTTTGATTTATAACTACTCGATTTTATTACTTCTAGCGTCTATCTTAGAAATGATGTGAGATTTGAAATTTGTCGGCGAAAACAAACAAAAAAATGTGTATATGAATCCATGGATCAAGCGAGGACTCGAATGAAAATCCACATAAATTTCCCTATTTTCAGAAAAGTGGGAAAAGATGCTAACACTATATGAAATATGTTGTTTATTTTAACTGGCACCGTCGTTTCGGGCAGGCCAAGCAAATATATCATCGTTTCAGTAGGATTATTTTGCCATACCGTAGTTTTATCGGCGAGACGCAGGCGAGTCTCCTCAAACTTAAGGAGTACTTCAATCGGACGGAATTCGGAAACGATGAGAGGACGAGCGAGTTTCTATTTGGGTCAATTGCTTTCGTCAATTCTGCTTAGTTTTACTGTGTAGGATTTGATGCTTCTGATTTTATTTTTATTCTATCAAAACGGCTAAGGAAAGTGAAAGTTAATAGCTACTTAATATTTTTCTTAAAAAGATTTTCCTCAAAGCACTTCCACTAAATCAATTCATCAGAAGAGGTTATTACCTATCCTTTTCACTTAGATGACTTCAGTTGAAATTAAATTTTCAGTTCAACTAAATATTGCAGGAATAGTACATACATGTCTGAGAATAGTGTAAGTGTAGAATGAAATAGTAAGGATTGCACCAACTTTAATAAATTAATATAATTTATTGAGTTGAGTTCATCACATAAAATTTGTATTCTCCTTGCAAACCACAAACGTAAACAATATAGTAATAAATTTAGAAATAAACTGGAATTTATTTGCCATTCTTATTCTATTTAAGGGAAACCACGTATGTATATGGAAAATATTTAAATTTCCCTGTCGTATATGAGCTAAGGAAGAAATGAAAAACATCATCGAAGAAACGCTAAAGTACCAATCGCATTTAAATTCCCGGACTATCAACACTGACGCCTTACGCGATAAACAAAAAACTTTAAAAATAAAGCGAAATAGGGATTTTATAGCCCGGGTCCCGGAATCCTTTTTCACGTTTTCCAGACTAAGAGAATTGCAAAATTCATGCAGTGGCCGCAATTTATTTTCCTTCATATTCCTAACCTCGTTTGGTTCCCGAAATAGTTTTCATATAAACGCGCACGAACTGATGGAAATAGGTTCATAATGCAAAAGAAAGAAATTTTTAAAAAGGCGTGTAACGTATAAATCCGTTTCACAATAAGGGTGAAAAACGATAAATTTTTGCGCTTTGACCGGATATGCAGGTCCATATCCAGAGGCGCAATCTGACCGGGAATAACAGAGCAATATTATAGAGGCGAAACAATAGGATGGCATTTCGGAACAAAAAGTTACAATAAAACAAATTAAAAATATTGCACTACGATGAAATTTACGCGAAACCATAAAAGTGTCGCAATGTCAGTTATTATATGGTATGTGTGTGATGAAAAACTGAAAAAGTGTCTGTATATCTACAATTAGACCGCTCTTGTTCAATCAACGTTGACAAAAACATATTTGACCTGGCACGTAAAACAAAATACTTTTCTGAATTGCAAAAAATGAAGTCTTCCATATCTTGGACATAAAAAGTCTATAAACATGACTTTTAAAGGATCAAGGGTGAGTATGATGGATAGATGGTAGGTTTTCGAAAACAATCTTTAAAAAATCCTGATCAACCGAAATACTTTTACATAAATAAAATAGCTGTCATCCCAGCTCATAAAAGAACTGCGGAAGAGGTTTAAACAGACCCAAGATTTTTTTTTCAATATGTATTCTACAAATTTATTTACCCCTTTTGGTTGTTTTTCAAATGATTGATTGAGATATCACATAGTAACAATGAAAACATTTTTTAAACTACACTTTACAAGTTTAATGGACGATGACACACATTAGATAAGAACGCATTTATCTCCGCTTTGTAACTATGTGTGTACATTTTTCATAGTGGTAAATCGCTTAACAAAAGCCACGCTAGACAGTTCAGGTTTTCCATCATTGCGACCCATTTAATGGCATCTGACGCGGCAGTTTAATGCCCACCTACCGAATTTCCACTTTCACAACATAAACGATTCTCATTCAGAGATGACCACGTTGCTGCTTTGTAATTTGATTTCATTATTCCACTCTTTTCAGTCCGGTTGTGATGAAACGGTCAAGTGTTTTTTTGAAGGGGAAATTTACGCCAGTTTGAACAATTTTTTTTCCAACGAAGCATTCACATATCATAATAGCTAGCTAGGGAGTTCGAAAGACATTTCCCTTGATGAAAGCTAATAGTCGTTTGGCGGCCAATAAATGTCAAGACTTAATCTATAATAGGTCCGGTTTGGTCAAGCGTATCGTATAAAATTCATCGTTATTTTAAATTATTATTGATTTTTACTGATTGATTACGATAATGATATATCGGTCATTTGTCAAGACACGAATTCTTTAACCGCCTATATTATTATTTACGCGATTCAAGTCCATATAGAATAAAAGTGAAGTTTTACTTTTCATCGTCCTGCATTGGATAAAACGATATATCTAAGGTGTCGATAAATTGCTTCTTAACAATAATCGAGTTATATTTATCGAAATACAGAGAAAGTTAAACATTGGGACATAAGCAAGTAGTGTGATTTTATATGAACATCGACATGTTAAAAATTAGGAATCGACTGAAGCTGAAAGAAATTCTCCGATTCAATGATGCCAATTTTGGTTTGATAAACTTAGTAATGGAGATTCAAAACAAATTGCTGAAATGGTTATCTCTGATCATGAGGTCTTCATTAAAAATTGCATTAATACATCTCATTATAATGTATTCTTATTTCCAAACTAAGAAGAGATTTGTTATTATTAGAAAATATAACAATTTGATTTTATATCTCAAACCGTTTAAGATACACAGTGCTTTTTTTGCGCTCCTCTAGAATATAAATAGGACATTTTGGACTAGAATTAATTCTAACACATCTCGAATCGAAGACGACCCTTAGAAGTGGGTAAGAGTTTCGTGTAAAATCGTTTCACGGACAATTAGCTCCTTTATTCGGTAGAGAGATATAATTCAGAACAAGACAAGGAGACGGCTAAAGTAATTAGTGAAGGGAAACTGCAAAAACCAACACCTCCTTGAAATTAAACTTACTTTAAACTTAATAGCTTTGAAAACGTTTTAAGAAAATCATAACTTGTTGCGTTATCGTTTTCGTGCTACTTAAATAGGTATAGTAATTGCTCCTCACGACTAATTTCATTATGTAAAATAGAGTAAAGATGAAAATTAAGAATAAAATATTGTAGCGTTTCCATTTCAAGTTACGTAGTGTATTGGACAGAATTTGAAATTAGGAGTTGGAACTGGCTGGGAAACTGTAACAGTTACGTCCAAACCGGTTATCAGATTCATGCCGTGTCAAGACATAAATAAATGATTTGCACGAGTGTCCGAGATATGTTTATTACCAAAATAAATTAATTGATTTCTATACAATTTCATATCAAAACACAAACAAGAAATCTTTTTGCATGGTTCATATAACGGTCGAGGCGTTAAATGGTACCTAATATCGTTTCCCTAAATGGAAATCGAAGGCCAACTTTTTCAATTTCATGCCCTGGGTCCGCCGTTCGCAATAAAATCGTAACGGAGAATATACAATTGGAAAGTTGGCGACAGAAGCGAATTTACGGAACTGGAATTTCTTCGCGAGACTCTATAAATCGTGCATTGAACGAGTTTAATATCCCCGATATGATATGATTACTGCTACAGGATAGGATCTTATATATAAAAGATGTGCAAGGCTCTGAAATGATATTAACTGAAATATATGGGATATTTATTTCATTTTATTTTTTGACTAGAGGAAACCTAGTGACATTTTTAATAAATACCAATGAAGTTTGTTAAAATAAACTATAATAAAAACTATATTTTAAATATTTCCTGATAATATTTGACATTAAAACATCTCTAGTATGAATATTTTGACATCAAGGAACTTTGGAGGCAGAAATGTGGATTGAATAAAGATAAGATCATAGACAAAAACCCAGACTGACTAAATTTTTGAAACCAGGAACAACTGCTTTGCAACTCAACTGCACAATAACGTTCAGTCTATGGTATATAGGTGCTCCAAGAAGAAGACGAAGTTCACTCTATACTTGATGACTACTCTCGACTTAAACCAAGAATAAAATATATTTGGACAGTCCTAAATCAAGAAGAACAAGAAACGATATACATAAATGACAAATTGTTTGAACATAAGTTGGCGAATCGCATTACGTTTTCCAGAGCGACACCAAAGCCCGGCATATTGGCCGATTCACAAGAAGAACTTATATTGTCGGCGCAAATGATAAGGGTTTCCTGCTGAATAAATGGCACCGCAAAAACTGAGCCATTTGTAAAAGTCCGACACCGACGCGTTTTGTTTTAAGGCGAAAGGGCCTACGTTCTTTCTTGGCTTATGCTCCCAGCGATCTAATCTTAAAGGTAAAACAAATGAGTCTCATAAAAATGCCGGCAGACGTTTATCTATCTCTAATAAGAAAAGAGATAAGGCACGACTATGAAACAATCATTTAATTTTATTTTTTTGTTTGACATATAGTTATATGTTCCAAAATTAATTAAATATTGAAAAATAAAAAAATGTATTAAGAAATTAAATTTTAATTCGTGATTTAAAATTAAACAGTAGAATTTCGAAACCAACTCGCTTATTACCTAAAAAATTGTTCTGTTACATTTAAATTTCTTACTTCTTTTAGAACAATCGATCGAATCTTGTTTTAAAAGTTTCTTTCTTAAAGATTCGTCTCATTTTCTTTGATTTATTTCAGAAGAAAATAATTAATGTTTAAATTCAAGATTTACTTCGATTAAACCATTTTTGATGTTTTCTAATACAAAAATAATCGAACATGGGTTCCTCCTACAATGTTGTTTACTCTGAGATGATTGGCTATCAAGTACAACACTCAGTTCTCAAAATTAACAGCCATTATTTCGTTATTTCTTCTTTGTTCCGCCTAAAAATAATTTTTCTTAGCTGTTTCTTCAATTGTTTCAAAATCATTGTGATGTTCATCTAAAATTTAAGACTTCTACTACTGAGTTCATAACGTAAGCGATTTCAAAATACTCCCAAATGGAAAATTCATATTTAAATATTTCTAATTTTTCAATTGTCGTGTCCTTTCTAATTTAGGTTTTCCTCTTTTCACCGGCGAGATACATAATGTTTGTTAAAGAAATTTGCACTGGAAAAAAATGATCATGACATATTTTAAATTCACTTTATATTTTAGTTAGAATAATTTGTTTATTCGTGAACAACACAAGTTTCGACTTTATGCATTTACCATCAAAGACCAGGAAAGATTTTAAGCTTTCAAACGTAAGTCTTAGAAAAGCTTAGAACAACTTTTCTAGTCTTTGAACTCCAAATGGAAAAGCTATTTAATATCTATATCTTCTTACCTTTGTTGGTGCATTATACAGTTTGCTAATGGTAATTTTATTACATTAATTATAATAATTATCATAGAAACTTTAAAGGAGTTACTGCTCGTCGCCAGATGCAACTGAAATGATATTAATCAACTCAAGCACGTCATGAATACGGCTTGAAATTCCCATTAACGCTTTCATGTATCTGATTATAGGTTTCCTGAATAATAAACATCGGACCGTAATTCGAGACAAATATTTTCAATTGCCAGATTTGTAAACATCTTGCAAAGCTCCCTTTCTTTACTCCACGATCCATTATGTCTATTTGATTGATCGTTCTTCATTGAGGATAAAGATCGACGTCGCTTTTTCCTGTAGAGTTTTAAGTGTAAATTGAACTCGAGGTATTTCTTTTGCCCTTTTTAACGTTTTTCTATCTTTCACTTTTACGAATCAATCTCAGCCCTCTGTTCAAGATTTATTTTGTCGGCTTTTTATTCTTCTGGATCAAGATCGTTCCTATAAATGAATTGATTTCTTTAATTGCTTTTTTTCTCTCATTTGTTCTATCTGTTAGTTGATTTGTAGCTTTTTAACAAATTTTCAAAACTCTACTAATATTACTCGACACGTAATCTTAGGCAGATTTTCCAAGCATCACATGTTTTCTTTTATTTTAGTTTATCTAATATCGGGTCATTGATCACGATATCGGCAGGTGCAGCATTGCAACGTCGCAACTTTACGGCCCACCTGAGAATTATTTACGAACTCAGCGCTTTCCCGGCATATGGATGGGTCTGAAGAGTTCTCCTAAAAAGTTTCACTCCAACGAATGATGATGATTGGCTTTTAAGTTTTATATTTAAACCTGTAAAATATAAAGAAATAAATGAAGCGTCGGCCTTTTAACATTAATGTAATTCAAAGCTTATTACTTGAGTGGTGAATATACAAAGGTAATTAAGACATATAGGTATTACTTTAGGAAAAATTCCATTCCAGGGGCCATTCAATTGAGATCCATTTCTACTTCATAAAAAATAAAACTGAAGACAATTAAAACCTGATAATCCAGTTAATGTATTATCCTGCAATGATCATTACATTCAAATCAGAATTTTCCCGCATTGCGTTACAGATATAACACGGAAGAAATTGACTAATGTAATAATTGCAAACAGTACAAATGCACCAAATTATAATCTGAACTATTACAATGACCTCCAGATCAAAGAAAGTATTGTAACTTTTTTATAAAATAAGTCTCATACATTTCCAATGTAACTGTTTCTTTCAAGTGTATCCAATTGTAGACAATTTAAAGCTGTAGTAAGTGTGTCTCAGAAAAGATCACAAACTATCATTACTTATCCGAAAGGACGAATAGCTGCTATTTTCATTTGATGTTCGGACGCTCTTTGTCACGTTGTGAAATTTTCTTTCGTCGACGTCAGCCGGCGCATCGCTCCTCCGTTCTTGTCCACTCGCCTTTAATCTCCTATATTTCTCGGACGTGACCTAACGGTACTCAAGCGATCAACAGAAATCCTTAGTTTTTAAGTGTTATTAAGGTTTTTATTATTTGAAGTTGGTTTTTATTATTTATTACCTTAGCAACACACATACCATCTTGTTGCACTTCGTGAGGAATTTAAGAAAATTATTAACACTAGGTATTTTTACATAAATCTTCTTGGCTTCTTAAGAATTAATTACGTTCCAAAACTTCCGTCTGAAAGAGAGAGTTTAATAAGTAGATGAGACGATTTAAAAAAACTTCCAATATTTTATATTAATTAAAATATGATGAACAGACCATGAACTTAAGTTAAAAGAGGACGCAATTTTTCATCATAACTTTTTTGTCCTTTGATTTTCATTTTTTGGAATAGTTCAAAGAAATTTAAGAATTATATATTGAAAGTTGTTTACTGTTGCTCGTTTTATTATGTTTCTTATATCAAAAATATAAAAACTGAGTACCTAACAATTTGTTAAATATTAAGTACACACTTATGTCTGAAAAACTTGAACCTTAATATTCACAATTAAAAGTTGTTAGAACATATAACATCCTAAAATACTTCTATAATATACATACATACGTATACACATATTTATTTATTTATGTATGTATTATTTAGCCAAATATCAAATGGTTAAAAAATTAGGTTAACACATTGGCTGCGGGTACCATGGACGGTAATTAGAACTTTTTTTTACATAAGAAAGTTTATTTGTTTCGTTTATTCTGTTATATAATATTTTGGGAAATGCAGAACAACAACTAGATCCTTTTTTAAAACCGAAGGATATTGTGCGTCAGTAGGACTTGAATACTATTATGAATTAGGAGCAACGTATGCGTCGGCGGTACTAAGGTAAAGAGTACGCAGCATTCACCAGGATTTAACGTGTAAGTTAAAAAAAAAACTTTAACCCTCTAATTCCCAAATTTATATGTTTATATGTATACATATATTTTTATTATAGGTTTTGGGCACTGGAGGGTTAAACTTTAAACATATGTATATATAGGTATGTATGTACAGGGTGTTAGAGAAATAACTTTCATAAATTTTAAACAACGATTAAGAACATCGTTTTCAAGAAAAAGGTCATTACGACATGTATCGAAAAAACAACTATTTCCGCGAAAAACAGATCAAAATTGTTTATTTCAATACCTAATCAAGCGGAATGGCGAATTTTCACACGGATTTTTTGTTTTGAATGGTTTTAGGATATTTCGTGAAAATAAAATATACTAAATTTTTTTTATATGGATATAAAATATATGTTTGGTTAAATGCAATGGTTAAAATAAATTACCCATTGTTTTTATCCGTCGATTGAAATTAATACCTCTGCATATCTTTTTTTCACCACTTTTTATAAAATTTATATCATAACAAGAAATGCACGTTTATTGTTTTTATTACATTAAATGTTGAAAATGTCCGTCAGTTAAGTTCATGCAACTCCAACAACGTTTCAACCAATTTTCCCGAATGCGTTGAAAAATTCCTGTCATATTCCTAATGTAATCAGCGGTATCAAAAATACATTTTGGTAAATGATCTTCATTCCTCATTTCAGTGGCGTAAACCAAATTTATTATAAAACCCGAAATGAAAAATCTAAAGGTTTAAGATCCGATGATCTGACAGGCCAGTGACTGAATCTCTTCCTATTCATTTGTTTTCAAAGTTATTATTTAAATACTCGATAACTGAACGGCTGATGTATGCTAAAACTTCATTATGTAAATACTACATATTCGCATGCGATTGAAAACAGATATTTTCTAACAAATATGGTAAATCATTTAGTAAAAAATCTAAATAGTGTTGTCCATTTAATAATTTTCTTTAGGACGAAACAAATGTCCCTATTAGCTGATCTCCCACTATTCCACCCCATAAATTGACTAAAAATTCATATTGGAATTTTTTTTGAGTAACTGCGTGGGGATTTTCAGCTGTCCAGTTATGAGAATTACGAAAATGCCAAATCCCATTTATTGTGAAGCAAGCTTGGTCCGTTGATAAAATATTAGACACGAAATTTGGATCTCTTTGATTTTTGCCAATAAACCATTCATAAAATTGTTGTCTGGGTGCAAAATCAGCAATTGAAAATGCCTGTACCCTTTGTGCATGATAAGGGAAGAGTAATTGCTCTTTTAATGTTCAATGCAGAATCCAACTGGAAACTCTTATTTGTCGCTCCATACTTCGAATACTTCTAGTTGAATCCTCTTCAACAAGATTTAAAATTTGGTCTTCGGTTTCAGAATCGATTTCTCTTTTCCGACCGCGTCCTTGATATTCAGGAACCACACTACCCGTATCCAGAAGTCTTTGGGAGACTTGGACAAATGTTTGTCGAGCTGAAAGCTGTCGTTCTAAATATCGGTGCCCGTAAATACGCCTAACCTCTTCGGAATTTTATAAAGATTCTCTATAAATTAGCAGTATATCGTAATATTCACGTACAGAAAACATTTTCACTTTTAAATCGAAAAATAAATTCACATCCTGATGAATTCTTAACACGTCGTTCATTTCAAAACAAGGAAATGCAAAAAAATAATCACAACCAAAATTTAAAATCGGTCAAGTTCAAATATTTTTAAAGAATGGTGTTTTGACTGCGATATGGCATGATTTTTAAATTCAAAATAATGTATTTAGTATCGTTATTAATTTTTAATTTTAGTTTTATCGATAAGCATCAGTTAAGTAATGTTCGCTAAATACGTTTTTAAAGATATTTGCTTACACTTTTAATTTTTATCATAATTTTTCGGTTGCCAATTTAATATTTTTGTATTTTGTTATGCAAAAACTATTAAGTTTTTGATTTTTGTTGTAAGAAACTTTTCTCTTGGAAATGACAATCTTAATCATTGGTTAAATTTATATAAAGTTTAATTAACATCCTGTTCATACAAACATGGTGTTAGGGAAATCACTTTCGTAAATTTGCCAATGATTAAAGACATCATTTTCAAGAGAAAAGTTCCTTACAACATGTATCGAAAACCTAATAGTTTTTGCAAAAAAAATATTTTTTAATTTTGACTTTTTGAGGCTCTTTTTCTCAAAAACGAATCGATCAATTTAAAATCTGGGTCCATATCACTTTAAGCCACTGAAAATTAATGATTTTTCCTTTGATAAAATGACTTATTCGATGTTCTAATACAT
The DNA here is from genome assembly GCA_013372445.1 of Hypothenemus hampei. Classification (NCBI taxonomy): domain Eukaryota; kingdom Metazoa; phylum Arthropoda; class Insecta; order Coleoptera; family Curculionidae; genus Hypothenemus; species Hypothenemus hampei. Next base: position 1,711,390 of record JABRWK010000006.1, read on the forward strand.
GATTCTTTACAAAAAAATTCGTATTTTAGATTTTTTGTGAAAAAAAATATTTTTTTTTCGCTATTTTGCGCTATTTTTCGACTTTAACATTTATTTCCAATAGATAAAGCGTCTTTCGGAACCGTGGAACGAATTGGGGTGCTGAGTGGGATAAAACAAAGCAAATAAAAGTTGAATAATTTTAATAAATATTTTATGGAACCTAATTTAAACTAACCTTCAAAACTGATCCGAAACCAAAACTAACATAAGTAAAACCAAACCAAACCAAACCAAACTAAACCAAACTAAACCAAACTAAACTAAACCAAACCAAACCTAACCCAACCTAACCATAAGACTTAACCTTTAATCTAAGCAGGTCAATCAACCTTACCTTACCGTACCTACACATACCACATACTAAAAAAAATAAAACAATCGGAAAAGATTAGCACGGCCCCTGCGTAAGACTAACCACCAAATTAGACCTAGCAGAACCATATCTGACTTTATTTTAACTACCTTATCTTACCCTTTATGGGAACGCTGCTTTTTGGTGATATTCTATCTTTTTAAAAAATCGTGCAATTGGAACACTCAGTGTTTTAGTTTACCCCACCCAGCACACCAATTGGCTCCACGGTCCCGAAAGACACTATATCTATTGGAAATAAATATTAAACTCGAAAGATAGCGCAAAATAGCGAAAAAAAATAATTTTTTTTACAAAAAGTCTAAAATCCGCATTTTTTTGTAAAGAATCATGTATTAGAACATCAAATAAGTCATTTTATCAACGGAAAAACCATTAATTTTCAGTGGCTTAAAGTGATATGTCGCCTAAAATCTAATTACATCCCTAAATGCAGTTTTGAAAGACCTTCAATTTGAGGTGCCACTTGACCCATGGTTCCATTTAAAAAAATTATCCTTTTGGCCTCACAGCAAAATGATAAACATTTATGATGAAAACAGTTGTTCAAAAGATAGTATTTTTGGTCTCGTTCAAGGCTTATTTTGGGATTAAAAAAAATTAATCCGTTACAAATTTAAGGGGGCAGAGGGACTTGTAACGTCCGCACTGTATACCTGATACCCTGTGTATACAGGAAGTCCTAGCCAAAATCGAAACATTGAACAACATTCCAAGTAACATTTTTGAAAAAAAAATTAATCATTGAAAATGTTTTGCATGGGGTAGGAAAACTTTTAAAATTATCAACGTGTCAATTCAAGGTTAATCGAAGGATAACTTTGTGTTTCCAAATGACAATCCTATATTTTTTTAATTGATTTAAATTATTTATCAAAAAAGAAAGTTTTGATAGAGAATTTAAATCAGTTAAATCAATTGATATTTCACTAAATAATTACTAATTTCCAAACAAAAAATTTGTTGATGAATTCACTTTTTCAGTTATATTCACAATAAAAAAAACAATACAGAATACAAAGATTTAGAACAATTTTCTTTTTTTAAAAACATCAATAATAAATGTTGGGCATAATGTCTTTCTTGCTTAGTGTCTTTTGGAATTCTTAATTTAATGTAACATAGGTGACGCGTAGGGTAGTAATATTTTTATTAAAAAGACCAAACAATTGAAACGAAAATTACTGTCAATGTCAAACTTGCAAATAAATTTGTAGCTTAAAAAAATGTGTTTTGTAAATAATGAAAAAGTTCAAATTGTTTTCACGATACGTTATTCCAGCACAATATTATTCATAAGATGGTCAATAATTTTCATACAACTGAAAATGTAAATCCAAAAAACATGAATGTGTAAAGCCTGTTACACGCGCGAATTATAGTTTTAGCTGCTCTCACTATAAATTCATCTTAAGGTATTCGCCAATTTTAGACTTTGAAATTTTCAAACCTCCATTGTTCAGATTCAGAAAAATTATAAATTCCATCCTTATTTTTCGTTTTTTTGAGTTCCTTTGTTTTAAGAACTACATGGTGATGATTTCCATAACCGAATGACGTTCCGTATTTGGGTACAAAGAAAAATAAGGGCAATCGAAGCTTATTTTTCAAACGTGCTTTTTTTGATGACACGGGTTTCACAAACCACGGTCGCGTTAATCGCCACAATATGCACTACTGGACCGTTGATAATCCACATGGGTTACGAGAAGTGGCGAACTAGAGCCCATGAACTTAGTGTTTTGTGCGGCATCCTAGGACAACAACTAACAGGGTCTTACTTTATTGATGACAATTTTAATGAGAGTAAAATATCTTACTTTTTTATTTTCAAAGTACCTATATTAATGAAAGAGATAAACTAGAGTCAGTGTCGGAATATGTGGTGTGAACATGATGGATGCTCAACTTATTCCCTGATTGCTAGAGCAGCGTTTGAAGAAATGTTTCCGATTAGATAGATTAGACCTCTTAAAGTAAACTGTTTATAATTATCTATCGATAATCCCACAAGATATGAAAGCAAAAATTCTATATGTTCGTGTAAACATTTTTCCAGAAACACTTTTCAATATCCAAACATCTTTTCATTGAACAAGAAAAGAAACATTTTCAACATCTGCGATTGATATTTTAAAAAGGAAATTGTTCCAAACCTTTGCTTTTGTTTTTTTTCTTAAATTAAAAAAATACAATTTTCATTAACAAAATATCTATTTTTAACATGTTGAGCACAGTCTATATGTATACATACAGTGTATAAAAAATCATCAAAATGGGACCGTAAATAAAGATTTTACAGGGGTGGCCTGGTTTCAAATGAGCCACACTGTATACATATATTATACACAACTACGAAGGAATCCCATATCAAAAAAAGGTCGACTTGTTAAATTTCTAATTATTTGTCGATGTATCAACTGGATCGAAAAATAGTTTAAGCAAAAAAATTTCTTTTTCAATAGGGAGTCCAAATCTGTCCATAACAAAAAATATCTTTGTTTGAGGGTGAATGTAGTAACTTTGAACTAACACGTTGATATCACTAAAAGTTTCTCCGTTCTATGGAAAACATTATTTACTAACAATTTTTTTTCTTTCTGATTTCAAATTGATTCGATAGTCCTGCTTTGAACGGAACACTCTGTTCAAGAAAAACATAGAAAAAAAAATGTAAAATATTACAAGTATTCCATTTAAAATAGGCGTTTTCTTTGCTATCAAAGTTCTCTAAATTCGTAATTACTTTTTGGACAACCTGTATAATATTGATAAAAAATCTTCCAATCAACCTAACGTCTAGTTAACATGTCAGCAAAGTTTTATTAGGCCAACTATTAAAATAGTAGAGATTTTCAAATATTGTAAAAATGATGTTCAAGGAAGGTTTTTCTTTTAAATTAAAATATCTTGAACACAGTTAGGTTTAGGTCTCAGGAAGCCTATTAAGTATTTAAACAGCTTAATGCCTACAATCTAAAAATGTAAAAATATATAGAGTGTTGAATTTGAAATAAGAAATTTTACACTGACTTCCAGTATAGCTGAAAGCAGTATTATCTTTAAGATATTTTAAATAAATAGATTATACTCGTATTCTCTTAACTTCAAAATATGAGAAATGAAATGTAACTATAAATCTAAAGGTTTGTAACATATCAGTTACATGAATCAGTCATATATAGGGTAGGATGTTTTGTTCTTAAAAGGAAAATTCTTATCTTCCCAAAAAAATTAAAATACCTACATATGTTTTCCAACATATTGAGGCCAAAATTTCCACTGACCCTAACTAATAGTAATTACATTTTTTAAAACTTCAGTTATAAAAGGAAATACTTCATCCTATTTTATAGCTCTACTATATTACCTCATAAAATAAGTCCTTTAAAGGGTGACTATATTGTCTTCTTGTCTGAATTGCTACAAAAGAGAAATTACTTTCTCTCAATAACAGAAAGATAAAACCAATTCGAGCCAATAATAACATTATTATATTAAGGATTGTCATTTCACCGGCTGCAAAAGGACCCCGGGGAACCTGACTACGGTGACAACGAAGAAGATTTCGGCCCGAACAATGCTGAGTGTCTACGTTATGATCTTCTTAGAATGCGGTCGTATTACCCTCAAGCCTTCCGGCCATACGAATCTCGCTTTTCCTTTTGTCAGTAAAATTTATTATTTTTGAGATTTTGTTAACCATTTAGTTTCACCTCATGCTCCCAGCTATTTTCCAAATAGGTTTTAAATCTAAATAATATTGTTTATTGTTCAAGTTTAAAAAATCTTAAATTGTAATGGAAAATCTAAGAAAAGGTTTCTCGTTTAAAAAATTTACTACAAACTCCAACGAAGAAAAACCTCAAAGTGTCTCCTTGTAAGGTACATTTCGTATTTGAGAATAGGCTTGAATTTAAAAAGAGAAATTTTTTGTTTAAAACACGAAACACCACATTTGATTTAACGCATTCTACGGTACATTGTATGTATGTTTTTTTTTATCTTTTTTAAATTGCCTAATAACGTATGACATCCAACGTTTTTTCCTTTTAAAGAATCGCAAAGTATTACAAAAACTATGTTATGACTGGCAAACAGACGCTAATAAGCTGAATTGTGGCTCTATTTTGCAAATAGAGCAAAATTTACATTTCAGATTAAAGTATCATGTAAAATTCATGACAAAACATGATTTTCCACTGCTATTCCGAGTAAACTTTCGACTTTTCCTTTATTAGCAAAATAAACCTGTTCTTTAATATAACGAACATTCAAAATTGAAACCGTAAGGTTTAACTAGAAACTAATTAAGGTAAAAGCGGCAAACATTCGGAACACTCTAGTAGCTAAAACAGAAGAACAAGAGGCCAGTCTAAGCAAGAAACTCTTTTTCTGCAGATTGCAGCGTCAGAAATGTCATCCTGCTTTGAATACATAATGAGTTTCAACGTTTCGAGTGGCATGTAAAATGGGAAATCGATTGGCAACAAAGCGAAAAATTAATCTCCGATTAACATTGGCTTCAAGATACCTATTTGGTGTAATTAAGTGTATCAAAGTGACCGTCTGTCCGTGTCGATTTTCACCATAGAACTAGAGGAGAGTGGGAGACTTACGCGTGAATGGCACCCGCTCTGATGCTTTTAACGAGTAGAGCCGCTCAATATACGCTTTATTAGCTCCGACACGAATGGGATACGTGTTTAGTATGGCCCGCACAAGACGGATCAATGTTGGACCGTTAACTTTTGTCCAGAGAATTTAGTATGGACGTGCGTGTTTCCGCATAATGCCTACATTGATTTACGTCGGACTATTTTTCAATATGCATTTCGGTGGTATGTTTTTCGGGTCTTAATTAAAGGCAAGCAAAACTTCTGCATAATAGTTTGATGAACAGATCTAGCTATCTCAACTGCAGTGCAACCATTGTGTTCGGTACCAAATGGATGGACAGACAAATAGAGGACAATGTACACAGACAACGGGGGTGAAAACAACATAAATTCAGGACAATAGAGACCGGAAAGTCGCAGAATGGCAACGCAGGAAGCATCAGGAAAACGCGGCCAGGGTTCTTCCATCTTCCTTCCAGTCTGGAACGAGTTGTCAGGGTTTGTTGTCTCGTTGGACTGAAAATATTTCGAAACTTCGAAACCTCTAAATGTAAATTATTCTACTTCGCGAAGTAAATAATGAAGGTTTAATAGATATTTTAAATTTAATTTAAATTCATATACTTTCTCTTCTAAAATGTTTTCGCTATTGTCGATTTCTCGTTCTTCATATTCTAGTTTAACATACTCGTATTTTTATACATGGATTCATAAAATTATTCAAATATAAACAAAAATCTTAACATTCACAATCAGAATGAATTGATTAAAATTTTAGTTTAACATTGTATCTGTAAAAATGCAGGAAAACTAATTGTAAGATAAAATGAACAAATTTAAATGTTATGAATAAATTAACGTCAGGTCAAGGCTAAGGTTATTATGGAATAGTGGTTGCATTCAAAAATGATATTTGCCGAAATAAAGTGTTTTCTTGTTTAAGTGAGGGATAAAAACAACAGCAAAAACTGATATTAACCAAAGCTTTACATGCATCGCATAACCCCCTATTATTGAAACGTTCTATTTTTGTGTCAGGCTATTTTTTTAGCTTTTTTATTTTTAAATTTACATAAAAACTACTATTTTCTTTTCCTAAGATTTATAGTATCAAATTTTTTTAGTTAATCATTTTTTACATTGTTGATTGGTTTTTATTTTTTATTAAAAATCGATAAAACGTCAACTGTCAAGAAAAAATAAAAAAATTGTTTGTGTAAAATTCGAAAAATATGAGTCAAGACTCCAAGAAACATGAAAATTGTTTAAAAAAGNGTAACATATCAGTTACATGAATCAGTCATATATAGGGTAGGATGTTTTGTTCTTAAAAGGAAAATTCTTATCTTCCCAAAAAATTAAATACCTACATATGTTTTCCAACATATTGAGGCCAAAATTTCCACTGACCCTAACTAATAGTAATTACATTTTTTAAAACTTCAGTTATAAAAGGAAATACTTCATCCTATTTTATAGCTCTACTATATTACCTCATAAAATAAGTCCTTTAAAGGGTGACTATATTGTCTTCTTGTCTGAATTGCTACAAAAGAGAAATTACTTTCTCTCAATAACAGAAAGATAAAACCAATTCGAGCCAATAATAACATTATTATATTAAGGATTGTCATTTCACCGGCTGCAAAAGGACCCCGGGGAACCTGACTACGGTGACAACGAAGAAGATTTCGGCCCGAACAATGCTGAGTGTCTACGTTATGATCTTCTTAGAATGCGGTCGTATTACCCTCAAGCCTTCCGGCCATACGAATCTCGCTTTTCCTTTTGTCAGTAAAATTTATTATTTTTGAGATTTTGTTAACCATTTAGTTTCACCTCATGCTCCCAGCTATTTTCCAAATAGGTTTTAAATCTAAATAATATTGTTTATTGTTCAAGTTTAAAAAATCTTAAATTGTAATGGAAAATCTAAGAAAAGGTTTCTCGTTTAAAAAATTTACTACAAACTCCAACGAAGAAAAACCTCAAAGTGTCTCCTTGTAAGGTACATTTCGTATTTGAGAATAGGCTTGAATTTAAAAAGAGAAATTTTTTGTTTAAAACACGAAACACCACATTTGATTTAACGCATTCTACGGTACATTGTATGTATGTTTTTTTTATCTTTTTTAAATTGCCTAATAACGTATGACATCCAACGTTTTTTCCTTTTAAAGAATCGCAAAGTATTACAAAAACTATGTTATGACTGGCAAACAGACGCTAATAAGCTGAATTGTGGCTCTATTTTGCAAATAGAGCAAAATTTACATTTCAGATTAAAGTATCATGTAAAATTCATGACAAAACATGATTTTCCACTGCTATTCCGAGTAAACTTTCGACTTTTCCTTTATTAGCAAAATAAACCTGTTCTTTAATATAACGAACATTCAAAATTGAAACCGTAAGGTTTAACTAGAAACTAATTAAGGTAAAAGCGGCAAACATTCGGAACACTCTAGTAGCTAAAACAGAAGAACAAGAGGCCAGTCTAAGCAAGAAACTCTTTTTCTGCAGATTGCAGCGTCAGAAATGTCATCCTGCTTTGAATACATAATGAGTTTCAACGTTTCGAGTGGCATGTAAAATGGGAAATCGATTGGCAACAAAGCGAAAAATTAATCTCCGATTAACATTGGCTTCAAGATACCTATTTGGTGTAATTAAGTGTATCAAAGTGACCGTCTGTCCGTGTCGATTTTCACCATAGAACTAGAGGAGAGTGGGAGACTTACGCGTGAATGGCACCCGCTCTGATGCTTTTAACGAGTAGAGCCGCTCAATATACGCTTTATTAGCTCCGACACGAATGGGATACGTGTTTAGTATGGCCCGCACAAGACGGATCAATGTTGGACCGTTAACTTTTGTCCAGAGAATTTAGTATGGACGTGCGTGTTTCCGCATAATGCCTACATTGATTTACGTCGGACTATTTTTCAATATGCATTTCGGTGGTATGTTTTTCGGGTCTTAATTAAAGGCAAGCAAAACTTCTGCATAATAGTTTGATGAACAGATCTAGCTATCTCAACTGCAGTGCAACCATTGTGTTCGGTACCAAATGGATGGACAGACAAATAGAGGACAATGTACACAGACAACGGGGGTGAAAACAACATAAATTCAGGACAATAGAGACCGGAAAGTCGCAGAATGGCAACGCAGGAAGCATCAGGAAAACGCGGCCAGGGTTCTTCCATCTTCCTTCCAGTCTGGAACGAGTTGTCAGGGTTTGTTGTCTCGTTGGACTGAAAATATTTCGAAACTTCGAAACCTCTAAATGTAAATTATTCTACTTCGCGAAGTAAATAATGAAGGTTTAATAGATATTTTAAATTTAATTTAAATTCATATACTTTCTCTTCTAAAATGTTTTCGCTATTGTCGATTTCTCGTTCTTCATATTCTAGTTTAACATACTCGTATTTTTATACATGGATTCATAAAATTATTCAAATATAAACAAAAATCTTAACATTCACAATCAGAATGAATTGATTAAAATTTTAGTTTAACATTGTATCTGTAAAAATGCAGGAAAACTAATTGTAAGATAAAATGAACAAATTTAAATGTTATGAATAAATTAACGTCAGGTCAAGGCTAAGGTTATTATGGAATAGTGGTTGCATTCAAAAATGATATTTGCCGAAATAAAGTGTTTTCTTGTTTAAGTGAGGGATAAAAACAACAGCAAAAACTGATATTAACCAAAGCTTTACATGCATCGCATAACCCCCTATTATTGAAACGTTCTATTTTTGTGTCAGGCTATTTTTTTAGCTTTTTTATTTTTAAATTTACATAAAAACTACTATTTTCTTTTCCTAAGATTTATAGTATCAAATTTTTTTAGTTAATCATTTTTTACATTGTTGATTGGTTTTTATTTTTTATTAAAAATCGATAAAACGTCAACTGTCAAGAAAAAATAAAAAAATTGTTTGTGTAAAATTCGAAAAATATGAGTCAAGACTCCAAGAAACATGAAAATTGTTTAAAAAAGTCTAATATTCTTGTTTATCAGCAGCCTAGTGGAAAACGTGTTGAGCGTAATACAAATGATTGCGGAAGAACAATTAAAATTCGTAAGATTATCCTATCTTGTTAAAAAATAATTCCAATTATCTATTTTCTAGCAATATGTACACCTCATCCCAAACCAATTCATGTTTGCACTGGCGCAGAGCTGCGAAAAATGTGTTCACCCAAAATTTGTCCTTGTAATGCTCAACCAAAATCAAGATTTGGCCTATTGAAACTTCTAGGTTTTGGACTTAAGTCAGCTATAGCTGTTGCAGCTGTGTACATAACTTATGATATGGGAATATGGGGAACTACCGATGACAGTCAAGCATTTTATTCAAATGCGTGCACCATTTTTGGTCATCCTCAACCTAAGAAAAACACAAAATGGGACCCGCCTTCTTGTGAGATAGAAAGTGATTTTTTCAACGTAAGAAATCTTAAGATAGGGTGTTCTACATCTAAGTACCTAAGTTATTACATAATTTCAGAACTATCAATATAAACCTTATGAGTACTGTGAGCAGCCCCCTTTAAGGGTTGAAGATATCAGAATGAAAATTAAACAGTACTGGAATAAAGGGGTTATATTTATATTCCATGGAATCGCGGAATTACCTAACAAGTTAATGGGAAGAACTGATGAAACAGTGCATCATCAACAGACAATTCTGCAAAACGATGAATCGAAATCTGTTCCACATTCCCAGTTAAGCAAAGGGGAATGTGAAGAAAATCCTAGCACGAACAAGTAATAACAATTAAACGATAATAAACAGTCTGACAAAAACTTTAAGATTGTATTTGAGTTATTTTCCACCAGATTCTAAGTTAAACGAGTTTTGACAACATTTATAAGCGACAAGATTGAATTGCCTGAATATTATTTTCTTTTGCCCGGAGAGGTTTTGCGGTCCCGGAATAATATTTTGGAGGGGAAAATGGGGGCAAGTTTTCATTGTGTTTCGCTAATTAAATCGCTGTGTATTTGTTTTAAGATAAACCTGTTTCTATTGAAAAAAGGCCGAATTATATTATAGAGAAAGTAGAAAAGAAACAAGTTTTTAACTCTGACAATACCAGGAATTTTATAAATTTTCTTAATTAATTTAAGATTTTAAAACAGATTATCATAAATGTAGTAAAGTATAGTAAAGAATTTGGTCGTTATTTATAATTAATTAGAGTATCGTTTTGCAAAGTCTTTTGGACTTCTATTTAGGATATCATTAGAGTTTCAGTCACTTACACCGCTTTGACCATTTTCTGCAATAAATATTACAACAGCTCACCTTCTGACTTGGAAATTTAATAGAACCTTTTAATTTTTATCGTAGTATAATCACAACAGTATATTAATGTAATCAATCTAAATTTACTGTAAACTCTATATGAAAGCTTTTAGAAGTAATGTAGATATAACATCGAAATTAATTGCATAATTGTCTAAAAAAAAGCAATATCTAAGAGCAGAAAGTCCTGAAATTTTTCCAAATAATGATATTATTTCGACGATATTAGATGTTGTTAAAATTTTATATTTGTAGCCGACTGATAAAGGTGGAAAAAAGATAAAAAATAGGTCTATAATAATATGTCATATGTAAATGAAATAATTAATTGATGTGTCCGGACAATGAAGTAGATATGTAAATTTTTTTACAAGTTTTTAGGAGATAATAAAGATGTTTATATTCTTCAAAACTTTAAAATTACGCAAATAGCTCTGCAGCATAGCCGTCGCTCCACGAAATTATATCAATCTTCTAATTCTTTAGAATGAGGCAAAAAGTTTTTTTTCGGCAAAAGTTGTAGATATCTACTTGTTGCCACAAGCCTTTCAATAGATGTTACCATTAGAATAAAATAAATGTTAACTATTGCAAATATAAGGTAATTGCCTTTATAAATATTGAATATTAATGAAGTAAAATTGATCGTAAATTCATCAAGATGATCGAAATTGGTTGTAAGTAGAAGTGTTTAATAAAAAGTTTGTCAATATTCATGAAAAAATTACAATTATGGAAATATTGTCGATGGAAATTTTCCTTTTTGGACCAACCGATATGCGCGTTTTCCATTTTACCAATAAATTTTTAACCTCTGGCATGCTTCCTTAAAAAAAAAAAACATAAACTCCTATCGCGTAATTATCGACTTTTTAAATCTGCAAAGTTGCACGAGTAACATGACGGAGATTTCCTGCTGCGCACATATTCCCGGATATGATTAATGGATTGCAGTTCTAAAATATTAATCGAAATATGTTTTCTGAATGGCTTTCGCCAGCTGTACCGTCAGAATATATTTTATGATATATGAGGTATGATCCTCGTCACTTTTAAATGTTTTTGCGGCTTTCAACTGATGAACGTTTTCATTAAATGTTAATCATTTAAATTTTTTTCGCAATTTTCAACCAATACTATTTGAAATATTTCATTAATTTAAGGATGAAACGGATTGAAACGAGTCATTTATTCGGATTAGACAGCCGGATTACGAAGATTCGAATTTGTTAATCAAAAAGTTGTTGGTGCAGGTGCGTGCCTGCTACAATTTAATTAAACAGTCCAATTTAAGCGCGACAATTTATTAATCTCTTTAAATCTTATTGCACATCGATCGGAATAGCTTTCTTAATATTAAAGAGTTGTTTTGAAATAAAAATATTTCAATAGGGGAACTTGTCATTCTAATGATAATTTATTTTCGATTTCCTAGCGCATTTCCTGTCAGAGTTATCTTCAACATACGAGAACCCGAAAATTTTACATGCAAGAAGATCTCTTAGCTGCCACTGACACGAACAAAGTGGAACGGCGTCGAGGCGTAAAATTGTAAGCAGCAGGAGCAGCAGTAGTTTTGTCATGGAGTTTCAATTTTACTAAATTGCAGAAAACCAAAGTAAAAGCCAAACGAACTCCCAATTAATTTAGGAAATTCATTCTTAATTGGTTTTCCAGAATTTTTCATTTTTCTGAAAAACTCTTTGAAACAAACTTTTTAATATGAAATCCAAACAACTACAGCCATCTGAGGGCGACAAATTGAACTAAGTATGGATATTCAATCTTTAAGATGATAAAAACCTGTTCTAAATTGCAAACCCATATCGATAAACTGGAAATTTGATTGTTATTATACAGAGGCCACAAGAGACATACGTTATGTTGAAAATATCGATCTCAAATATACCCTAGGTAAATGAGGTGTTTGAGATACATTTTATTGACACCTACTTGCTCTTTTTATATGTATAATGCAGGTTTCCAAAGTAAAAAAGAAGAAAAAGTATTAATATTAAAATCTTCACGGATATTTCTGACATTCACGCGTTCTCTTGTTGATTTTTCCCATATCTAATATCCTTTACAAAATATTTTTAATATTTTTTGCCGTTAATGTAAATTTTATTATTAGTTTTATTGTATATTACCGAAATTAATGTAAATCAGTATTATATTGTTGAATGAAACATAGAGAGCGCAGCGCATTTGATCCATTATATACAATATAATCACATTATAAACCATATAAACTCTTGAAGGATAATCAAAAATCACTTAGGCAGTGATACGGGATTTGTCAGCTACAATAAAGCGATTAAAGATAATTACTACCACCTAATGTATTTTCTTCTGGGTTAAAATTTAATTACAAAGAAACAAGCTCCAATAATAAAAATTAAAAAAAAATGAAATAAAAAAATTAATTTATTATGGATTAATTGATATAATTTTAAGTGGTAGAATGTCGACCAATTATTTCAGTAACTTTTCAATTATAATGTAAAATAGACAACTTGTTTAACAAGTTCTACTTTTCGATAACTCAAATCACAAGGGAGCACCGTTGGGATCACAAAGAGGCACTGTATTAGCAATTAATCAAGGTTAAACTACTTTAGTCTCTCATGAGAATAATATTTAGTGAGCATGATGAGTTATGGAGTTATCAGAGAAGTGATTATGAATATTTATAAAAATAAAATGGTATATAGTTGAAGATAAAGATGGATATGTGCGCAGAAGCATTTTCAGTTCGCGCCATTCTCCAAAAACCCGCATGAATGAAAAGAGCTTCAGTCTAAACCGGCGAAAGTCTTGCTGCAGTTCATAGACGAACTTGAGAATTTTTACGCTGAAATTTCTTTTTTTTAACGGTTCTTAATTATGTGTGAACTTCATCATCTTAATAGTGAGTTTTTTTGGAGGATATTAGCTTATTTTTAAGGTATATTAGATATATTTTAATATGTGTTGTTAATGTTGAAAGTAATAACAATTATTTTATATTTATTTAAATTTTATATTTTTAGTAATTTTATTTTTATATATTTTCTAGAATTAATTTTATTTTAAATATTATAATCCAGTATTGAGTATATTCTTCACTATAGTTCTTTCAATTTTTCTTTAAAACTATTAATAATTTACAATTTATTTATATATAGTTATTGCAAATTTTTTATAAATTTATCGAAGCTTTAGACAATTTTCCAAGTCAAGCCTTATTACATATTTGCTCTTCTCTTTAATAACACTCTATTTGAATAATTAGATGGGAATTTCAAGTATTTTCGTCATAATAATATCTAATTCAATTTATGTAAGATTTTCTTTTTGTTATTTATTAAATATACTTCAAGTCTTCAATTGAGTTTCACTTGGAATGTAAATGTAGTTAACAAAATCTCTATAAACTCATAAAAAAATTTAAATATTTTATTTGAATTTTAGATTCTCAAAAAAAAAAGCTACTTTTGTGTTTTAGTCTAGAATAAATTTCATGTTGATTTACTAATGGTCCTTTACTTATGTCTTTTCCACGCTTAGCTCTATTAATGGAACGCCTTTTATGCCGTTTACGAAGAAAAAAGTCACAGATTACAACTGAAATTCTTTGTACAGCTTTGATCTCGTAAAATTGATTACACATTTTCATTCTAAAAATTGATGAAATAATAAAATCAAATTAAGATAATATTAATATAACGTAATTACCTAATATTTCATCCTGAATAAACAGTTTCTATTTCTAGACAGGAACTAATTTCAATGTTAAATCATTTCAAACGAATAAACATAGGTACATACGTCTGTTACTTATCACAACTTCGAAATATGTATTTCATTTAAACCTTATTTGTTTTAATGTAAAATAGCTTCATTGCAATTCTCGGATAAATCATTTTGTCGAATGTAGCGTAAGAAACATTGCGTTTGAGGTTTCTCTGAACATTTGAATATCCACACCGAAGTAAATATCTTCACCAATCTAGGCTAAAATTTCTGATTATCATCGATGATGTATTGATTTTTGCATCTGACATACTAAAGTGATTTTAACTAAAAATATTTTATATAAAAGTAAACTTTCTTCTATTAAGCCGGCATCAAAACTTTAACTTTCAATGTCAAGAGAGCGGGTTGTAAGTGGCTTTTTTTGACCCAATCTGTTATAGCGCACACAGAAGAAATTCATTTCGTTAGTAACTTTGTACCTTATTGTTTATTGGAGTTTTTGTTTGAAAGTTTTTGAACCTTGTGTCTCAAATAAACAATTCTAGAAGCTCTATGTAATTTAAAGTCATACAATCGGGTAAAGTTTTAGTCTTACATTACGCATAACAAAAAGAATACCCACAATGTCAGGCGAGAACTGAATTAATTCTATATATAGACGTAAAAGTTATTAATTAAAAATTTTTCTTGAAAAATTCTCCAGGTGGCAACCATCGGCACACGTGTCATAGATACATGCGTATACGAATATCTCTTGTCTTTTTATTTTGTTATCTTTTATTGCCTTAATGTGAAAATTATGAGTTTCCTTGCCGCAAAAAGGAGTCTTTTCCTCGTGAACTCGATGACATTTAAATGTTTTTATTAGAAAATTTTTCATTTTATAACATATCTTTCGTACCACGCCTATTTATACATAAAAGTACAATTCATTATTATTTTCTTTTAATATTTCTTCACATGTTATGCTGACAAAATAATAAATTGTATCCGAAAACATGATACATTCTAATAAAATCTATTTTTCCCCAAAATAATTTAATGCATGGAAAAATGTTCAATGTCATTTGATGACATGTCAAAGCATAATTGAGTTTTCTTTCCTAAGAGTTGAAGGTCAACTGAGGTTTTGTCTTTATTTTTGATACGTGTTATTTAATATCTAATTAAAATGGTATATCAAAAAACGGCTATAAAAAGGGTTATCCAAAGGTAACGCCTGGATTTTAAATTTGAATAGAACGCACTATTTTTGGAATTTTGAAGTTCTTGTTATTTTATTAAAGTCTGAATGTGTAGAATTATGAATGTGAAAAATGTACACAACCCAACTTATATGGAATCACTCATTATTATCGAATACTTACATTTCACACATGTAAAAATACATCAAACAGTGAAAAACAACTTTATTGTAAGGTTTAGAGCGAAGTTATTCACAGAAATTATTTCAAGTTATTCAGAAAAAAATTCATGTTTCTTAAAAAACGTGAACGCAAACGTAACAAATCCAAAAAAATATATTGTAATTAAAAAATTAGTGTAATAGTTTAAATTTAACAGTCATTGTTCCCATTTCGTGTCCTAATACAGGCTTCAATTTTTTTTGGTATGGTCATAATTAAATTCTAAACATTTTACGTTATACTACCTTCGTTTCAAATTATAGTATACATTTACATATTATTTTATACATTTAAATATATCATATATCATAATTTGGAATAGAGTTTGTATTTTTCCATTGTGCTTGTGCGGTTCGGACGAGCTGTTACAATTCTAACAGGCCCTGATCTTTTGTTTTAGTTTATTTCACAAGTGGTTAATAAGGTGCCAATCTGGTAAGCAGGTGAGCCACTCTAAAATATTTAAACACTCTGCATGCACAAAGCCACTGAAGAATTGCACCACTCTACCAATAGGGGGAGGTGTATTATCGCGCATAAAAACAAAATTATCTTAAGTTGCTCCTCTTCATAGCTTCACTATAGGTTCTAAAATGGTATCGACATTCCGCTACCCAGTTTAATTTTACTACCTCTTTTGAATTTTGGAGCAGATCGAACTACATTGAAACTGAGATGAGATTTTCCCCGACCTCTAAGAGCAAGAATTCGATGTTTGTCTGATTTAAAACTAATTCTTCATTTCATTTCATCTAAAAAAACACATTTTGCCAATTTTCAAATCCCATTTACTATTCAAGACATCAATTCAAGCAGTCAATTTTGTGTTGTCCCGATAACTCTAGAACTATGTAACTATCTTCTACATAAATATTGAACATTAAACCTTTTACGTATGGTATTCACGGAAACATTATCGTCTATAGTTTGAACGATACTTCTACAACTCTAGATGCGATATAGTTTGTTCTCGCTATTTGACAAAAAACGCGATCTTGTTGTTCAGAACTTATTCTTCTGCGACTTTATCCCACCCGACTTTTGATCATACCCAGTTCTACAGATCTAGTTTAGGTTGTTAAGACAACACCCTCTAAAACGCCTACTGTTCGTTCTACTTGGCTTTGTAGCATTTATTTGTTCACCGCAATATTTTTTTCCGTTTGCACATCTATCAATTCTACATAAGATATAAATAGAAAACGTAAGAACTTAGGTTTAAAATTAACATTATTGTGTGTTCCTATTTGTAAACAAACTTCATTTCACTGATATTTATAAGGTTCCTAAAATTATTGCCGTAAAGAAATGATGAATAAAAAAACCTGGTGATTCCATATAAATTTCGCTGTGTGTATACTATCATTTAAATGTCCAGCAGAACTTTTATTGCTAACATCAATCCGAGTATCAAATTTTTCAATGACTTTTTTTGCATCCTTTTTTTTGATATTCTGTGTAATTTCACAAATTTTATCTCTGTTGTTTGTTGTTCTTAAGCTGTTGAAGTATTCGAGGTTTATCGATTTAAATAGAACTTTTCAAAAAGTCCAACAAAAAAAATCTGATGGTGTTAAATTACATGATTTGAGAGCCAAATAAGGTCACCATTTCGTGAAATTAAACCTTGTGGAAACATTGTCATTAAAAATGTAATGTTTTCACAAGTTGTATCACACGTAGTACACAATCTTGTTGGAAATAGACATTAAATAAATAAATGTTCTTGATTTAGATCATACCAAAATTGCTTTCACGGATATAACATACATACATATAAATAGTAATGACATATAAAGTTAATAATTAATAATGATATAATCAAGTCCATAATGACAAATTTACATTTATACATTGTTAAACGCAGTGTAGTGTAATTGTAACAATAATAAACTATAATCGAACTCTAAAATGGTGGTCCTTCAATTAATGTCACATTGTCACAATACGTTGCATTTAATGTGTATTTTTTATTACTATTCCATATTTTGATGGACATTTACGCCTGCACAATATTTATTGCACATTTCCAAAACAAAGAAATATATAAAAAAAAACGAAATATAAAAATAGGACACCCACATCTATTATTTACTTTAAAAATTTTTGTTATGTAATAAATATTTTATTGCTCTATATTTCGCTTTGAAACAGATTTTCTCTATTCACCTGAAGCGCAGAAGGTATTATCAGATATAATGAACATGATTTATCGTTAAGTACTTGCATCATTGTGAATAATTGTTAGTGATAATGTATAAAAGCTATTATTTGTATGAGTTACATAGATGTTTGAGATCGAAAGTCTTTTAACGTGTAATTTTTTTTTTGATGTAATAATAATCCTGATAAATAAGCAATTTCCTGAAAAAAAATATGCGCTTATTTCCTGGCTCATTAAATTTCATTTGTTATATAGCCTATTTTTCTATTTTGCACCGGTTTAGGAAAATTTTTCGTTAATCGCTAAAATTACAAATTATAGCTTTGTTTGACGTGTATTGTGCAGGGCTAATTATAGAATTATGGAGTTTAAAAAATCGTAGTTATTTTCCTTACGGTTTACAAGTTAACACGAACTAATCGTCGATGGTTAACGTCACAATAAGTAGGTCAAATATACAAAAAAAAGCTATTCCCTTATTCCGGTAGAAGGACTTTATAGAGAAACTCTTTGGATTTTCATTTTTTTTTAAAAAGTATTCAGACATCCCCCCTTGCAACGAGTTTATCGCACTTTGCTTCTAGTATAATATTAAGAAAAGTTACGTTTCACGCGTTGCAATACTGAAGCCATTTTCAGGAAATTTCCAGCAATACATGTTTCTTTAAAAAACTCTACCGTTCTATTGTCTCATGTTAACAAAAAAAAATTGAGGAGACATGTATCCATTTTTTTTGTGATAACTGACTTCAAGTCTGACAAAAATTAACTTTGTCACATGTCCTAGAAAAGGATACGAATAATTTTGTTAAAGTTTTCAAACAGAATTTCAAATTACATTCGTGGATACTTTTTTGCTGATCCCTAGAAGGTATAATTTGTAAAATGTCTTTATCCAGAACGGAACGTGATTAGAAGCTTGTACCCATACTAACGATACAGAGTGCCCGTTTTTCGAACCTCATCATGGGGATCTTGCTAACCGTAAGAGATGCGAAGTTCGCTCAATTATAGTAAAATTGATCAATTTTAGACTAAGCAATAATACGTTTTCAAATTTGCAATGTTACCATTACTATCAGGAATATCTCTAAAAATTTAAAATTTTAATTTTTTTTCCATTAAATTGGATATTCAAGAATCGAGCAATAATATTTTTATGGTTCTTTTTAATGGTCTATCCCATGATGTTATTAGTTTTCTTATAGAGAGCGTTATTATTGTAAGACTAACTGCAGTTTTGATTTTTACTTATGTCGGACATATTGATTTTTGCGATTCAGAGGAAAACTCTATTTACTAATACTCTGATTAGTATCAAAATATGAAAATTGATGAAAGGCTTATGAAAAAATGCACCCTTTAAATATGCCAACGAAATTATTACTAATTTATCTATTAGAGCTTTGATATGTCTTATTCAAATGAAGAAAAACTAGATATGTTTGAAGTTTATTACATTTCAATTAGATATTCTGAAACCGATTCACAAATGCAGGGCTTTCCTAAACGCAAGCCTCAAAGAACATATTTCTTCCCACTTTATAGGAGATTTATATGAATATTATCAATTATTCATTTCGTTACTAAAATTACATTCGTCAGTAAACATGACATTTGGTAAAAACTGTGGGTTTTCTTGCATAACATTATTTAGAAATGCGCAGAATTCTCCACGTAAGATACTATCACCAGGGTTCGGAGTATATGTAATACTAATTTTGAAAGCCTTGAAGCGATCTCTTTTCAAAATTTTGAACAATCAGTGCAGATTAGCGCAGTTCAAATCTAAATCTTCAACAAAAAAACAAAATATGGCGATCATAAAAAAAATCTAAATTACAGAGAGTTTGATAATAATAAGCCGCCCTATAACAAAGCTAATAACTGCATTCATTAATTGTTTTAATAATTATCCCCAAATATCGACCTAACTGTAATATAAGTTAACTATATTTCCAGGTAAGAAAATGGAGATTCAAAAGCAGACCTCAAACTTCATTAATTGAACCACTAATTACTCTCCAAGATCCATTCGCGTGTCCCAAATTACTTTATGCGAACACGAAACTTGTTTAAAAAACTCTTATTTTAACCTGCAAGAGTATTGTAATGCTAGTTTAATTAATTCCCCTTTGGGACAGGTCATTGTCAATTGTATGAAGTTACAATAACATGATATACCTATGTACATAAATGGAAGTTACAAAAAATTTTTAATATTCATATGTATTTTTTTTTCTTTTTCATTTTTCTTCAAAATTAAATTAGAAAAAAAACTATCAGGAAACTAATAATGTAAATTTCACTTTAACATATTTTGATCAAACCTAATTTTTGTCAAATGATCAATATTTATTTTGATTCAAATTTTAATATTTTAATATAAGTTATTAGTTCTCTTTTGAACAAAACAAAACTATTAACAATTGATGCTTCTTATACCGACGTATTTTGATTTTTTTCAACACAATTAAATGACTTTCTCTCAAAATTTCATTAGGCGGGTAAAAGCGTTATTTACAACGTGAATAATTAGAAGATCTGTTATCAAAGGCGAGAGCTTAAGGTGCTTAAATTTGAAATGAAATTAAGTGATATGAATTAAGTTCTCAATAATAGTGGTCTGAAGGTTTATGTAATGGGAAATTAGATCACATATACATACACACACACACACACACAAGAGCTATTAATTTAATTTAATTTTATTGAGAAATTTTTCCTATTTGGCTCCCTTATTCTATTTAATCGTTCCAAGACGATAGGTTTTTATACTTAACAAAATGTAAAAATAATACTGTTTAGCTAAATTTATTCGGGGGAATTACATAGCAAACAAATTTTTCCTTTATCTCGAAGAAATGTTGTTGTGATTGAGCCAAAAACTGGTCATCATACTCGTTAACCTTGTACGCCCACATGAAAAAGAATTCAAGAACATTTGATTGACCATTTTTTTACAAGAACAGAGTAAAATGTGAACGTAAACAAACTAAATAAAGCGTCATTGGTCTACAATAATTACTATTATTATTAAAACTAGCTCCTTTAACCTTGCTTCAAAATTCCAAGTTCAACAAAATGCATTCAAAATTGGCAAATTTGTATTAAATACTATAATTCTGTTGTGATAATTTGTTAGTTAAATTATTATCGTCACAATTTAGGTCAACGGTTCCATAATAATTAGAGCTCATTGTTTTCGAAAGTAGGTAATGTTTAAATTATTAGGTTACAGTTCAACGGTGAACATCAATAGAACAAATATCTTCATAAGAAAAATTCTTGTCTATTTTTTCTATGGCAATTTATTTTAATAAAAATTTTTAATATACAGAAATAAAAATAAATCCTTGGATAACAACGCAAAGAATTTAACCAACATTTTCCACTAACAAAGACTTGAGGTAATATTCCTAAATCTCTCAACTGTTATGTAAAATGTATTATATATAGTACAGCAATAGCCCTGAGAAAACCAAAGATATAATTTAGAAACAGTTGGTTAAATACATTACAACTACAAATTACCACGATCAAACTGAACAATAGGTGATACAAGGATTATTTATGAGAGAAACTTACAATTAGATTAACACTTTACCTTCCTGACTTTCCTTAGGAACGGCTCAAAATAGGGGGACATTAGATATCCGACATGTCGTATGGTATTATAAACCAATTAATGAATGGACTTTAAAAGCTTTATCCCGAAAATTTATAATTGAGCTGTGCCAAAACGACAGTGAAGGTTAGGCTTTTAAATGTGATTATCCATTTCTGATTATAGAGAATCAATTCCTTAATCAGAGAAATTTGGAAACTAAGTAAACAATTATTGCATACATCAAGAGATTCACATTTATACAGGGTGTTTTCAAAATTGAGGAATTTTTTCTTTTATCCGGTAATAGAATTCTTAAAAATAAATCACTAGACCAAAGATAGCCTATACATATAACAGTTGGAAAATAACAGATATGAGAAAAAAATTATTAATATGCCAAGAGCAACAAAATGAAAATTCGCATTGCAATTTTATTGTACTTTGGAATGTTTTGTGTTTAGTTGTTTGCTTTTCACAAATTCTGTATATTCAGAATATACAGTGCTTTCATTTAAAAACGAACCACCCTAAATAACTTTTTGAAGTATGTATTATT
>JABRWK010000006.1:1743455-1761813 GCA_013372445.1 Hypothenemus hampei
ATTGAAAGCGGATCCAGAGTTACAGTTCCCGATTTGTCTAGAATATTAACTGTCACCTCTTTCTTGTCACTTGATCTAAAATGAAATGTCATTAATATTATGTAATTACTATTAAATTTACATACTTATTCCACAAAACAACAGCAATTTTTTCATCAGGTCTGACAAAGGCTAAGACCCTGACGTCCGTATCATCAATATCGGCATCTACTCTAATGGAATTTGGAACGACAAATTTCGAAAAATGTCCTATAGCGTAGAACATTGGTTGCTTGTAAAATGACTCGTCTGTTCCATTTACAATTATAGGCGAGTCAACTTCGTTACTAATCCAAGTTGGACCACCAGTTTCATTAAGGACCATATTCCAATCGACCCAGCCTATTACATCGTAACTCAAATCGTCCATAATATCATCTAAGTACCGTTCACCTCTGTGCCAGCTTCCAAAATCTACTACTACTCCTTGGTTTGTTACAGAATCTAAATAATTTGATTTTTGGTTTAAGGATTTACTTAGGAGAAAAGAAATCTTACCTATACAAGCTTCCGTTGAAAGTACAAACAAATCTTTATATTGACTTGAAGCGTATATTAAAAATTCTGGCGGTATAATGAAATCTGTATACCAATGCACTCCGATACCATCAATATAGTTTACTGTTTCTTCATCGGATAGAATATACTTAAAATAAATATGATTAAAGTAAATTATTGTTAATTTTTAAACATTTTACATTATTTAATAGAGGAATCAAGAAACGTTGGTCATCGTGAGCAATAATTTTGATATCGCTGTATGTCGAATTTCGAATTGTAGGTCCCAAGTAATCTTTAATCCATATTTTCTAAAATATTCCAAAAATTATAAATATTTTCTTCATATATAGAGTACCATTTCGTCATAGGAAAATCCATTATTTTGTACTGATGTCCCTATCAGACCATTAATTGGTTCATTTTGAGTTGTAACTGCCCAAAAATCAATTCCTTGTTCTTTATAAGCGTCGAAGAATTTCAGATAATAGTATGCCCAAGTAGCATAATACTCATCCTTGATCTTGCCAAATCCATTGTATCTAGATTTTTTTACTTTAGATACTCAGCTGATTTTGTGACAATGAATTTAATGGAAAACTTACTCATCGTTAGTTTTCATCCAAATTGGAGCAGACCAAGCAGATGCGAAGAATTTGATATTTTCCTGGCCCCGCAACTGAATAGCTTTTTTAAGAAAGGGAATCTGAAATTCGATTTTTTTTTGTAACTTGGACCTATGGATACATATTCATTTTGGTACATGTTCATTGAAAATTTTATTAAATCTTATGGGATTTATTAGATAAATTCTAATGGAAACCGTCTCCATCAGTGCATTAAAGCTTAGAAATAACCATTGATACACTGTGAATGCTCTTCAACAGGGTAAATTTAAGAATTGTAGGTAATATATTTATAGATTTTTAACATTTTAGAGAAAATAAGGCTTTTACTAATTGTACATTAAAACTCTTCTTTTATTTATGAAGTCTCTTATAATTTGTAAAACTTCACCTCATGTTATAATTTCATAAATATAAAAGTTGTTATTATTATTACCCTGATAACAACATTATTAAAATATCCCTGTCAAATTTTATAAATATTACATAGCGCGAAATTCAAATAACTGTAATATACTACAACATACTCTTACCTTGTAATCATTATCTTCCGGTTGTAGAGCAAAAGCAGCTAGAGTTTCATCTTCCGTATCACAATATGTGTAACCTTTAGTCGAAAAATCAGTACCGCCAATAGGAACTCGTCCTATACTATATTGAATTCCATTTTCACCAAAATAGGCTTCCAATAATAATTCTTGAGCCTTTTCAGGCAGTCTTTTAATATTTATACCAGTAGCATCTGTAAATGCTCCTCCAAAACCAAATATTCTTTGATGAGTATTGTTAATGTTGATCGTAACGGTAACTTCACTAAAAGAATTGACAGAAAATTTTCCTGTCACTGAACCAAAACCTAAATTAGTTTTGCTGGTAGAGTAAAACTGATACTCTCCAGATTTTAAATCTACCAAAGGTGGAACCGTATCGCAGTAGGTAGAGTTACAAATGCAATAGCCTCCAGATGATGTCAAACGAAAATCACAATTATCTGCAGCTAAAACTGAAGTTGACAAAAAGGAAAGAATAACCACAAGATTTGATGGATTCATTTTGCGAACTCTTTATAAACTACATTCCTAGTGACCTGAGTTTATATATTTGATTGAATGACGTCAAATGACCTTCAATTATCTATAATCCTGTTTTTACTTGATAAAATTCATATTTCCTATTATTCTTTATTAATTAAATTTTTGATAATCTAATCAAAGCAAGAAAACAGACTATCAGCTCACTTGGCCGAAATATTATAATATTTTTATCATTAAATAATAGTTAATTACCTTTTTTTCTAAATAACTAATTTTAAAAGCCGGATAAAGATATATTTACACAGATACAATATGTCCGTGTAATAAAAAAATAAATATACATTTATAAACACATAAAAAAGGCCAACTACTACAAAGTACAAAGTTAATACTATGAGAGTTACTCAGAAAACCTCTTTACCAAATCAAAAATATAAGTTTTGCGATATACTCGGTTATAAAAAATAAAACTTTACAATAGAGTCTTGAATATTGATGAAGGCATCAATGAGCCGTTAGTTATGGTTTCTACTTTATTTTATATATACATATTATATACTAACAAATAAAGTTTCATATTTTCTCAAACCAAATTCTTGGAGAAACCAAGAAAACAAACTATTGTCTCCAGAAATTAGATTAGTAGGAACAGTCAGCAGATGTAAATTAGACCTAAAGTGGTTTTTCCCAGAAAGCTTTAGAATTTGAAAAATTGATACAGACAATTTCAAACAAAATACAAGTTATACGGTTCCACGAAATTCCAATTGTTTCACTCAGTGTTTAATTTATTCATTCAATACTATTGTGGACAAAAATTTCCAGGCTTGCCGATAATGGTACTGCTTATTCTACTGATCTGCGCGAGGCTTTTAAGTTTTGAGTTTAAATGTCAGGAGTTATATTGGTAATTCTTCCAGGAAACAAGAAGAAACTTTGAGGTTATACACTTTTTACTTTAGAATAAACCGTAGTAGAGTACTGGAGGTAACCAGTATTAACTGTACGATAAACAGAATGTGATTTCAGTAAATTATTGAACACAATATCAATCAAGACTTTCAAAAATTATACTTCTATTTTCTTTTGTTTCAATTTCATTGATTTATTTTTTCAATTATTTTTAGATTTGGCCTCATAATAACCATAATAATCTATATAAACCCGAAAATTGTAATTAAACTCTCTTATTAATTATTACCGCAATTATAAATTGTTAATATATTTTGTTAATGTAATTTCAACTGATTTAATAGTCCATATATCTTATAAATCATTCATGATATAACATGGTAGTGAAGGAATTTTTTTCAAATGTATGAATTTTTGTTGATCCTCCGATATTTATTTTTACTGTCTTATTCAAATCCAACCTAAAATAAAATTTCCTTAATAATATCCTAAAATTTTTCAAACTTAGTTAACTATTTTTTACCCATTTTTAACAAATACAACAATTTTTTCATCAGGTCTACGAGCTGCTATACTTTCTAATCCCAAACCAATTGTTTTGGATTCAATAAGAACCGATCCTGGAATAAAAAATTTAGAGAAGTGACCCAAAGCGTAAAACATAGGTTGTTTGTAAAATTCATCTGCAGTTCCGTTGACAATGATTGGCGAGTCCACATAATTTTGAATATAGTTTGGCCCTCCAGTTTCGTTTAGAGCCATATTCCAATCCATCCAACCAATAAAACCGTGAGATAAATACTGAAAAAGACCAGAGATTTATAGCCAAGCAATACTGAGATAATACGAAAATATAGAAAAAATAAAAACAAAACATATAAATTTAAACTACAACTTGTAATTAGATATACAAGTAATTGAATTATACAAAGTGTAACCGACCTAAATAAAAAAAATTGAGTATGTTCTTTATCTCAATCTGTTGCCAAGATATGATTTTTTGAAGAGTTTAAGAAAAAAACACGTTTTTTGCTATTAAAACCACATTTGCTCCAATCCAATTAAATTTTTTTCAATATTTGACCATTTGTTCGAAATCGGTGTTAAACTTGAGTTGAAGTGCGCTTTTAATCGCAAAAAACGTGTTCTTTTTATAAGATCATTCAAGACATCATATCTCAGCAACGGATTCTGATAGAAAAGTGCGCTTGGCAACATTTTGCTTCATCTTGGATCTAGTTTCTCTCAATTTTTTTTTTCAGTTTAGGTCGGTTACACCTTGTACAAATTTTGTGCTTTAGATTCCATTCCATTAATGAAGAATTTGAAAGCATTAGATATTTTAAGAAGAGGATCAATATTAGAATAACAATAAAGCATAATTAAATATATGAACAAATTCTTGCAAAGTTGGTTATATCAGAATTGAAATCCAAAGAAATCAAATAATATATGGAGATAGCGCACAATGCATTTTACAAATATACAGATATTGGCGAAACATGAATTAATTAATTATGGTATGGGATATAGCAATTTTACGAGCGGTCTGTTTTATTATCTGAGATGGAAGCATAGATTTTGATGTTGACCATGATAACTATAGTAGAAACCTTTTAAATAGGGACTTTTCGATTTCTACTAAAACTACCTTGAACTGATTAAAGAAGAAATCTTCAGAAAATCGAAAAAAGATAGAAAATTATTACAAGTAATAAAAATAAATGTCCTAGCTGCGGAATATATGAGAATAGGTAGGACTCACAAGACTCACTTGTTGGAGAAGTACTTCACATGGCATCAAATAAATAAAGATACAGACAGGTGATAGCCAACAATTCAATAATAGATAGGCAAGTTAAGAAAAATTAATATACGAAAACAACAAATGAAATTAAAATGAATGATTTAAAGGTTGAAATTATTAATTCAAATAAACAATTTTAATAAGTCATATAAACTATAAGTAAAATTCGAAACTTACTCTGATTATGCTGTCTGCATAATTCCCTCCTCGCTTCCAGCTGCCCAGTTCAACAGCTGTTGTTAATCCATAAGCACTTGCAGCTCCTATTTTCCGAAAAAATATTAAACATGATCTAAATTACTGTAATATCTTAAAAATTAATAATACCTTCACAAGCTTCTGTGGCTAATTTGAATATTTCTTTATTAGAACTTTGAATTAAATTTAAAACTGACGATGGAGTAAAGTCATCCGTATACCAATGTACCCCATATCCATCAATATAATTCATTGCTTCCTTATCATTAAGTATCTTCCAAAAAAGTTTTATTAAAAAAAAAAACGAATGATTTTGAATTTTTATAGTATTACCGATATCGAACCTGGTATAAAGAGCTCCTGGTCGTCGTGTGTTATTATTTTTAGGTTACTATAGGAAGAGTTTCGAATTTTTGCTCCAAGTACTTTAATCCAAGCTTTCTTTAAATAAAATAATGAACTTTATTTTAAAATTACATAACAAAAATTTAAAATATTACCAACTTGTCTGCAGTAAAACCATTATTCGGAATATTGCTACCCAATAAGCCAAGAGCTGGTTCGTTCTGCGTAGTAACACCCCAAAAAGTGATATTATTTTCTTTGTAGGCATCAAAAAATTTGATATAATAATCAGCCCAAAGCGAGTAGTCACTCTCTTTAACTTTACCAAATCCATTATACCTAAAAATTTTGTTTTAACTCTATTATAAATAGATATTTCAATTTCAGTAAAAAAAAAATTAGAATAATTATCGAGAATTGTCAACATTTTAGAAAAATTGTGAAAAATCTATAGTATACTTTTCTACATATATTAATTTTGAATTAAATACAACATTGTTTACTTTAATAAATTTACATTGTAATAAAATCATTTATATTTTGTATATTTGAAATCTTTTGAATGAGAGCGGCTGAATGTAGATCCAGCATAAATCATCAATATTAATCTAACCTTTAAATTTATTTTAATAGTTTATATGTAGGTCAGCGAGTTTATGGTGGAAATTTTTGTAACTTCAATAATTTTTCAAAGCAAATAAACAACCAAATAAATTTTCTTTCAAACTACTGATATCCATAGCCGAAATTTTCTATTCGTCTCATAATTAAATTGTTTTTTACAAATTTCTATTTAAAGCAGTTCATTTTCTTGTCAAAAAAGATGATATATATAATTTTTTGTAAAAAGGTCTCGTTTCAAGCCATTCCAATTATCAGTACCTAAATGATATATATACAGTGCAGACATAAATTGTACGCCTCCTCTCTCCTATTAATTTTTCAACGAATGAATTTTCTCAAAATTCCAGGAATGACCTTAAACAAGAGAAAAAACATTGTCTTTTGACCATCTTGTTTTATCATAAATATTCGTTTTTTTATATATATGTACATATATATATATAGGGTGTTCCATAAAAAAATGACTTCACGGTGAAATAGTAAACATTTTTGGTAAAACAAAATGGCCAAAAAATAATATTTTTTGTCATATTTAATGCCTCTTTTGAAATTTTGGAAAAATTAATTCTTAAAAGAGTTAACAAGGCAGGAAGATACAATTTATATACGCATTATTTACTTACCTCTATATCTATCAAAGATTTATTTATAATTTGCCTACAAAGTTATTATTTATTTAGGTATAAATAATATTGTAATTAGTTTTATTATTTTTATGACATGTGAGAGATAATAATAATTAGTTCACCAAAAAAAAAAATATCTACTTAATGCTTATGTCTTAACGAGCTTTCAACATTGTTACATATTAATGTAAGGAAGGCCAATATCTTAGTAAATATTAGATTAAGAAGAAAATATTTAACATAAAAATTTTTAGTCAGGGAAAAATTCGTATTTTAAAATTACCTTCTAATTTACAATGACTGTCATAAAGAGTGGCAGTATCAAGTTATGTTTTTTTTTAAATGATACCATCAAATGTTCTATAACTGGCTAAATTCTACCTTGTTTTCTGCGCATTATGTAGTTTTTTTTTAACTTTGTAAACTAATCGATCTTTTTTAGAATTTTATTGAAAAACAAGCAACTAAAAAGTTGAATTTTTTTTTAAATCTAAATTACAATTCCAGTTCAAATCAACATTTTTGGATATTTTAATGACAACAAAATAATTCTGTTAAGTTAAAATGTTTTCACATATGTTCTCGTATTGTACAGGGTATTTTAAAAATGATGTGCAACATAACTATAAAGGAAAACTCATTGTTTTTAATCATGTATTGTATATTATTCCACATTTTGTTGAGAATTGTTGTAACCGTTAAAAACTTATAATTAGAACTCATATTTTAAAATTAATAGTTTTTCAATTATTTCCCATTAGATATATGAAAAAATTGTACTATTTTCGGAATTGATAAGTTGGCTATGATTTAAACAAATAACAATGATATCAGTTTTGTGAAATATTAGTTTCTATGACAATTTTGTTTAAACTCAATTGCTATTTAACTGAATTACTCTTGTTTGTCTCTGATTTTGAGTTAATTAAATAAATATTTCTCATTATTAAAAAAAATATGAAAAGTTTATTAAACTTTGAAATATCACATGTTTCCCAAAAATTTTATTTTATTAATTTAAGGAACTTCAAATAAAGAAAATTAATGTCAATATTGACAATAACATTATGGTGTTCCGTTTATCATTATTTTTTACTTACGAGTTACTTGTTTTCATCCACTTAGGAGCAGTCCAAGCTGAAGCAAACAATTTAAAGCCTTCGCCTCGAAGCTCACTGGCTTCTTGAATGAATGGAATCTGTAATTCACTTTTCAAATGTATAATAAACAATTCGAAATGCATGATTTTTTCACCTTGTATTCAAAATCCTCATTTTGAAGTTCAAAAGTCTCTAAAGTTTCATCCTGTTCATCGCAATATGAGTATCCCCTAGTTGAAAAATCACTTCCTCCAATCGGTACTCTTCCAAAACTGTACTGAATGCCCTCACCTCCAAAATAGGATTGGAGCAATTTCTCTTGAGTATCGTTGCTTAACCTTAGAATATTTATGCCCGTGGCATCGGTGAATGCACCTCCGAATCCAAAAATTGTTTGACGAGTTGCTGATAAATTAGCAATTGTTATTGACTCCAAGGTAATCGAAGTAGAGTTATCGAAATTGCCAGTTGTTGAAGAAAATCCTAAATTGTCTTTACTGGTAGTGTAGAGTTGATAGTGTCCAGAATTAAGTTGCTCTTCTTCTGGTATTGAATCGCAATTAGTAGAGTTGCAAACGCAAACGAAACCATATTTTGTTGCTCTTTGATTACAATCGTTGGCAACAGCGATTTTACTTATAGCGATTATGAAGAAAATAACAAATTGAAAACACTGAATAATTTTCAATGTCGCCATATTAAGACTCAAACTTTATACTAACTTGATTTTTAAGAAATGTTATCCTTTTATATATAAAGATAGGTTACACGAAACACTTTTTTATTTAAAAAAAATCCAGTGGCGTATCTATCAGTAGTCACATGTATAATAAATAATTGAAAGTTAAAAATACAATAAGCAATTTTTAACAATTGATTCAATTTAAAAATATATATTTAATTATTATATTATGATATTAAATCACTATTAAATATTTGTGCATATGTAAGTAAATAGAACGCATTTATTTTATCTCCTTAATCAACAATTTTATGGTAAAAAACTAACAGAAAAAAAATGAAATTAACTAAGAAAAAAATGCAAATTATTAAAATTAAATTGTTTATTCACACCACTGGATCTCTTCAACTAACAAAAAAAAAATAGTAAAAAAATTAAGGAGTAGAAAAAATGTTAGAGATATACTAAAAAAATAAAATAATTACGTAATAAGGTCATTAGAGTAAAAAGTTGCGCGTGCGTTATTTTTTTCAATAGTTTTACTTATTTCTAATATTGTAATCAACATGTCACAATATGAGGAATATAGTAATTTAAAAGTTATTTTTAATTAAGTATTTCATCAAAATTTACTTAAATGATTATTATAATTTTCTTACTGATAGGGACTTTCTTATCACTTGTGACGCATTTTTTTAAATCAACTTATTTTACTGGAAATATAAATTTTTCAATTCCAGTTGCGAAAGAAGTATCTCCAACCTATAAATAACAAAAGTTTCATATTTATGCACAAAAAAAAATCATTCAAAACTTGATTAAACTTTCATTGAGTTAAAAATATTTTAACGTCTATTAAGTATGAAGTGAAAAGAAAAAGAATGAAAAAAGTTTCAGTTCCAAATTTTTATTTTCAAATAATTCTAGCCAAAATTTCTGTCGTCAGTGATGTAGAACTTCTAAGGAGTTGTTGAATTTTAGACAATGAACAATGACCAATAAAACCTTGTTTTTTTTAGTACAACCTAAAACAGACACTTAATCCGCAATAACATTAGAAATTAGGTCCAATTAAAGCAAATTTAACTGTTATTTAGTATCCTGTTATGGCGAGTCCGAAATGGAAGAAAGGACAGGGAATTAACGTTTCAAAACATTAATTTTCACTGGTGTAATGCATGGAATGTAAAGTTGCATCCAAAGTATTAACTTTTGTTTCAATTCTCGAAATTTAATGAGAATTTAACACAAATAAAAACGAAAAAGTGTTTTCTTTTGTAAAGACATATTTTTTTTCTATTATATCAGTCTTGCTTAACTGTTTTACGGTTTACGGGACACCAGGGATTTATTCAAATAGAAATTTGGAAATTCGAAAATTCAGATATTCCTGTTGAAAATAAAAAGCTACAGCAAAGTTTCAGAAAACATTATTTTGCTAACACTTACAAATTAATGAAAATTGAGTATCCTTTTTAAATTTTCTTGTTTATTGCTTTATATTTATCACTTATTAAGAATATTTATGTTTTTTGTTTTAAAATGTACCATTTTTTAGATACAGTTGCCAAAATACGTTTTATACATATTAAACAATTTAGGAAGAGCAAATTACAAAAATTACTATTAATAATTGTGGGTTAAAAGGATAAACAATAAAATGTTTAACCAAATATAATATTCAAATAGCATAAATTCCTAAACTTTTTCTCTTATATGTAGAAAAATATTCTCGCTTTAAACGCTGGCAATAATCACTTAACATAGCTGCATTCCAATGAACTTAATACCACTCTTCAAGGTTTTTTAGATCCATATGAAATCTCTCTCTCTGTTCATCGCTTGAGGCTCCAAGATACGAGGGAAAAAAATGCGAATGGAAAACGTACATTTTTAACGACATTCTACATCCAATATTTTTAGTATACGCATAACAAATTGTCTACTAACAGCTTGGCATTTTCGGCCCTGTGATTCCCTAAAAAAGCTTTTCACAATCGCCTTCAAAGATGTACATGCATCTAACTCTTTGTGATTTTACTTTTATTATTTGTGGATCTATAAATATCTCTTTTTTAAGTTTTGCTTCACTCAGTTTCGTAAAAATACTTCAGCGCCTTTATTCAGTGCCTTTAAGAAATTTTTAATCAAGCCGAGTTTCATACGCGGTGAAGATAAAATAAATATAAAAAAAATAACATCTTTTGAATCAATTAGAGGGAAGCATTTCACAATTGATTTTCCGCATTCGGTTCTGTTCATTTTGATCAATTTTTTTATACACGATGTCCCATAAATGTTGCATCACATTTCAAGAGCTGATAGTAAATTAAAAAATAATTGTGGTTTCCCATATAAATCATATTTCAATAATGCTTCGTTACAAAGATATAGAGTGTTAAACTTTTATTAAAGAATTTAAAACTTATTAATATCTTCAAATTCGAATAAAAATCAAAAATCACTGTTCTAATTTAATTTCGAAGAGAAAAGAATTGACTTTTTTCAGTATTTAACACAATTTTCGATTAAATTCATGAAATGTAATTTATCTTTTCAATTAAGATTAGCATAAAATATCGTGCATGCAGACGTTTTTATTTTCTTACTGGAAAACGATGCGTCGGACGAAGAAGAATCAAGCGAGCATTTTTTTTCTAAATTAAATGAAAACTTCAAAAATAACTTTTATTTTGATAGAAAATAGTAGCATACTACTTTTTCTCTATAAAAACGTACTGACATGTCTCCGTACGCACGCCACCATGGTGAAATTGAAAATAACATTTTTGCATAAAAAAATCCGTTTACATTAACTATCAAAATGTGAAAAATTTCATTTAAATATCGCCAATATTTTTGAAAATCTCATTAAAAATTAGATTTTTTAATAAAAGTTTAACACCCTCCTATATCTTTTTAATAAACTATTATTGAAATATGATTTATCTGAGAAACTATCGTTATTTTTCGTTGTACTATGAGTCCCTAAAATATGGTGTAACACTTATGGGACATCTTATGGTATATATTTGTCAGTAGCTCTACTATCTCACATGCGAAGAAAACATTAGTGTTTAATGCAGGCAATACAGCTATAACTTTCAAAATAGCACATATTTTCCACTGAATATTTTTGTATTTTATTAAACCTAGTTTTGATTTTATATCTTCGTACGTCTCTTTTAAATCAGTTTTATAAGCAATTCGTATTGACAAATTGTCGTCGTGAAACAATACTACTTTTAGACTTCTTTCTTTCGAAACATCAATAATCAATCGATATTCCTTTATTGCCATTAGATATTGTTACTGAAACATACGTTTTCGTAAGTTGAGTCAAATGAATCTATTTCTCTATTTCATTTTCGTGGTACAGTTACTTTTATATGAATTGCGAACAAATTCCACACTTTTAATCTGGAACCAACTAACCTCAACTTGTCTCACAAACAAATCCAAATCTAAATTCAAATAATTGAGTATGCCTTAGTAAATGTGACCTAGGCGAAAACTTTATGTTTTGATTATAATCTTGAATATCAGTTTGACTTATATTAGGAGGCAAAGGAAGAAGCATGTCTTCACTGTAACCTATTGATCTCGATATTAAATTAAAGGTAAAATACTCTATATTACGGCCGAATTTCTTCGAAAATTCTCATTAGTCATATAAAAATAGCAATCATTGCAATGACTACTAAAAATGCCTGTTCAAATGTAATGGATGTTTTATTTTTCATTCAACGAAGTAAAAAGCGGTCCAGGACATGATACATAAAACGGTTGCGGTCTATGTTGATATACGATTTATTCCAGGTTTGGAAAATACGCCTTACGTTCAACTCCAAATTTATTAATTTTTCCACCGTGACTTAAATATGTATTGTTCCTACACATAACGAAAATTATTTGATGAATTATTATAAAGGCGACGACTATTTCGCCTACTCATCGTAGAACAAGAGAATATGAAATAAAAATAAAACTGAAAAAAATTAAACTTAACAAAACATGGATAAAATCGTGTATTAATAGGAATGTAGCTGCTTTTGAAAAGTTTTAAATTGAAGTATTAGTTGATTCGTTGAAAGAGTTTGATCAATCTCTAAATGACCATTTCGAGCAGCGCCCTCTGCAAAATATTTATATATATTATAATAAAATATTATATATATTATGCATATTTATTAAGAGAAATCTATAAAAAAAACAATTTTTAATAAGTATTTTGTATTTTTGCTGTTATCAACTTCCATATTATAAGTTGGGTTAAGTCAACTTTTTTGGTTCAAGGATTATACTGTTAAATTATGATGATTTAGAGAAAACTTTGTATGTTATTTATTAAAACGGTCAGATATACAAATACCAATGGATAGATACATTAAAAACTAAATGTGCTAAAAACTTTGGATGTCTGCCATCTGCATACATACTATTCGTAATAATAAATTGCTTCAGGCCTTTGATTTATTTATTTTGCTTCATATAGTGTGTCATTTTAAACCATTTCTGGTTTTATTAAATTAAGAAAAAACTTTTCAATTAAATTCGTTTACTACACATTTCACTTTACAAGTTCCACTAATAGGGAGGCTTTAGGAAGTTTTCTGTTTAATTTCTTAGTTAAGGCTTTTATGTGAAATACCTGCAATACAACATAGAAACTTTCATTTCCACAGGATTCATTGTTCAAACTTTCCTAAACATGAAATTTTAACATAAAACCTCTTATCATTAAAACTAGTTATTAACTAATAGCTGTATTTAATGTTTTGTAGATTATTATTGACTTTGATGGTTTACAAAGTACTTTTTTGTTAGACATTAATTTACAACCTTAATCACCCTAAATTCCCTTTGCTCTTTTTACTTGAATTTAACGCTAGAATAAATCTACAATTTTCGCCTGAAATCCTTAAACTCTAATGCTTGAAGATTTGCCAAACGAACATACCATCTATCGTTAGTACAAAAAGTTTAAACTTTGAATGAGATTCTTTCTCATGGTGACGATGATAAATATAAGGAACTTAGGACAACAAAATATTTTGAATGATGTCTGAGTATGCCATTTAAGAGCTTGCTAACGAACTATGATGGTTTCCATTACGAATTTGAATCCTATGAGAAATATATGTATACATTTGTCATATTTCATGCAATTCCATTTAGGTAATAATAGTCTATTATAAAAATATAGGAACATTAGTTATGGTGATCTTATGCTTCTTTAGTCTTGTCAACTCAAAGGAATAACAATCTTATTCCATAAATTATCTGTTGACTGTTCAATTACGGCGTCATTACCCTCATTGTTTGCTTTTAAAAACAAAATTTGTTCAAAGAGAATAGTTGGACATATAAATAAAATTAATGTGCAGAGACAACGAAGCAAATTTCAGCATCTTCGATAAAAGACTTTTTTATCTAATTGTCAGAATACTTCAACAACCTACGTAACAAGCAGCTGACAACTAGTGTTATGTATGTTTTCACGGAAAATAAATGAAAATAGTTGTCAATTATTTGCAAATGACATCTGTATGAATTAAAAATAAAAAAATAAATTATGCCGTGCAATAGAAAAGTCTTTAACATTCATCCATTTGGATTAATACTTCTTTGTTTGGGATGTGCAATTGTAGCTTTAATTCAAAATAAGGCTTTAATGAAAGGAGGTGAAGATCAAAAAATAAAAAAGATGATGAAGGTGAGCTATCAAGATTTTGATTTCTTAATACATATTTAACAGAAGTAAAATTGTAGGTAATAATGCTGCAAATAAAGATCCAGTTGAAAATGAAGGCGATTAAAACGAATTTCTTATAAAGAATACCTAATTAAGAAATCTTATCTTTTTATTGTGACTTTTATTTTATTAAACATTGTTTGAGTGTGAGTTCTGTTTCTTAGAAATGATTTAAAAAAAAATGAAAATTAAAAAAGTTGGTTGGATCTTTTGTGAAATAGATGTGATGAATAATTCCAAAAAATTACGTTAGGAATTTAAATGAGATTCCACGTTTAAAGTTTTAAATTTCTTCTAGAGTTCTATCGTTAAGACTAATGCTAAACCAGAGGATTGGGACAGACATGAATGGTACCCATAGGTTCCCAGTTAAAAATTATGGCGTTCAAGAATTTATTGGAGATTTGGAAAATGACGCTACAGATCGAGATGAAAGTTTAGCTAAAATTGAAATTGCAACATTAGCAGTGATTTTCGTGACAACAGTTTTAGGAAATGTTATGGTTCTTTTGGCATTATGGACCAGAAAAAGGTAAGATTATTGTTCTTCAGTTTTTTAATTAAAAATTTCCTTAAAATCAGTCTAGTCAAATCTGCAAAATTTCATTTTTGAACTCTGACTTGTAAATTATCCGCCCTAAAGTGGTGGAACATTCCGTTGTAAAAAATTTTCAGAAGAACTTCCGTTTAAAGAGCACACAAGAATTTCATTTATATTGGGACTTTAAAGGATTTAGAAATCATTTTTTCAATACAAATTTACGCATTTAATTACAAATTTTCCAGACACAATATAGTAACGTGGCCATATGAAGGGAGATTTAATTAAATCTGATTGGAACTAAAACAGAATTTTGATTCAAATGGATTAAATATTGTTTAACTAATTAGAAATTTGGTTATAACGTGTGTTTAGCAAAGTAAAGTTTAATTATGTTGAACGATATACAATCTAGCTAACTTTGCAGTTCAAATTAATTTTTTTCCGATTCAAACATCCTAAACTTACGCACTTTTTCCGTAATTTTTAATAATTTTACGAAAAAACGTCAAACCATATAGAAATTAAGCTGCGAATGAATTCTGTTACGGAAAAACTGGTTATTATTTTTGGGCACCCCTAAAAATATTGGATTTTTAAGGGTGAATCTTATAATAAACTAATATTACCTTTAGTATTATATCCCGAAACATAAAATTCGAAATAGCTAAATATTAAAGGTTGTTTTTGCCGTTTCAATGCCATTTAAAACTTGATATTTTACTATAATTTTTTAAATTTTAGTTTAACAGTCAATAAAATAGTACCTCTAATCTAAAAATTTGTGAAAAATGCTTAAGAAATTTAATAAGAATATTAAAAGTTTCACGAAGTAGTTGGGGATTATTAAATATCAGCAGTTGCTAGAGTTTTTATTAAAAATTTTGCTTAAAACTGTTGGATAATGTAACTTTTGAGTTAAATATTTGATTATGTAAAAAGCCATCCATTCAGTATTATTAAGAATTCAGTAAGTATTACAGTAAACAGTTAAGACTGATTTAAAAAGTAAATGAATATTATTGTTTTGAGGTTTTTGGTAGATAAGAGGAAACAGGAGGCTTATTATGTATTCCAAATAGCGCTGACCTCAACTATTAACGTTTGAAAATGTTCGACTCCAATAGGGGAGTTACAATTTATGATCTTTTACTTTAATAGTTTTCCAATTACTTTTATCGTTTGGATCTCAAAACAAAATATTTTATACTTTCAGTTAATTGCATGCAATGGAATACAAATAGCAAATTCCAAGAAGGTATTGTTAAAATATATTAATTGTTCGCGTCTAATGGGGCACATGTGTCCCATGATTTTAAAAAATTACTTAAACGTTGTAAACACCTAATAAACGTATTACTAAACGTCCCGCTCGAATTCTCGTATTTTCAGAGCATTATGACGCACCGGATGTTATAATTCATACAAGCGTATCTCTGCAAATCTAGCATAAAGATATCAATTATATACGGATGCATTGTGGTCTCGCACGTTTTTTTTTTAATTTCTGGTAAAAATCTGCTTTAGCGAGTGAATTATATATTCCATATGAACAGGTGATATTTCAGAATATAATTAGTAAAATGGATACAAGCTTTTAGGTCCATTACCCAAAAAAATACTGTCTACTTTCTCATGGGACATATATACTACTTTCTCATATACATATATATATACTACTTTCTCATATACATATATATATATATATATATATATATATATATATATATATATGAGAAAGTAGACAGTATTTTTTTTAGGTAATGGACGTAAAAGCTTGAATATATATATATACTATATATGAATGATAAATCGGAAGATGAATCTTATGAAGAAAGCGGATCCGAATACCAGCTTTCCAATAGCATCAAATCCGATGTAGAAGATAATGTAAAGGAAACTGAAGTTTCTATTGAAGAACCAGTTGTTCTTTGAATAATCTATACATATAAAAGCATTTGAGTGATGGGAATTCAATGCTAATTTTTAGCAAAAATATTGCTGAGCAATGAAAAAGTACTGACCTATATTACAATAGATCTAAATCCATCGTTCAAGGAAGTAGACGTTTTTCCAGAAGTATTTCCGAAAAGCTTGCTAATTTATGTTGCACAATGCACGAACTTGAGACATGAAGTTTACTCAAAGCAAACAAAAAAAAAAACAAATTAAAAATACTAATGCTGGAGAAATAGCTATAACTACAGGCTTATTGCTAATCATGAATTATAACAGATTGTCTAATGTGCACTGCTCTTCGTTCACACATAATTCTTTCAGAAATGAAGCACTAAAATCTGCTATTTCCAAAAACAGATTTCTGTTGCTTACTGTTGCAAATTGATTTGAAATTATGTTTCAACACATCTGAAAAGCCGGAGAACTTATACAAACTAAAACTTATATTGACGAAATTCTGTCATGGTTAAAGTATACTTTTCTGAAGTGCCTTTTCGACAGCCAGTTTCAATATATCTATGAAGCAATGACAGAATTCAAAAGATATTAATTAAAATATTAATTAATAATGTCGTTAATATACAATCACTACAATAAGAAAAACTAAATTAGGGAACCAAGAGGAAATAAAGTATTCTGAACTCGTAGCCTTCTATAACAATTATATAGTTGAGTTTAATTTATCATATCAAATGATAAATCTAGGTGTATAATAGAGATAGAAAATCACTGGAAATGGTGAAAGAAAGTGTTTTACTGTTGACTGTTGGAATCCATTGTAAATTCTTGGATTAAGTATAAAGAGCATCAGTACAAAAACATGTTTTTGCTGTAGTTTATCGTCTCTTTATCTGAAGCTTTGATAATTTACGAAAGAGAACTTACTTCAAAAAACGCACCAACAATGAAAAATGCGGAAAGTCTGTCCATCAAAGGACCAACAAGAAAAAGATATCATAATCGTTATAAAAAGAAAAAAGAAACAAGAACGCTCATTACTTGTTCTTCATATAATTTTGCTCTGTATCTACATTGTTTTCAGAGTTTCGACATCTACATTATATAATAATTATTATATAAATTTGTAATTATAATTTGAAGTTTGAATAAATTGTTTTATTCTAATTGTAGTTGTCCAAAATAATTGAAGCAGTTTCGTGCCTAATGAGTCTCATTTGTCCGACAACCCAAACTTGAAAACTGAGAACAGAAAGATTTTAAAATTTTGGAAATAAACAATATTAATGTTTATTAACATAAGAATTTACTTAAAAATTTTAAATCCTGACAAAAAAAAGAATTAGTCATAAACAGTTATTTTATGGTGTGAATCTGTGTCGCTGTTGATGATCGTTTTTCATTGTGGACACGACGCTTTTTAAATCATTATGTGTATATCACCATTCAGAATTAGCAAAGAGTAGAATTATTTTGTATTCAGGGTCCCGAATTTCAATTACAATTCCATTAGTGGCCCTAGTGTCATAAAATATACCGGGTAGGTCGTCAAAAATTTTTTATGTAAGTTTTCTTGGGTTTACAAAACAATTGGAAAAACGATCGGACTTTAATTTTTGATATTAGAAGGGCACATTTCTTTTGTATTTTTATC
>JABRWK010000006.1:1784421-1819976 GCA_013372445.1 Hypothenemus hampei
AGTGGCGAATACCAAATTTGATTAAAAATCTTAAGCCGTTTAGAAATTAAAAATTAATAACTCTGTCGTTTTTTCCAACTTTGCCACCCTGTATCTCGAAAACTAAGCGATTTAGGGCACATGTTTATAGGAACTTTTTTTCTTAAAATTACCTGAATAATCACCCTATGAAGTATTGGACACTTATTAAATTACACCCTGTATAACACTGACAGGTGAATACCAAATCAT
The DNA here is from genome assembly GCA_013372445.1 of Hypothenemus hampei. Lineage (NCBI taxonomy): Eukaryota > Metazoa > Arthropoda > Insecta > Coleoptera > Curculionidae > Hypothenemus > Hypothenemus hampei. The sequence goes on from JABRWK010000006.1 coordinate 1,784,653, forward strand.
TCTAATTTTTTTTAATCTATTAACTTTTGAAAAAACTATATGTTCTATATTTTCCAATAAGTATTCAATAATTACAGACGTAATCCTTAAATTTCATACTGTCCTTTTAAGTAAAGATATATTGTTTGTGTTTTTCTAAATGTAACGAATGAGTTCAAATAGCATCTGTTATAATTTCAGGTCAAAATACTTCCAGAATTATCAGCGCAAGAAAATTGTTGCGAATGGAAGATTTTGGTATCGTCACTACGAATTACAATCCAAACAATCTATTGTTCATTGAAAGCAAAAATATATCGATTCAAACGTTCTATGAGAAAAGTATGGACAACCTATTTTTTCTATTATCAAGGCACGCAATTTGTAGATATTAAAGAAATATAGTACAGTGAACTTCGATTATAACGAAGCCGTTTATAACGAACTCCGGTTATAACGAACTACTTATATTTCAAACACCAAATTTCTCTCCATAAGTTCAATTTATTTTTTAACGAATATAGCGAACTCCAAACATAACATATCAAATTTGGTACAATATTCAAGTTCGTTACAACAGGACTTCACTATATATCAAAATCCATGCTAAATACTGGATATATGGAGACATCTTAAACTATTTAATGGCTAGTTTTAAAGATAAACTCATAGTCGACGTCATTTCACAAAACGATTTCACCTTTGACTTGATTCAATACTTTTCAATAAACGATGTTTATTTAACGAAAAATCCCTTGTATTATTAAGTCGAAATTTGGACAAATTGTAATCATATTATGTGTGTGAATTACTTGCGACGCTGAAAAATTGAAAAATTAAACCCTTTTTTTAGTTAACATTTCAGTTAAATTTAATAAAATATTATAAGTTTTTTTTTACACTTTGAATATATCATAATTACTATTAATTATGCAATAACAGCCTATTGATCAAAATATAAATATTAAAGCTAAACGCATTAATCTAAAGGAATGTCAATAATATTTGGTAATGTTACATGGATAAAACCAATCACGACAATAAAACAGCCACTTGAAACGTATTCTTGTCCGGTAATAATAAACAGACACCGGCAGCCATAATTATATGCCACAATGAGTGCAAATATTTGTAATTCGCTTGAGTTTGAAGCAACCCGTATATAATCAGTCCAACAATTACCACAGTAATCCCTATGGGTACTTTAACATAGGCATACTTTTTATCTAAGAATCTACATCTGAATTTTCTATATTTCAAATACCAGCTTATTCCAATAATAAATATACCAATAGCTGAAGGCAATGCAAATATCCAGAGTGCATAACGATTAAGCGTAACACAAAATGCTATTATCATTGCTCCAGATATTTGTAAGAGGGATAATTGAAATTGAGGCAGGTCGGCTATAGCTAGCAGTGTTAGCCATATAGCCAGTAAGGCGGAATAAAAATCCGCGAATTGCAGCGCACTTAATCGAAAAATACAGAAGCTGAGAATGTTTTCTCCCGCATCGCAGGCATGGTAAAAGATGATGAAACAAAAATCGAACAATATGACATAGTTTCCACATAATACTCTCTTTTGTAAGCAATATAGGCTGCCGGAAGGAAAAATATGTTACTAAAAATTAATAGTAGGAATTCAATTAAGACCAGGTAATAGGGTGTGGCCAATGAACCATCTGAGCAATCGAAACCTAAAAAAACAATACAGTTAATACTGATATACAAATTTTTAAATAATTCTAATTTTAAACGGAAAAATACCATATTTCCAGAGCCTTACCTCTATAGTTATTGCTGCAAAGACAGGAAGAATAAGCCACTCCGTCAGAAATAAAAAGTCCACATCTTCCTTGCCTGCCACAATCACCATAGTAACATGGTCTCGAACTAATATCAAAAACAATACTGGAATTACAAGAACTGGAAATATTTCTTAAACACGGACCATCACAGTTACAAGATGCACATTGATCGGTACTCAACACCTTATCTCTACAGTCTTGGACGCAATTTTTGAAATTGTTTAATTCGCAATTAATAATGCATTGTTCATATTGGCTTCGACAAGATTCTAAACAATCACATGGTACACATGTACCACAAAATAGTTTAAATGATGCATACCAAATACCACTTTCAGGATAAGGGATTAGAACTGTGGAGTTTATCTCTGTAGAATTGAGTATTAAAGGAGAAACATATAAACCACTCTCTGAAGAGCAATATTTTGGCCATATTGGTACGGATATGCTGTTTTTCTGTATGCAACCAATCACAACGTGACTTTCTGGTTCTTTGACTAAATTAATGAAATGCCCTTTTCTTAAAACCCGAGGTTTGAATGCCAATATGTACTGTAAGGTGCCTCCTATATCGGAACCTTGTTCCAATTGAAATTTTAATACCGAAAACCCATCGATAGTAATATTTATAGGAATAAACATATTACTATCTACTTCTGGAGATAATTTAAAAGAAAACAGGTAGCTGTCGGTGGATGACTCTTTGACAAGTTCAAGTTGTTTGTAAGGTTGTACATCAACCAATGAAAACGTGTCAAAATATTTATGAACAGCTGACATATTATAAAGAGTGATGTTTCCATAAGTTTGAACAATCGATGGCTGTAATTCTAATTGGTTTGAAAAGTAATGCAACTGAAACTCCAAAGACACTATATCAAGAGTTTTATAGTCAAAAGCTAAATAATACCAATTATGAGATTCAGTGGGAAAGACAATTTGTTGTGATGTATTAAACGACCTTTTAAGTAGATAAATTGAGTCAGTGGGAGGTTTTCTCGCCTGCATTTTTACATCAATCTGTCCTGAAGAAATTTGTAACATTCTGAATATTCAAAATCACATGATCAATACTTTCTGGAATCAAAAACTTAAAATACTGAGTTTGATTTGTTTCTCCATTTAGTACTATGAACTGACTATCAGCTATAATTCTCACACTTTCCACCTGACGTACATATACCGTAACGTCGACATGTGACTGGCATGACTGTGTTAGTCCTAAAATTGTATTGAAAGAAAAATATAAAAACAGCAAAAACTTAAATACCTTGTTGGGAAATTCTTTGATTTCTAGGATCTTCGTAAGCCAAAAATGTTGCCCCATAATAGACTCCATGTTCAGGAGAAGAAATGTTTATATATGATGTTCTTTTATCGGTTTGAAAGTCTACATGATATATCGTAGGTCTTGAAACATTCTTAAATTCAGAAGGGAATGGAGAATGGTCAGGATTTATTGTAGGTGGGGCACCATATTTTAGAAAAAAACTCACGTCCCTTGTATTGCAACCTAAAATAACAAAATTCGAAAATCAATATGCAACCAATACATCAATTAACTTACCAAATATTGAAAGATCACGATCCCAAGCAATAAATTGAAACGAAACAAATAAAGTATCTTCAGGAATACGAAAATGCATAATAACTGAATCGGAAAATGTTGAATATTGTTGTAGATTAGGAGAATGAGATTTAGAAACCAATTGTAAATCTCCACTTTGATTTGAATCATTAAATAATCTAATAACAATCATTAACGAAAACAAGTGGATCTTCATTTTTTCAAGAGGTTTTATTTTGCAGTACCGCCCACTTACATTTTTAATAATTGAGTTCGGCTTCGTTGGCACGGCTGATAAGATAATTATCTCAATTTTCTCTTACCTAATCGATCTGTGTTTAACCGACTACAGACATAACCTCATTTTTTTGTTGTGGGAAATGTCAGAGCAGACATTTGACATTCATTCCAGAGTTATTTGAATTAAAGTCGAATCTTCTGTTTCAGACTTCAGTTACAAAACTGTTCATTTTCCAGACATTTTTTACATGAATTAAATTGAAAAATAAATTTTTATCGAAAATGGAAAAAATAATAAAAAAGGACATTTAAATCCAGTTAATACGGGGTGCTTGTTGCATCACAAACACCCTGTATTACCACTGGACCAGGAGATTACATGTAACCAAACACATATATGGATCTCAGAGCCGTAATGCCTATTTAAATAACGTCAACTTAATACCATATGGATCTGAGGTCCAGATATAAAATCGTTTTTTAGATGGAACATTACGAAACTAAATAAAACAAAAATCTAAATTTAGTAACAATATCACTTTTTATTTCTATGATCAAACAGATGATGGTATTTAATATAACTTTTTTGAGTTGCATTAGGCATTATATTAAAATGTAATTGACCCAACAAAACTGTATTAGTATCCTAAAGAGCAATTTCAACAATAATAAGAAAACCTCTTCGAACTACTATAACGCTATACATTATTTATTCTAAATATGTACAATTGTTTCACCATACGTGTACAATTTAATGAAGAATATTTATTTCCTTATTTCATTGTAAGTTAAATTTTCTAAATCTACGTAACAAGCTTTTTAATACTAATACTGAAACGATAATAAAATTGAGCATTAACAGAAAAATTGGGACAAAGTTTATTTGCAATTGGAATTTCTTTTATAATGCCAAATATACAAAGCACAATTTAAGAAAATATTGAGCAAAAGAATTTTTATACAATAAATACATACATATTATATTATGAGACAGTAATAACTTGATTGTAAACGATAAGTGATTGTTTATTCACTTTTAAAAGTTACCGAATTAACGTGTATTTAACCAAACAAAAATTATAATTCTTATAATTCAGACCACGCTTTGAAGCCTATTTAAAATCTGAAGCAATTTTTTACTTACATACATATGTTTTCTAATATCAGACTTTACCATAGTGATTGTCCTTAAGTCGGAAATTTGGTGCAAAAACGTAAGTTCTTTTGTGCAATTGCAACTGTCAAGGCAATTTTAAATAATTATTTAAACAAAATAGTGCTTTTATAACAGAAATTGAACTTTACCAGGTATTTTAAAAACATGTTTTAAACTTAATTATCACAAGATTAAATTATTTAAAGTCTAAATTAGGAAGTTAAGATCAGCTAGTACTAGGGTCGATATTATCATCCCTAACATCCTCATCAGTACTAACTTTAATCTCGTCCTCATGACTATATTCTTCACTTTCTCTGTGAACCAAAACTTGTACTACAGTGGACTCACTGTGCTGTCTATTTAAAACTGGTTTTGTACTGGCACCTTCGGGTGAAGCTTCCGTAACCAAAATGCTCACATCAGAACTGTGAGTACATTTTTCAGATTGCGTCCTCTGGCAACCACTTACAGATGTTACAGAGGTCGGTCGGACTTTCATTGAACCACCTCTTTTCCTATGGATTACATTGGTTCGTTTTGTTGCTTGCTCCTCAGCCATCGATGGATGTAATGTGGGAGCCCCTTAAAACATTCAATCTATTATTGAAACGAAAAAAGGTTGTATAAACTTCATGTTATTTATATTTAGCATCTATGCTATTAAGAAGCTAAATAAGCCTGTTGTAATTGATCTGAAAGCATCAAGGCTTTTGAAATATTTCCTAACTAAAGAGGCTAAGCGTTTTTTAATTGTAGACTAACAAACTCTGTAGGCTAAAGGCTTTGCTTGCTATAACTTACCCATAGCCTTCGCATTTTCAGTATCTGTGTTAAATTTATATATGTATTATACTCTCAACAATGCAATATTAATTAATATCTTTTATAAGAAAAATTAACAAATTAAAATGTTAATATTTCTTTAAATAGAATCAAGAATCGAATAAATCGAAAGATTATAAACTGATAAAAAAAGAAGTGTGGTTTGAATAAGTCTTTATAAAGGAATCGAATGTACCTGTTATTTTAACTTCTTTCCTTGAGATTAATGGAGATGTTGCAGCACTAGAAGTATCTGGTTTTTCCACTGCATCTTGGTGCTTTAAGAAAAAGTTGTACAAGCTTCTCCGACGGATCCCACCTTTTAAAACACTCATTCAAATTTTAATGTAAAAACCAAGTATAAAATACCTGTAGGGGTGGCATCCTTAGGAGGTGAACCAGTTTCGGGGGTAGCTTGACTAACTTTAATACTGACAACATCTGAGGAATCGCGCCTCATCCCCAGGTCCTCCGGAGGCACGTTGGCGGCACTCGAGAGCAACAATAAAGGTAAATTGAGCCAAGGCCCCCCCAGCTCACTGAGGTCGCTAGCGTCCGAGGCCCTAGAGGACTTGCGAGAGGAGGCGCGAGATCCTCGATGCACATGCAGAAAAGTGGACAAGCGACTGCGCAGTCCCCTGGCGATGAAGNTTAAAATCTGAAGCAATTTTTTACTTACATACATATGTTTTCTAATATCAGACTTTACCATAGTGATTGTCCTTAAGTCGGAAATTTGGTGCAAAAACGTAAGTTCTTTTGTGCAATTGCAACTGTCAAGGCAATTTTAAATAATTATTTAAACAAAATAGTGCTTTTATAACAGAAATTGAACTTTACCAGGTATTTTAAAAACATGTTTTAAACTTAATTATCACAAGATTAAATTATTTAAAGTCTAAATTAGGAAGTTAAGATCAGCTAGTACTAGGGTCGATATTATCATCCCTAACATCCTCATCAGTACTAACTTTAATCTCGTCCTCATGACTATATTCTTCACTTTCTCTGTGAACCAAAACTTGTACTACAGTGGACTCACTGTGCTGTCTATTTAAAACTGGTTTTGTACTGGCACCTTCGGGTGAAGCTTCCGTAACCAAAATGCTCACATCAGAACTGTGAGTACATTTTTCAGATTGCGTCCTCTGGCAACCACTTACAGATGTTACAGAGGTCGGTCGGACTTTCATTGAACCACCTCTTTTCCTATGGATTACATTGGTTCGTTTTGTTGCTTGCTCCTCAGCCATCGATGGATGTAATGTGGGAGCCCCTTAAAACATTCAATCTATTATTGAAACGAAAAAAAGGTTGTATAAACTTCATGTTATTTATATTTAGCATCTATGCTATTAAGAAGCTAAATAAGCCTGTTGTAATTGATCTGAAAGCATCAAGGCTTTTGAAATATTTCCTAACTAAAGAGGCTAAGCGTTTTTTAATTGTAGACTAACAAACTCTGTAGGCTAAAGGCTTTGCTTGCTATAACTTACCCATAGCCTTCGCATTTTCAGTATCTGTGTTAAATTTATATATGTATTATACTCTCAACAATGCAATATTAATTAATATCTTTTATAAGAAAAATTAACAAATTAAAATGTTAATATTTCTTTAAATAGAATCAAGAATCGAATAAATCGAAAGATTATAAACTGATAAAAAAAGAAGTGTGGTTTGAATAAGTCTTTATAAAGGAATCGAATGTACCTGTTATTTTAACTTCTTTCCTTGAGATTAATGGAGATGTTGCAGCACTAGAAGTATCTGGTTTTTCCACTGCATCTTGGTGCTTTAAGAAAAAGTTGTACAAGCTTCTCCGACGGATCCCACCTTTTAAAACACTCATTCAAATTTTAATGTAAAAACCAAGTATAAAATACCTGTAGGGGTGGCATCCTTAGGAGGTGAACCAGTTTCGGGGGTAGCTTGACTAACTTTAATACTGACAACATCTGAGGAATCGCGCCTCATCCCCAGGTCCTCCGGAGGCACGTTGGCGGCACTCGAGAGCAACAATAAAGGTAAATTGAGCCAAGGCCCCCCCAGCTCACTGAGGTCGCTAGCGTCCGAGGCCCTAGAGGACTTGCGAGAGGAGGCGCGAGATCCTCGATGCACATGCAGAAAAGTGGACAAGCGACTGCGCCAGTCCCCTGGCGATGAAGTTTGTGTTGTTTCATCCACTTCTTCTGCTTCTCTTTCTTTGTCTTTCTTTCGTCTTAAAACAAATTCATAAATTAATTATCTACAGAAAAATACTCAGAAAACTGTTATTTACTTCAAATAGTCTTTCCAGGTTTTTTGAATTAACCTAGCAGCTTTATCTTGACGTTTCCAAATCCTTGTAGAAGAAACAATCTCCAACTCTTTTCTTGTGGGAAACTGTTTTTTGAATTTAATATCCATTTGTTCTTGCAATTGTCTAAAATTATCTGTTTCTTCTACGTGTCCCAAAACATGTTTAACAAGAGCATGAAGAATATCCAGGCAATGGATTTTATTTCCTTTTGCTATAGGGAGATTAAAGCTTACTAGTGCTACTGTATTAGGCTTGGGAATGCCCAAGGGAGGATCTAATGAAGCGATAAAATCCGACAATTGCGTGAAGCGTATAAATTGAGTAGCGTGAGGATCATATTTGCTCCATCGAATATAGAACATTTCCAAATCATCTTCTACAATACCAATTTCTTCTTCTTGATGTGCTTGATTGAAATTCTCCAGAATAATAGCAATGTACATATTAATCACAATCATGTAGTTAATGATAATAAAACTCGTAAAGTAAATAATTGCAAGCAAAGGATAGCCGCAATTTCCATTAGTTTGGTTGTTATAATGAGGATCACAGTCTGGATATTCAATCATAAGAGATTCCAGTACGTCATTCCAGCCGGCCGAAGTTATCAGTCGAAAAAGCAAATGCATTGATCGACCAAAAGTTTCAAAATTCACCATATCATCGAGAGCTCCCTGTTGTCGGACATGCCCGAATAGAAACATTCCAATAATGGCGTAAATAAATGTTATCAGTGCTAATAGAGCACCAATATTAAACAGAGCAGGTAAAGATACTACTAAAGCGAAAAGTAGTTTTCGAATGCCTTTGGCAGCCTAAAAAAATTGAACCTATTAATAAACTGGTGAATGCATATTAAGTTTAAGTTGAACCTTAATCAAACGCAATATCCTGCCAATTCTGAATACCCGAACAACTCGAAGAAGAGTTGGAGATACGGGAAAGTCAATCATAATATCTTCCATAAGAATTCCTAGAATTGATGCCAGGACCAACAGGAAGTCGAATACATTCCAAGGAACCGTAAAGTAATGGAATCTTAATCCGATCATCTTTACAATAGCCTCTAGAATAATATAATGAATTGATTATTAAAAATTGAACAGTTTGAATATTTTATACCTAAACCAAAAACGGTAGTAAAAAATGCATTGCTAACTTCTAAAATGAAAAATATTGCATGTGGTTGTCCATAATGTTCGATTCCCATAGTGAGCATGTTTAGAAAAATGAGAACAAATATTGCAATTTCAAACCGTCTCGAATTCGACAGATCATAAAACATAGCTAAAAAAGCATTCATAGGTCGTTTGATCACTTTCTGAGGCTTCTTTCTGCCAAGTTTCTTCATGGCTGTATAGTAATGCTTTTGGCTTTCAGTTAGAAACATTTCCAGTACACCACCTTCATACTGAAATTAAAGATTCTTTTATTTTTGCAGTTAACGTAAATGCACTGACCAAACCTTCTTCTTTAGCATATTAAAATTATCAATAATAACTCCAATAAAAAGATTAAGAGTAAAGAATGATCCACAAACGATAAATATAACAAAGTAAATGTAGGCATATAAGTTAGCTTCTCGCTTAGGTTGAAGATTGACTCCTCTAGCATCTACTGCGTCAGCCATTACTTCCATCCACCCTTCAAAAGTTGCCTTGAAATGATAAAATTATGAAGAACAATTGAAATTATTTTTTGAAAAATGACTTACCACTTGAAATAAAGCCAAATAAGCTACTCCAACATGATCAAAGGATATTTTGGAATTTTCCCATGTATAATTTAATCTATCACAGTCCCATTTTGTATCTAATGTCTGTTTGATATATGTTTTTATGAATAAGTAATTACAAAAACATCTAATCATTTGTTTTACTTACTTCTAGTTCTACACGTTCCCCGAATTCATCTACACATTTGTAAAATTTTCCACTAAAAAACTGAACACCCATAATAGAAAAAATCAACCAGAACACTAGGCACACTAGTAAGACATTAAAAATACTGGGAATAGCGTACATAAGAGCATTTACCACTATTCGCATTCCCTGCCATCTACTTATTGCTCTTAAAGGCCTTAAGGCTCTTAATGTCCTTAATGAACGAAGCACCTTTAGATTTTCGTTTTCTTCTATTAAAAGACTAAATAACGAGACCTAAAAGAATATCAGTAAAAATTGTTATTAAATTAGATTTTAAGCCATTTACAAAAACAATTAAAAAATCCAACAGTGTCCAGAAACTGCTAAAATATTTGTTAAATCCTAGAGCAATCCATTTAAAGAACATTTCAATAACAAAGATTATGGAGAAAGCCAAGTTTGTCCAATAAAGCAGTCTTTTTAACCTAGGGTTCTCGTCCAAATGAATGTCTTCGAAGCACAAAGTGACACTTGAAGCGAATATTAATACCAAGATAAACCATTCAAAGGAAGACGTATCCACTATCGAGAGAACGAAAGTTCTAAACTTTGCCCACTTCAGCCCAATTGGAGATTCAGTGCATTTAACTAAACAAGGACACCTTAAGGAGAAATAACTTGATTAATAAAGTAACAAAATCTTAAAATTTCATATTTACCTGTCATACACTGTCATGGGAAAACAATTTGCAGGAACCTTCGGGGCTTTATGCTTTCCAAATCCAGGAAAATTTCCCATTCCATCAATAAACTGTCCTTTAGAATTCCGTTTTCCTCCGACAGTCAACTCATCCACGTAAGATACTAAAGTCTGCCAAGGCTGTATACTATCACTTTGGCCTCTAATAACTTTGTTCTCGGACTTAACTGGCCCTTTTTCTTCTTTTGATTCGGATTTACCTAATGAAAATTCTTTTTCGTCTAAGATTGTGTTTTCTGTATCTATAATAAAAATTGTACCGTGGATTATTTAATGTTAAATTACAATAAAGAACGTACCTCTACTGCTGTTGGTAGTTTCAATACCCGATGACATATTTCGAAGACTTTTGCAATATTTTGGAGGAGGAACATCGTCGCTTTTTGAAGTATTTAAAATTAAAGCGTACTGTGGTCGATTGAGTAACGGATCTTTTGGATTACTTTCCATTAAAGCTTCCTAAAATGCAAATTGTAAGGAAGTTAAAAATAATAAGCTATTTGAGAAAGATATTACTTTGTAATCCGGAACGTCAATACTGATTATTGAAATTGGTCGATTCATAGCTTCTTGATAACTTCGTTTATCCCTAGGAAATTGTTTATTTCTTTTCATTTCAGTAGCCTTTAAGGCTTCTTCTTCGGCATGCTTTTGCATTACCTCTCGTACAATTTGTTCTAAACGTGAATTGTTTTCATTTAGCTGTTGTTCTTGCAAACGCCGCTTCCTAACAAGATCTCTGATTCTTTGAAAACTTTGAGCCAACTTGGATACGTCTCCTACTTCCTGCATATCAAAACATTCCGTAGACTATTTAAAAAAATATTTTCCAACGTACCTCTTTTCGATGTTTCAATTCTTCGGAATTGAAACTGTTAAGTAACAAAGCCAAGAACAAGTTGAGCACCATAAAATTGCCCATTACCAAAGTAGGCAGGAATACTGCCAAACAAATTCCTGGACTTTCTTTGTGCTCTGCACGCATACAATCCCATAATGGTTCGATCCATTCACCACATAATATTCGAAAAATCATCATAAATGAATGGAAAAAATCACTGAAATTCCACCTTAAAAATTGCATTGTATTTGATGAAATTTTAAATCTGTTGATATACCTTGGAATTGGATCAGGACGGAATTTCTCATTTGTGTAATCTTTAGAAAACAATTGCATTCCAATGACGGCGAAAATGTAAATTACTATTACTAGAACGAAAGTTAAATTTCCTAAGGCGCCTATAGTGCTAATTATGATACTTAGAAGCACTTTCATTGTGATCCAAGATTGGGCAAGTTTAAGCACTCTAAGCTAAAAGTCAAATATTATAGATCAATTTAAGTAGCATTGTGTGAAATGTAAAAGCACTTACAAGCCGAAGTCCCCGAAGTACGGAAAGACCATCGACGAGCTCAAATATTAAATCCAAGAGACTGGCACTGACTATAATCAAGTCAAAAATATTCCAGCCACAATGGAAGAAATCTTTGCTTAGAGCCATGATTTTCATGCAACATTCAAAAGTAAATATCGATGTGAAAACCTGAAAATGGTGCAAGTCGATGCGAAAAAACTCACTGATGTTAAAAGCTTTTCAACCTTGTTCCCAATATCCAGGGCTCGAAGAACTGACTCACTCATTCCATGATGTTCCATTGCCAAAAACATCGTATTTAAAACAATACAAACGGTAATGGCAAGCTCGAATATAGGATCCTTGACGATTTGATACAATCCCTGTTGAAATTGCAACCACCCATCGTAATCCATACAGCATCTCTCACAGCAGGAGCAGTTTCGATCTGGAATTTCGCTGTCTGAAAATTTATTACGTTACCGCAAGGCTCTGCTCTGTCCTTCGTATTGTGTATAAAATTTTTACCAATAACGACAATATGCGATAAATAGTCGGGCTGAAGGGAGTACATTTCCGTTTTATTTTTATTAGATCCTACTCCGTTACATTTAATTACTTTTATTTCTTTTGGATTCACTGTTACAGTTACCGGAGTTACGTCTAATCGCTGAAAACGATTAAAACCTGTTTACTGATATTAAAAATTTTTATATTAAAGATTTACTCGTAAGGAAGAATGAGTATGCGAAGCTACGTCTTCAGATGTTGCATCGCCTTCTTCATGATCGTCCACTACTCCGGAATCATCTAAAGAAGATTGTTTTCCTTCACCGCTATTGCTGCTCGCCTGTCTGCTTTGCATACCACTTTTTTTTGGGCCTAAACATGTTAAATTAGTTGTAAATTAACAAAAATACAGTACTATAAACATTAAAAATTTTAAACATTTTCTGGACGGATTACGGACGGATTTACGGACGGATTTCTATAAAACAGTTGGGAAGTTGGAAAATCATTTGTTTTTCCAGTTTTTTTACATTCCTGCAATTAGAAATATAATAAAACTTCAACATTTTTCTACTATTTATATCTATATGAACATTTTCAATTAAAAGCCCATGTAATGTACTTACCTAATTAACGTTTTTTTAAACATTATAAATGGAAAACATTTGATTAAGTAACACTAAACTATTGTATCATGTAGTTGACAGCTAACTAATTGTCCTGTATATTCAAGATGGATGATATGTGTAACTTATCTCATACATAATTCAACATACTATGATACATCATAAATCCTAATTATAATGTTAAACGTTTAACTCATGTATTTACCTATCTTATTGAGATTTGGATGCAACGTATCTGAATATTTCGGGTCAGAAAGCTGAACATGTTTTTGTACTGGATATGGAATAGTCAATTGTTGTGGCCTGGGAGAATCGCTATTCTGACTATGTTTTGGACTTGGACTACGACTGGGAGTAACAGATCTAAAAAGTGAAATTTAAGTTTTACATACAATTGTTCTGTAGAAATGAATACATGTTTTTGATCTTACCTGACATTTTTCTTAGGAGCTGATTTTGGAGTCGATTCTTTACTCTCAATTTTATTTCCACTATTTTCCAAAGCACTCCCGGAATCACACTTCGGATTCGTAGAATTTCGATTTCCGTTTTCTTCTTCTCGTTCTTTTTCTTGTATACGATGATAACAATACGCCTTTTCTTGCATCGATTTTTTTAATTTTCTGTCGCGACAGTCGTTTAACATTTAAATTTGTTGGATCAAAACTGAAAGTGGAATCCTCACGATGGTCCACCAGTTCTTTTTTACGCTCCTAAAATTCCAAATTTTATATCATTAATCTTTTCAGATTCAAATTAAAAATTTCACCTCTTGTGTTATTTCGGCTTCTTCTTCGTAACTTAAAGCTACCACAGCCAACATTAGATTGATTAGATAAAACGAACCAAAAAATACGACTACAGTAAAAAATGATACGCTTATTGGACCACATGCTGCTAGTACCTAAAATTTCAATGAATTCTGTGTGAGAATACTGGGTTCGAATACTTTAAGTACCATGTTATAAACGTTTTCCCAATAGTCGAGGGTGATTAATTGGAATGTTGTCAACATGGACCAAAGGAAGTTATCGAAACTTGTGTAGCCATGATTAGGATTTTCTCCTACGCTTAAACATGTGTGCGTTAAAGGGCAATGCCTCGAACCAGTCACATTTCCACACAGAAGAGGATCCTTAGTGGTGTTATGTCGCAACCAGTTAATAGGATCACGTGTCCAACTAAGAATAATTAAAATTTTCAGTTAGGTCCAGTTCCGAAGGATACCTCGCCGTTAAAGCCATTGGCTATAAACTTTTGCAATAAAGCAGACATACGATTTCAGAGTTTCAAAATTGAAACTCTGTTTTGTGTAAGTTTATATGCAGCTTCCTAAATTATTGCAAATGTTTACAAGTTGTTTAGCGAGTTAATGATGCACAACACATGTGGGTTTGTTATGATTTATCGACTTTTTAATTCATAATATAATTTATACCGATTTTTGAAAATTATTGTCATTCATATCTCATAACTACAATAGTTTTTGCTGCAACGGAATTTCAAAGTTTCAAAAACATCGATACGATTCGCGCAATACTGCAAAACTTATTAGAACTAGACTAGAACCGTTAATTGAACTTCCAGAACATAAAATGTAGCTCCCAATTGGTCCTGCTACGTTGCTGTTACTGCAACGACACGGCAATTTCGCCAGGTCCGCAGTAAATCCACAAGGATTTTAATTGATTTCTATTTGTTCGTAATTTAAACAGTAAACTTACTTATACCAAGTTTCGTAAGAGGCATTTTTGTCATCCATATTCAAGACACATTTATTTCGAAGCTCTCCTTTATACACCTGAAGAGCGAATAAGGCGAACACCATCAGACAAAAAATGGTCAGAGTCATTACCTCTGCCAATTGTTTGAAAGAGTGCAATAGGGCGTTGATAATGGTCTTAAGGCCTAAATATGGAAAACAAATTACAAATTATTAGAAAAGGCTTAAATAAGAATTACCTGGTAGTATCGATATTGTTTTCAAGGCACGTAACACCCTAAAGGTCCTGAGACCTGCCAGATTAGCACCCTGCATACTTATGGTAACATAACCGCTTGTGATCACTACGAAGTCCAGCCAGTTCCAAGGATTTCTTAAGTACGTGTATTTATTCAAAATAAACCCCTTCGCTATTGTTTTTATTATCATTTCAAGGGTATATATCCCTAAAAACATATACCTGGAAACGAAAAGGATTAATTGAAGTGGATTTTTGATTTTATTCATAAAAAAAATAAAGTTGTGAATGTATTTTTTATCTATTTATATTTTAGGTGTACCAGTTAATAATGCCGGATTTTTTAATCAACGAAAACGAGAACATTTCAAGGGATAAAGCAAAAATTCTTTATTCAAAATAATATCCGTCACTACCTACACACTTCCCCGATTGTTCAGGTAATTTCTGAATACCGTCCCAATAGAATTTTTTTTGTTTTCAAGCAAAACACTCAGGGACTCAATTTTTCATTTTTTCATACGTTCTCAGAAAGCTTGCGATCGGAACAAGTATCTAGCAATCTGAAGAGGCAAGATCTGGTCAATACAGCGGATTAATTAATACTTTCCAGGCAAAAGTCTTTAATATATCTTTAATTAGTTTTGAAGTGTAATAGGGCGTTATCCTGAAGCAAAATTACATGCCATGCCTTCTGACCCATTTGGGACGTTCTACCATTAGTGCATTTTTCAAATTATTTGTTGTTGGTAGCGATTAGCATTGATGGTTTCACTTGATTTTTTATAATACACCAGACACTTTTGATCCCACTAAACGCAAAGCATTGTTTTTTTTTAATTATTTGACCTTGACGTTCATGTATTAGCTGGCCTGGATCAACACAAGATTTTCTGCATTTAGGATTCTTAAAATAAATCCACTCTTTGTTGCCAGTAACAGTCCGATGCACAAAAGGCTTTCTCCATGTCGTTCTAACAATATTTCACTAATGACTTTTCAGTTTTTCATTTGTCTCTCGTTCAACTGAAGTGGTACCCATTTTCTTTCCTTTAAAATTTTTCCCATTGCTTGTAAGCAATCGGACATTGTTTGCTGGGAAACGTTTAACTTTTCTGCAAGTTGTATTTGACTCTGACAGGCACCTTCATCCAATAATGATTCCAATTGTTGGTCTTCAGACTTTTTTGGTTGACTTGGACGTTCTCTATCTTTCACATCGAAATCGTTATTTTTAAAACGTTTAAATCAACGCTGAAAAGGATTTTAGGATAGAGCTTGTTGTGTTTGCGTTCAAACAACAGATTTTTTCAAAATGAAGTAATGAATTAAAACTTCCTGCAAATGATTATTTTTTCACAGAAAATTTAACATTATTCGACATGTTATACATATTATCTATATACGATGTCTTTAGGATATTTGACGAACAAAGCCTTGAATCTCTATATTAGTAAAACAAATGAGTATACAAATCAAATGTCAATCAATGTCAATATTTACGTGACTCTATCTATTGGAAAAAATCCGCATTATTAACCAATGAACCTTACATGTATTTACTCGTATGTAGAGACACATATAGATGCTATCTGTGGTAAAAAAGTTGTTTATTTACATTGATAGTTGTTTATTAATTTTTAAAACCCGTTGGACAGTACATGACTAACTTTGAGATTTATTTGTATTGAATGACTTTAACTATGTAGTGTTTGTATTTTTAAATCATTGTATGTTTTATTTTCATTAATTATTACATCTACATTTATAATTCAAAATCAGATAATAATTTGTAAGTAATACCTACTTGATTATTAGTTTGATAAAATAAATAATGCCGTATTCTAACTTTTTACTTTAAATTAATGCAATTAAACCATTTTATTCAAATAATTTAACTAAAGTTGGATTGTTTATATGTAACTTCTCGAATTGTTATGGCTGAATCTACCTTAACTAATGGTTTAATTCATCGACATCGAATGCCGAGGAGCGTACCACTCTTCATAGTCAATCGATCTTTGTACTTTATTCATTTACATTATTTTGGCTAAATGCTCTTTGTTGATGGTGGTTAAATTTAAATTGATATATCGAGTGTCCAGAAACTCTTCAGCGATACTGAAAGGAGTGGTTGTACATGAAAATATATTTAAAAAAGTTCATAGGTATTTACTAAAGTCCGAAAATGTTTCTTAAAGGAAATATAGCCCTTTAAAAATAGCGGCCAAAAAGCAGTTTTTATTTAATATTACTGGAAGTATTTTAGGTGGAGTTTTCAATTTTGGTACGATATTTACTGTTATTAGTTCGTATTATTAACAATTATAAGCCATGTAATATCGTGTTTAGGGGCGTGCTTAGGGGAGGAACATTTTTAGTTTTTAGTTCTTTTCCTCGCTATTTTCTGATATTTTTCATTTATAAAAAGATACTCTTGTTTCAACGCTCTCAAAGGTATCGTTTTGAAAGAAATCGTGTCGAAAGTATTGCTGTGGGGTTATGAAAAATAATTTGAGCCCCTTTCCCAAGTACGCCTCTGAACACGATATCACATAGCTGGTAATTGTTGATAGTACGAATTCATAATAGCAAATACCATACAAAATTGGAAATTTTACCTGAAATAGTTCCAATTCTATTAAATAAAATTTACTTTTTGGGCGATATTTTTAATGGATTATATTTCCTTTAGGAAACATTTCCGGACCCTAGTTTATATGAACTTTTTAAATATTTTTTCATATACAACCGACCAACCGGCTTTTTCCACGACAGGAGAGTTTCTACACATCTAGTTTATCTGAACATTATTTTTCTAACCACCTCAAACATAAAAACATTTTTAGAATAAGCCCAAAAAATAACGCTGGCTTTTATGTTCTTTTTGGCACCGCTGATTAGGCTTTTTCACCTTCCATTTTACAATTATCATTTATGATTAATTTGTTATGGAATTTCAAAATATGTCATGTTGGAACATAAACTATATAAAAAGAAAATACACTTCTTTTGAAATTTCTTTTTAAAATTAACTATTTTTAAATTACACACAACAAAATAAGTTTTGCACCATCCTCTAATTTGATTAAATATTGTTTTCAAAATTTTTAATGAAAAAATTACATTTTTAAAATAATGAACATTTGAGTAAATTTTGTTTTAAACGAACTTTCAAGTATTTTGTTGCTTCAATAACAAGGAACTCCCCCTTTAACTAGATGACAGACTCGTTCTCTACAATATGTTCTATCTATGAGATTATCAAGATTTTGTGTCCTCTTCCTGAACTGCTGCTTAATATAGTTCTTCCAATGTTGGGGAAGGTTTTTCTCAACACCACACGACCAATTTTAGTTGATCCCATGCGTGTTTAATTCATGCCAGGTGACGTTGGAAGCCACTCCACTGTTAATTTGATGCTCTTCTGAGTGACAATACGAGCACAATTTGGTGTGGTGTTAGCGCCTCGAAAAATAAAATTTTCGACAATTTACTAGGGAAGTGATCCTACATGGGAAATGAGAATATCATTTATGTACTCGGCAGCTGTAAACGTGCTATTAATTGAAACGAGTGGTGTTTGAAAACCATATCTTTTTTAGATCAAGATTTTAGATCAAAACTTAATGGATTCTCTGTTATAGCAAAGTGAAACCGTTGCTGATCATCAGGTTCTCTCCAAACACATCTTTTATTGTTATCTGAGAAACATTTTCTTACTTAGTCTGCAAAAAAACGGTTTTTTATTGATCCAAATTCCAGTTTTCGAAATTTCTGGCCCATTGGTATCGTTCATCTCGTTGGTGTGGGGTACGTCAAAGAGCACAAGAACGTTGAGACGTGGGTTATCTTGAGGAAGTCTATTTTTTAATATTACAGAGGTACCTGTTGATATTTTAGAAGTACCTGTTGCCCGTAAAAGATGCCGAAATTTAGTGGAATTTGATTCTTTATTACGATGTGTTAAAATTCTTATTACTTAAAATTCTCTTCTCTATTTCTGCAAATAGTGGTTTATGAAAGGTTGTTGAATAAGAGCGTCCAATACGAGGCCTGTCTTCCATGTTTCCAATAGCCAGTAAATGATTCCATGTCCTAACGATTTCACTATGATTTCAACCAACTTGCTTAGCTACTACTCTTATTGAAAACCTCTATGTTCGTATTGCTATTATCCTTTCGTAAAGCTATTATCCTCATACGAGTTATGGCGGAAAGTGGTTGTCTATTCATATTCAGAGAAGAATAGCTGTAAACCCTTTTGTATTGTCACACCAATATGTACACTACCAAAGTAGAGAAATACAACTAATGACCTTACCCTTGCATTTTATTCCTTTTTTGTTTTATAAGAATAAACAACTTAAGATAATGAAAAAAATAATAAATACAGTTTTCATTTTTATGAACGAATAAAAATTTAAATGATTTCACGATTTCATCAAAATTTCAAATGGTGCAAAACTTATTTTATTATATTTATATTCTTCAAGTAGAAACTGTCATTAATTGGAACATATGTACATTTTAACAGGTTTGAAGAAACTTCCAGCATTGCGTCGGCCTATTAGATTTGCATTACAACTTAATATAACTGCATTAAACGGTTACCAAGAAAAAATTAACCAGAAATATATTTAAAAAAATGTCTACTTTACTCTCACATTCTTCCACCATAAACTCTATTCTGCATTATATCTCTGATGGATCTATAAAAAGTTATTTTGCGACTGAACATTATGAAGTAGCCCCTATGGTAACGAAATTAGATGAGATTACAGTACATCTGGGGAAAATTTGGATATTACTTAATCAAGTAAGAGAAATTATTAAACTCGACACATTCCAACTAAATAAAGGTCGCACAGGACATTTCGAAGTGGAAAGAATTTTAGCAATTTCAGGTAAGTTAAGACCAATCACCTAATTTCTTCAATAAAAAATAATAAATGTTAATTAATTTTTAGATCGTAGGCAACGAAATCTTTTAAAATCATTAGAATATTACGTATTTAATGATAATCCGCCCCCAGCCGTAACTTCCGCGAGTATTATCATTGAAAGGATGGATTGGATATTTGAAAATGGTCCAGCTGAATTGCAAAAGAAAAAATATTTTTCTCTTTTGTTTTCCGGAACCACTGTCTATTGTTCCTATTTGACGGAACTCAATACTCAGTTCTCATCAATGAGTATGTGGGGTCCTTATAAATTTGTCAATCTACCTGTAGATTTTGAATTATGTATTGAGTTTCATTATATCGATCTTAGACCATATGTAAGTGCAAATGCTATGCATAATGTGACTGTGCCTATGAAGAAACTAGGACTTATTTTTAAAATGACGAGAGAATCTTTAAACAATCAAGAAGTGAGTGTTTTAAATGAAGGCGAGGATACAATGCCTAGGCACATTCAACTTATAATAAGGTATTCTGAGTTTGGTGATGAACCTAAAAACTTCGCGTTCTCCTTTAAATCTGCTTGAGCAATTATAGAGTAGATACTGTGCAATTTATATGATATTGACAAATTTAACATTTCTATTATATAGTAGAAGTATTTAAATAAAATTTACTCACTCTGCTTCTTCAATAGTTTCTGTCATGGCGAGGAAGACACAATTGAGCAAAATGGTGGCCATAACCATGTAATCGAAGTATTGATTTGTGCTTAGATATATACAAATTTTTCGAATTAAATTGAACGGGCTGAATATAAAAATCGAATTCGTGGCTGTGAATCGATGAATGTAGTTTTTCCGGAATCGCTTTGACACTACACAAAACGTCTGAAAAGAAATTTTTTTGTTAGATATAAAATTAATCTCGAAATGGAGTATGACGAAATGTGTTCTATTTTACTGACTTTAATATATAAGTGTATATGTTGTATAAATTTTGTTGTTTTTATACACAAGAAGAGGTGCGTGAACATTAATTAACTCCACTATGGTTAAAACAAACATGAAATAACAATTTAAGAGTTATTTTTACTTTAACGGGGGTTTTAATTCCGTTGTATTTTGTACTGTTTTATAATAATAAGGAATTTTCATGTTGTGTAAGAACAGAGAACGAAAATGAATTGATTTGATTGATTGATGAATTATAGCTATGTATTATATATAACTATATGTAAACATAACTATGAAAACTTATTGTAATAAAAATATATTTGTTTGTATTTGAGGTATTTTATTGAAAAATACAAGTATAATTCTTAATAAATTGAATTTATTTTTTTTAATTAAACTGCATCAGGTAATCAAATTAATATGAATAGAATTGACAATAATTATAATTTCAAATATCAAACAGATATTACCAACATATGTATGTACATACAGAAAAGTAAGCACTTGGGCGGAAACGTTGCTCACAAAATGTCCTTTTTAGGGCGTTGTCTGAGACTATTTCAGAAAACGCTTGGAAGAAGCTGATGATCATCCAAACGTTAGCATCTCACAAACCAATAATTGACGTAGGAGGAATTCAGAAATAATTATTAAATGTACTTAAAGAATTTTACGGATAAAAATGTACGTTTTCAACAAACACGTAATAATTTTAAACTTTTTAACAGTTTCATCAAATTCTTGAATCGTTTTCTAGATTAGATCATCTTTTAGTACAATATATGTATGGGTATAAGATAGTACGATAATTTATTTCATTTTATAATTGAAACAATTAATATTTAAGTGAAGTGTTCTAAAAGCTTTTTATCTTCAGCATTTATAGTTAAACTCATTAAAATATAATATAATAAAATTAAACTCTGTTTCCAGGCTAAACAAACCAGAAACTGAAATTTCACACTCAGCTATACTGGATGCGTTAAAAGGACAAACAGAACAAAACTGGAAATAAACGATTTAGACGACCGAAAGATGGAAACAAGCAAACCGCTCTCAAAATAGCTTCATTGCTCATTTTGTTAGAATAAATACTTAATTAAAAAATCTATAGTGTTCTGAACAAATATATGCAAACTATTCTAAAGATATTAGTTATTCTAATGCTATTATAAAGTTGATTTAAACTGAAATGAACATATGTAATTTAAGAAAAGAGAAAGTTAGTAACAAGGTGAAATAATGTATCACTAAGTTTCCTAGTGGCTAACTTTAAAGCATTTTAAAATTAGTTGCAGAAACTTTGTTCCGACTTAAACCGAAAAGCTTTCCAAATATTTTCCGCTCTCATAAAACTCAAAGAAACTTTTATAAAAGAAACTTTTGAAATCCATTCAATCCATGACTGGTTTAATTGTTTACTTTCAGTTAAATGGCTGTTATTCTCACTGGAAACTAGGACACATCATATAAATCCTGATTATACCAGGGAGTTAATCTCACATAAACTGTAACAATTTTCAGTGAGTAGTTTGAAATCCTAATAATTATTTCTCGAATAATTTTCATTTACAATTCCTCCTGTCATTTAAGACGTTTATTAAATTACACAATATTTTCTTTTCGTGTGTTATTGTTATAATTAACCCAGTTGCTTGTTTATATCAGAGCTTTTTGAACCTTTTCTATTTAATGATGGAAAAGTTGTCTGAAAAGAAATAAAAGAATTTAAACCTACGCCGACCTACACAAACACAATAAAAATATTGGAATCATGCGATAAGAATAGAATCGCAATACAGCAGTTAGCGAAGTTGAAAATCTTGTCAAAAATAAATTCAAAATAGAAACATGCACTTCATTTAACCAGTTCTGCTGGATATTTTACCACTGTGTGGTATTGTTTATGTGTTAACTTGTGATGAATTATTGTTTGTGCAATTTTGATGACTCGCTATCAGAGAATATACAGAGAACATGAAATATATGCACCAAGTAAATTTGGCTCGGCCATTAATTTTTTTTAATTAAAATTCATTGTTTCTACCAATGAAAAAATAAAACTAAACCACTTCCTTCTAATATATAACTTTTTAAATCTCTTTTCCTTGCTTTATCTGAAAGTACCTAAATCTAGGTTTATCTAGTTGTGTCAAGTTGTAAGACTATCAATAAACCATTTAACATTTCAAGATTTAAATAAATATTTAATTCAAGACATAAAATATTTAAACGTTCATTTACTCTTCTTAAATTCTAAGAATCATAAGGTAAAATTATTAAGTTTTCTTCTTTAAAGAAATATACATATAATCGTTAGAAAAAAAATACATGTATGTAGGAAAGTCCTTAATTTATTTTTTTTTTTGAATTTCTTGTCAGGATTTATAGAAACAACTAAAATACTCACATTTTTACATATACCTATATGTATACATTGCATGTACATACGTATGTAACAGTTTCACTTCAAACACGAAAACAATAAAAAATAACATCGTTTACAAACTAAACATCTATGTTCACGTCATGTAGACCATTTATCACTTGGGTCAGCCATAGCGACGATCTCCGTTGACCAGGCCTTACCCACCAATCATATCTGAAAGTTATTTATGACATGCTCTAACGAAACTTATTAAAAATCATGCACGTTTCAGCAAATACCCATTTTATTTATCAAGAAACTTTTCTGAATGGGTATTTATTGAATATTATTACAATTTCGAAACTTTATCAACAACATTCCCAATGCAATAAGAATTAGAAAAAAAGAAGAAATCTACAAGGAAAGTGGTTTTTTTATTGTAGTTTTAAAATCAGTTTTCTAAAAGGTTTCTAACAGTGAAACGTTATTTTTTAACAGACTCAATAACATTTCGCTATTAAGAATTAAAAGTAGGGTAATCACTTTGGCGGAAATAAAAAGCGCTTTGTGATCACAGAGAAAAGTAAAAATTGAAGATAAGCTCGACTTCTTGCAGCATTCTAGAGCTAAATTAACTCACCACACCCTTATGAAACTTACTGGAACCTATGTAGTAAAAACATTTTAATTAGAATCACATNTATAAACTACTAAAAGCTAATATTGATTAACTTCTAAAATCAACTTTGCATAATATCTTGGTCAAACGCTTAATTAACTGACATATTCATTAAAAGATCATTAATTTTCGCCAAAGGACAAACCCAGCCTAACAATATGTAACGTATGCATAGAGTCGATAAAGTTATTCAATTTTCTTGTCTTGACACCAAAAATAATATATTTTTATTTAATAAATACATATTTTATACCAAAATTCTATTTATTTAAAAATAATATTTTTCCGAGAGAATAGTCAGGAGTACACTTTGTTTTGTCTACTATCTACGACTCAATAGTTACAAAGAGTACGGGTCTAGTATACTAAAACAACTTGCAATAGGACAACTAGGAAAGGAAAACAGCGTTAGTCCATCTCAAACTCCTATTGGAATAACCTTTTACCTATATCTCACAACGTTTTTACATAAATGATTGTTTACTGAATCTGAATATAAATATATTTACAAAACAATATATGTATAATGTCAAATGAACAAAATTAGAAACATATCTCATAAACAAATATATTATGTATGTATTTAGACAATTAATCAATAAAATTTGCTAGGTCAAGCATCGAAGAACAACAATTGAATAGAATTGGGTATCCACTCACTGTCATTCTATATTTGTAGTAATACATAAGTATACAATTCCTAAACCGAAACTAGTCAAGAGCGAAATTACCAGACCTCACTACGTCCATCGATCGTTCAGTTTGGTTAGCAAAACATAGTTTGTGGTTAGGTTGGTTACGCTTTGATCTCATAATTAATTTACCCATTTCGTTCTTGGTTTTGCTCGCGTTGCAGCTGATAAAAATAGATTTCACGACTCTAGTATCGTCCTTTTTTTTCAGAGAAGTAAATCCAAAGGGAAATTAACAGCAACCAAAACAATAGAAACATTCGAGGACTAGTTTCAGAAAAGAACAAATTAAAATTTATCAAGGAGAAATTATTGTCTCTGCCACGATAACATGGGACCACCTGTCAGAGTCTCACGCTCGATCTTATTAGATAACAATAACGTGCAGGAAAAAGGTGCAAATTCTATTCTACGCCGGATAAGTTATCGGATCCTATACAAGTTTGATGGTCATTTTATTTCCTTTTTTTTTTTCGATATTCCGAGTTGAAAATTGTTTTTGTATTGATATTCGCTTATATTTCAATTACGAGAACGTCATAAAATTCTTTATCCAAAGGAAAATCTTAGTGGAAGACATATAGGTTCACATTTTACAGTTATCAGATAGCAGGATTTTCCGACAGAATTGGAAATTGGTTACACTTTATCGCGGTAAATAATTTCCCTCGAGGTAGATTCGTGCCGGTTACTTTCGGCTAAGAAAACGAATCAGGATTAATTTGAATTTTTCAATAGGCACGAATGTAACAATCTCTGTTTGGATAGTATTACATTCATGGCTAAAAACACAAGAGACACATTGTGCTCAAAGCTATTTATTGATTTCACAATGGACAAGGCGGTTAAAAGAGCGGATAAACTAAACTGAACTAAACTGCCACGGTCTTTCTTGTTGTCAATATTATGTCTAGACTCTAGAGAAATAAAGCTGGTCTGAAACTAAACAGAAAATAGGAGGGCTGTAATGAAATGCGTATTTTAATATAAAAAAAAATATTCCTACAAACGTCATTTTATAATAAATACATATAAATTATTTATAAAGTTTGCCCTTAATCACAATTGTTGGATTATAAATGGAACAATTAATTTTAATATGCATACATACTGTACAACTGCCCTTTTTATTTTAATATTGCCTCATTTTTTTAATTAATTCACTATCGATTCTCAGTTATCTTCCATTTTTAATAACTACAGTTTAATCGTTATTTCTTAATTAGCTGAAATTATTCAGTTTTTAAACTTAAACATTTTTAGATATTATTATATTTTATTACGTTAATTGATTTATTTCATATAAGAGTGATCGAATAGTCTCGTTTTCGATTGAAAAAAGTTAGACAACAAGTTTTTAATAAAATAAAAACGCATATTTTAACTTTTCTTTTTCATTTGTAACTAACAATAAGGCAAATCAAAAGAATAAGTAAAGAGGTTGAAATATCACTGGGGCAGGAGAAACAGATCAAATTAATTATTTATAATGACAACGGGAGGATGTATTTTGATATTACTGTTCTATCACCATTCTGGAAAATAGATTTTAAAACTTTGTTTTAACCGTATCCGAGAGGCATAAGGAAAAAGTTAAAACTATCAAGATTGCGCCCATAATAAGTACTGTCGTTTATAGACAAATTATGTTATTGACTCGAAATTTGTACGGTGTCATATTTTTGGAAGAGCTACCATCAAATATTGGCTCAAAAATTGTCGACATTGTCCGGTCAATATGACTTTGGAGAATGAGAATAAGAAAATTCATGATTAATTGAAATGAATTATCAGAGATGAATTAGCTCACAATCAAAACATTTACTTATAATAGATAAAAAATAGCATTGCATTCCTCTTTAACCACCACAGAAAAGCTGGTCGGGCTACCCTGCTGCTTCATTGTGCCTTTCTCAAAAATTTAAATCACTTCGAAACAAAGGCCTCTAAATCGTGTAAAAACTTTGGAATATTGTCAGATCAAGTATAATATATTGAGCTCTAAGAATAGTATTTTTAAAAAAATAAATAAATCTGAGGTTAGGGTTAGTTGGCAAAGCTAGATATATTTATTTATTTTTCTAGTTTTTCAGTAGAAGCACTTACAGTTAATTTTATTTCAATGACTACCCATAAATCATACGTACCAATTCTAGGAACAATAATTTACCACATGCACTATAAATATAAATTCGAAATGTGAAAACATATCTATACAAATATACAGGGTGTTTGGTAGATGGTTTGACAAAATTTTTTGGGTGATAGGGGAAGTGATTTGGGATCGATTTAACCTAATAATAAATTAAATTTTGTTTTAAATTATTTTTTCAATTAAATTTACATTAATTTTTATGGCTTATTTAGAAGGACTATATGCTCATGTTATTGAATAAATTAAATTTAAGCCGATAGCAATATTAAAAATAAAGGTATACGAGTTTAAAGAGTAAATTTAAGGAAATTTGTGAAAAATCACAAAAAAATCATATTTCGAAAATCGCGAGTCTATGTATTTAAATACATAGATTAAATAGGTAAATTAGATTAAATCGATTCTAAACAACTTCCCTTGTCACCAAAAAAATTTAGCCAAACCATAAGTATAAGAAAAAAAATTGAATAAATAAATAAAAATAAATAAACTAAAAAGAAATTTCGACATATTTGGTTTTGTCATTTAACCACAAAAATGTCCATCCCTATAACGGACACCCATCATACAATTTTTATAAGAGCTCTTCCAAAAATGTGTTTTTGAGCTGTGCAACTAAACATTTACTTCAGCAAAAATTGATAGAGATAAGGCCATAAGCAATAAAACGACGTTTTAAGAAACGGAATTTGATGAGTATAAGTCCATTCGTTTGAAGAGTGGAAAGATGGAATCTCAGAGTTTCCGACAGTAGAAAAAAGAATTAAAATAGTTTAAATGAAAAGTGAAAATTCAAAATCGTCCAAGTGCAAAAATTACAATTTTTTTAATTCCTTAATGTTGTTCTAAGTAGCAAAGCTAATGAGATTGTAGTGGTGTAAGTGCTTAAATCACTTCTAGGTATTTAATATAGCAGTGGACATAGTTTAGTGCTTTACGTAAGTGGAGTTTAACATTTTGCTTAAAAATTTGTGATTTTCAAGGATTTAAAAATGGCACTTAGATGATTTCGAATTGTTACACTTCCATTAGTACATAAGTATTTAAAATAACACTAATACACATTTATAACTTGATTGACGAAAATTTTAAGAATAAATATTCAACGGATAATTAAGAAATTCATATACCTATTTGAATCATGTATTCTTATTAAATATGTCTTTATTTACCTTTATTTATTTATATAATTATTTTAATGAAATTTACTACAAGTGTTGTTACATATGATTTATAGCGTAATATCTGCAAATATCATTCAATTTACTACACTCAGGCGACCGAGTCAAAGCCATAAATACAAAATTCCATTATTCCAACAATATTTTATTAAGCGATCGATAGCTAATTGCATTCGACTTAAAAAGTTAACAGAAATGTAATTTTTTAACGTTTTCGTTATAAATTTCCATTACAACACAACCGCATGATGCCGTTTTACATGAAAAAAATTGCTTGTGTCCATTATTTTCGTTAAAAAACGGTTCCCTTGGTGGCGGGAGAACGATATTTCCATTAAAAATCTTATTTAACTAAATAGCGCATTGTGACGTAAACATATTGGGCCATCGATCAGTTTTTCCTGTTAGAAATACAGTTTTAATATTATGAAATTTATAAATGCCAACCGTCAGCTCCACACGGCACATTTTGGAAGGTATTGGATATTTTCAATGATCTTGACAAAAAAAAAGTTACAGAGTATAAAATGGATATTGGCTGAATATTAAGTCAATTTAAGTTGGCTGAAATTAAGACAATTGTAAATGTTAAAATTTAGAAACTGCTCTCTGTATAAGAAGAATTTGCCAGTTTTAAGACTTCTTATTTCAAGTAGTTTTTCTCATCGTTAGAGATAATACATAAAGATAAAACTGAAGCACTTTAAAAAGTTTAACTGCATGTAATGTTGTAAAAATTTTAAAAGTTTACATGATTCCTGCTCGGTAAAATTTCATAATGAATAACTCGTTCCAATAAATTTAAAACTTTTGTAGCGATTTAGAAAATTCTTGATAACTTAGGAGACAGCGGTAGAAATCTCTATAAATTACTAAGCAAAATCTTCTTTTTCATGTTTTATCAATGTTGAAACAAATATTTGATAATGTTGGAAATTAAGTTCATTAATTTTTTTCTTTCAAATTGCAAAAAATATTTCGGGTATGTCTAAAGAAAGATTAATTTGATAAGTATCGAATACTGTATTTGAAACGCACTTTTCTTCAATAGTATGACGGGCTTATAGGTATGCTCAAAACTTATTACACAAAATCCCAATTTTCGATGTTAGTATAATCTTCAATTTTCGAAATTCAGTGCAATAGTATGGAGTCCAAAGCTGAAAATAGAAAAACCAAGGAAAAGAGTTCGTCAAGAAATAGAAAATCTGCTCAAATCCTTCAGGTAATCGACATCGATCCTCCGAAATTTTTCTTCAACCTCTTGATAAATACGTATTTTATGTGAAAATCCTAAAACTGGGCTGCAATGCGGTTCAGCAAGAGGGGGCTCGTTAAGTTGCGTGTCCGATTTCAACAAAGATTAAGGCCTGCGTCACACAATATAGGTATATTTCAACGAATAGACCAATCAACGATAGGCAAGGCCCATAGGGAAAAAAATCGTAAAAGTGAAAAAGGTAAACATGAAATCTAGGCCACCAGGTTAATACATTTGTTTCTTTCATCTTAAGTAGGGGACAGATTATAAAACTCTTTTCACATCACATCACTGACATTCTGGGGAAAGTCCTCGTTACCCGCTATGACCTAAAAAATGCCTTCTTATCTCTAATGAACCCAGTTAAAAAAAACTCTTTTCTATATTCAGCCGCATTCGGGTACAATGGAAGCAAGAAAGCTCATTCGTTTTGTTCCATTATTTGATTCTTGAAAGCTTCTCCTAAACAATAATGATTATACGACATGAATAGCCAATAATGAAAGCTTAAAAAGACATGTGAAAATTTCCAAAAAAAAAAAGAATTAAATGTCATATTAATCCGGACTGTTTAAGAGAAATTGAAATATTAAACTTACGCCATGATGACAGCATTGCAGCTATATTTGCGATTGCAATTATGAAGTAGAGCATGGTCGTAAAAAAGAATGGAAAAAATGGAAATTCAGAAAATGTCTTGTAATAAACAAAATTCCAAATTATTTGAAGGGGAATTATTTGAGGTTCAAAAAACGATCGCGTGCTCATTTACCACCTTACAACCCTTTTTCTATATCCATGTTCCAATGAAATCGTGTAGAAAAAAACTGTTTACAAAGGGTGAATTTTTGACGTAGTAATAAATGGTACCTACATATATTAATCAGAAAAACAATTTAAAGGTAAAGTGATTTTTTTTTAATCTGGAAGGACATTACATACATATGAGCAAATTAATACTCCCAACTTAGTTTTTTCTGAAAATTTGTTCGAGCCAAAGTGCTGTCATTTTTTGATTTATTACAAACAGACATTCCGTAATTTCTTTAAAATGTTTTTCGTTGCGTTATTTCCGCAAAATGTAAACTCTAAACTGACAAGATAAAGATAACGAGAATGGCAAATTATTCTCGTACTTTGAAATTATTTCTTATAGTGTTTCGTTGGGAGTTACCGTCATTTAGTTTTTCAAGAGTATAAATATGAATTTTCTACTGAGCTTGCTACAAAAATGTATACTCAATATAAAGAAATGTGACAAACATAAATTTTGGTAGTGTTTATCAATTGAGATAATTTAATCTATTAAAAATTCATTTTTCTTTAATTTTTTGAAAAATTCACTATACAATGTGTTCTGTAAATCAACGTCATCACTGGGAGGGTGGATAAGTCAATTCAAAGTAAATCAATTTAACGGAATTTTCCTTAACCTAAAAGTTGATAATAACTGAAATACAGGGGGACAAAGTTGAAAATTAAATCGCATTTTGTTTAATATCTTTCGATCTGTTGCAGCTAATTTTACGAAATTTCGTATGCGGGGTTTTTTGAAATGAAAAATTCAAATTTATCAACGATTTCATTGTATGGTTTAGAGGGTGCCACAAAGGACCAATAAGGCGCTTTTAACCCAACAACTTTTTTGTGCACGGTGCGTATGTTACTTTGGGCTAGAAAAATCTTTTTGTCTACTGTTTCTCTTTAAAAAAGGTATTCCTTATTAACGTCACTAAAAACAACGGTTTTCTAGAAAAAAGCATCTAAAGCTGATGATGCATACAAATTAATTATTTATTTAATATCAACTTTTGTACTAAAGCAAGTTTTATTAAATCAACTTATTTTCAACTAACATATTCACCTTCCAAGGAATTACGTTGATTATGGAACACCCTGTATATTTTTCCTTCTACTCCAATTACGTACTGTTTGCTTAATTTTCTACATTAGCCGATATGTTTTACAAAAGGTTTGGATTTACAATACTTGATATTCTCTTGGGAAATACTAAGAATAAATCTAACATAGCCTCATATAAAATGACTTGCTTCCATTAGACTCTCGTTTCAGAACGTACTTGACACTCTTTAGTCTCCTAAGCACGGTCATATGGAGACCTTGTTAAATCCACCGATTTATTTCCCTTTCGCAAGGCTCCTATGGAAATTGTGTTTTTGATTAAAGTAAGCAGCCTTGAAATATAACTTTCCTGTAAAGTGGATGTATTTAAAAGATTTAATTTCCATAGTTGTGATAGTGATTTCAGGAGTAGTAGTAGTACACGTAAAATTATAATGGCTTGCTAAACACAGTTTTTTGTTAATTGTCCTAATTAGTCATAAACACTTTGTTACTTGATAATAAAAACTATGTGCTTACGAATATTTTTCAGTGGTTACATTTTTTTTTATTTTGTTGATATACCATCAGAAATTAGTTCAAGAGTTCAAATTGAACATTTATATTTTATAGAGAGCCCATGTCAATCAATTGAGATAACTACAAAGGATGTGACCATAAAGATCTATGGTATCGTAAATAACCGGGTTCATACAATACTATACGAAAAATTGGACATGAAAAAGCAAAAGGAATGCCGCGTCGTCTCACAGACACAGTTTAAGAATCTGAAAGAGTTCCTACGGAATTTCGTTAGTTTTGTTGATAAAATATGAGACACGGGGCAGTATTACTATACTGATTTATTGAACTGACAATAGATTGAATAAAAAAAAGCAGTGTTTGCGGAAAGAAAAAAAAAGATCATTTATTACATGAAGATGTGACACGGAATAGTTAGACATCCCACCTTGAAACTGCTAATAGGGATGGTCATAACCATCAGATCACCTCAACATTGTTATAGTGAAATACTCACGATTTTCCATATATTGGCATTTTTGCTAATTTTCGAAAAAGGTACTCTTCATTAAAAATTGTAGGCTTTCATGGCCGGAAAAATTGTCAAGAGAATTTTCATCCAGGCTGAACTGCCGTAATCCAAAGGTTTTTATATCTGATGTTTCGTTTACAACTGTGGTGAGCCTCTTCAGCGAAAATGTAGTAGAGGTCGAAATGATCTCGAAGACGGCGCCACCGAAACTGTCTTATCGTCTCTGAAGATGTTCACCGCAGTTGTGAGAGAAACGCCAATTATAGAAACTTTTAAACCACGACATTAAGTCTGGATGAAAATTCTCTTGAAAAGGTTACTCTTTATTAATTTTTGGTTTTACCGTTGTCACATACGACATAAATTTTACTATCCATTTTGCATTTAATGTTGCATAATTTTGAGTTATTAAGGTTTACCCTGTATTTTGCAATAGCTTTTATAGTACCTTATAAAATAGTTAGGTTTTTTAAATAACAATATTTTTTCTTTCACTATTGAAAATGCAGATAAGTTGAAACCCGTACGTAATTCACTATAACAATATTCCTTCTATCATGCTATCCATTAATTACCGGTTACCCTGTATTATAAATTATTAATCGATTTCTTACTGATTCAAATCGTGAAGTTTAAGATTTCAAATACATTGATAAACCTTATTGAATACAAATTTAATCTACCACCGACTATTCAAGTTTAACAATTCTAACTACACATCGCTGGTAGTAATCAACAGTTACCAGTTAGAAGAAGCTACCCATTTATCCAAGCCACCTTAGAAACTTTAATTTAGGAATGGAATCTTTCAATTGAAATGTGAATTTAAAAATGGAGACAGACTTACAAGCTATGAATTTTAACATCATAAAAATTTCTAATGGAAACTTCAAATATTGTGGCATAAAATGGGAAATGTAATTTAAATATTGTAGTTGCTAAGTGCCTTCGATGCCATCCTTTAAATTTTCACTAAACTAATTTTCACTAAGATTGAATTTGATTTTTCCATTATTGGAAATTTGTTCAATTCTGAATTTTAGAACAAATTGATTATATATAGTACTAGTTCGAAACGAAAATTTATTAACTTTTTAATGTGAGGGCTCAATAACATTCCTTTTCGAAATCCTTTCGGAAACCCCTTGTGTATGCAAAACTAAGGATGTTCTTTATGTATTCTCGACTTAAGTTAATTTTAAATTAAAAAAGTTTACGCTAAAAGTTTAATGAAATGTTAAATTATCCAGTTTGTAGTAAAACACCTAAAACGATTTCCAACAATTTGATTAACAATTGAGCAATTAGCAATTCAATATTCCTAATTAATAGTTAACGGAGACCGCACTAAATAAAATCTGATTGCTAATGTCTTTTAATTAATTCATGCTAGATTTTCGGGTTATTTTCAATTGAGCTATCGACTATTTAAAGAAATATTCGAACACGTCTAGGTATCTCAAGTGGTTCCCCTCATTGGTGCCCTAACTGCACACTTACTTCGTCATAAATAAAATTATCAATTTCCTCGAGGGGTCTTCCGTACAATTTCTTGGGAAACGGTTCAAACTTAGTAGGCAGTCGTGATCCATCCTCGACACTGAGTTTTCTTTTAGGTTGAAACCCGTATTCGCGCACCAGTTGAATAGTTTTCCGTTCTAACCGTTCCAAAGACTCTTTCGTAAACGGTTTCACTTGAGTCTTGACTTTGGATGGCAACTTAAACGGATCACTAGAATACCGCTTGGTGAGCGGGATTTGCTCACCACTTGGTATTTCAGACACCTCGCTTTCCGGACCGCACGGATATGAAACCGG
The DNA here is from genome assembly GCA_013372445.1 of Hypothenemus hampei. Taxonomy (NCBI): domain Eukaryota; kingdom Metazoa; phylum Arthropoda; class Insecta; order Coleoptera; family Curculionidae; genus Hypothenemus; species Hypothenemus hampei. Next base: position 1,818,519 of record JABRWK010000006.1, read on the forward strand.
TCGTTTTGTTTTCGATTGTTTGTTTTCAACGTCATTCTTTTCAGCTGAAATTTCATGCATGGTCCCGGGGACAATTGAACGAATTAGTTACTTAGATGACGTCGTCATTGGAACGTCGTCGTCATCGTCACCAGGACTCAATTCGGACTGAACTGGAATCGTGATGCTAACAGCAACTGTTAGGGGCGGCGCGTAGGAGACCTCGAGCGCCCTCGCCACCGCACTATGGGACAAAATAGACTTTTTCAGCTCAAAAATCTATATTCCTTTAATGGCATTAACACTTTTAACGAAATAATTACAATTTAATGGTCCTTTATTAATTATATCTTTTTTTATATCGTTTAGTTTTTGAGAAAAGTGAGTAAACGAATCAATAATTTAAAAAAATACATGGTAAAGAAATGAAATATTTCACTATTATGCCAAAATATTCATAGTTATTTTTAATTATTCTTGGAATATACTTAGATATTCTGTTTAATAAAGACGACTTTCTCTTAAAAATATTTTTAGCTAGCTCTAAAATAGTTTTATGACGGCTCTTCTAAGGAGAAACATAAATATTAATTTATCTCTAAATTTAATAAAAATAAGTATATTTTTGGTCTAATTTTCTAAGTTTTCGTCCCATAGTGTTTCGCGGGTTTTGCGCTACCGGACTCACTCTTCCTCCGGTTTAACTTTAATAAATAATTGGCCAGTTAGAGTATGTGATAGCCGTGTTCCGTTGGAAAATAGTAAATCACTTTGGTGAATGGTGAAAAAATATTAGGTATATATAAGTAATGTTGCGCAGTCGAGGCATTCCGGGTAGATATAATTTCAAGATATGAATAAATAATTTTTAGAGATTCATTATCACGACAACTACTACGTACCACCTTGATTTATAAATAAAATCGATCCCTTTGCAGGATAAAATAAATTTTATTACTGCAGGGTTTACGGAAACCTATGTATGTACATAAGCCGCCTACTAGAAATAATACAAGCGTTTGTCGCCTGATTTGTAACAATGTTAATCTATAATGGAATGTTAAATTCTAATGCCCCAATTTGTCTACCCATCGATAACTGGGTCCAACATCAATTACATAATCACTATAATGATAAATGTATATTTTACCTCTAACTAATGTGATGTTCAATTGATCAATAAAACGTTGTATTTTTCTCAGTGTTTTGATTTCGGAGAAATCAATATTGAAATTGTTGTACCTAAAACCTTTAGGAAAAGCTTTCCGATATACTTATTACAAGAGTGTGTTGCTAAAAATTATTTTAATTACAGTGAGAACTATCCGGGTTATTAATTTAGTAAAACAATAAATAAATTTTAAAATTAACTAGAAAATTTTTTATTTCGGTATTAATTGATTGGTTACGAAAGCGAAATACTGTTGTATAAAATTTACCTGAAATTGAAAATATTTAAGATATATCTATTATATTCTT